>CM060961.1:169360745-169698908 GCA_030765045.1 Tenodera sinensis
GCTAAAACACAAGTTATGTCTCAATAAATGTTTTTGTAGAGTGAACCATTTCAGAGATATTCCTTGTTTTGTGTGTCAGTTTCGGAAAACAGAACTTTCGTGCAATGGAACATCGTTCATTTTTTATATGTTAAGCGTGCAAAGAGAACGGGATCTCAAAGCTTTAAAAGATTTGCCTATCGCACAAAGTATTCTAACATTCCCCTTGCACCTACAAGGAAATATCAATAAGATAATTTCTACAAATGTTAACCTTAACATGAAGATATAGGAATAAGAGTTTGTAAGAATGGTTAGTACAAGGGTAGAGAAAGTCATGTGAGTGCAACACATCAGATTTTTAAAAAAGCAATTACTGATAGCTTTAATCAAAAGATGATATAATTAAGAGAATAGCCTTATCTTGTTTAATAAATAAATTTGTCATGAACTTAGAACACATGCACCTACATCGTGTAAAAATTAATCTGATATCTTGAATATTTTCGGAGACAATAGGTCAAGAATTTAGCTGCTTTAACTCTCCCACATCAGCTAAATACATAACCTATTAGCTCAGAAATTGTTTAGGACATCAGATTGAAATATTTAACAGGATGTAGAATTATATGTTCTACTTCTATCAAGCTAAATTTATTAAGGAAGACAGGGTCAATTTCTTAATTATACCATATTTTGATTACTAGTTATCAGAAATTGTTTTTCAAAAAGATAATCAACCATGTTTTAAACCAATATAGATCTTTAATGCACTTGGAGACTATTTCTATCATCCTAACTTTAATTTACCTATCTTCAATGCCTTGAGAAAGCGGGTCACTTCTACAGAAAATATCAAAAAAAGCTGCTCAAAGAAAAATGGAGAAAACAAACTGTTGTTGTTTTCTAGTGCCTTGCATCTGGCAATGAATCCATTAGCATTCGTACTTTCCAATACTTTTGAACTGTAGTTTCTTCTGATCTTAATGCTTCACAGGTCTTCAAGTGGTCTACGTTCATTTCTGCTGGATCGTTACACAGGACACATATTGGTGAAGCTGAGATACCTATTCTGTAGAGATGACTTGCTAAGCAGTCGTGATTTGTCAGTAGTCAGAAGGCTGCAACCGCTGTTTTCCTTGGTCTCTGGGGGATTATATCTGGGTTGGAAAGTAGTGTAATCCATTCTTTATCTTTGGCATTTGTTTCTATTTCTTGTAGGTATGAATGAGAAAATTTTTTAATGATCAAGCGTTTTATTGAGGAATATGAGAAATTGAATTTAAACTTCTGTTTTATTGTTGTGCCTTTCTTTGCAAGTGAGTCTGCAGTTTCATTCCCCATGACTCCACAGTGTGCTGCAATCCATTGGAGATGAGCAGTCTTCTTAACTTTTTGGAGTTGTGTTAACATTTTGTAGCATTCTCTAATTTTTGTTGACTTCTTTGTAGTATTTGAACATATTCCCTGAATTGCAGCTTTAGAATCCGAAAGAATTACTGCCTTGTTAAATTTATTTAAGGGAAGATTTAATAATTGTCGGAGAGCAATGTGTATAGCCTCTATTTCTCCATCATAATTTGTTGTCTCCGCCAACAGAATGATAGAAGGAAAAATGTGAACACATAACTCCAGCTCCAGTAAGGTTTTCCATGGAGGATCCATCAGTATATATGTGCAGCCATTCTTCTGTGGGATACCTAGTATTGATTGTTTCCAGAGCTAGAAGTTTTTGTATTTCTTTTGGTGTGTCTGATTTACTTACTTCCTCTATTAATTCCAAACTGAAGGTAGGTTGCAATAATTCCAATGGATTTTCTCTTATAAGTAGATTTTCTCTAGTGTTAGGAATGTTCAATTTGGATTTAATCTGTGTTACCTTTTCCAGGAAACTACTATGAGTTTTAAGGATTGAAGGGGGGAAGTTCTCTTCTGTCCATTTAGAGTTTGGCAGTTGTAACATTTTCTCGTGTTGGAGCAATGCTTGTTCTTCTATTTTTGTTGTTATTGATGGGGTCCGTGTTAAGGCAAGCATGGCATCAATAGGTGTGGATTTAACTGCTCCAGTGATTAGGCGAAGAGACTGATTTTGTATTTGTTCAAGTTTATTGATGTTAGCATTTGCTGCTGTTATTAAAGCTTCAGAACAGTACAAGAGGCTTGGTTTAACATACATTTTGTATGTTGTGTTAAGGACTCTCCTTGAGCAGCCCCATTTAGCACCAGCTAACCTTTTCAGGATTTGCAGTTTCTTTTCAACCTTTTCTGAGATGTTTGTTATATGTTTTTTCCAACTTAGCTTTCTGTCGAAAGTGATGCCTAAGTATTTGGCATCATCAACTGCTTTGAGTGGTTTACCATTATAATTTATGTTAATATTAACTGGTTTGTATTTTAATGTAAATAATTCATAATTTTTTTTTCCCACATTGATAGTCATGAGGTTTTTGGAGCTCCATTCATGTACTTTGTTTAGGGCTGTTTCTATTCTGTCTTTAATTAATTCAGGTTTTTTTGGAGATCCTGGAGTCCAAATGACTACATCGTCAGCAAATAAAGCAATTTTGGTATCTAAAGTTTTTATTATTGATGGAAGTTAATTTATATATATGTTAAACAGTGTTGTGCTCAGAACAGCACCTTGTGGAAGTCCTCGGTGTGTTTGTTTATATTTGGAAATGTATGTATTATATTTTGTGGCACAAAATCTTTGTGAAATAAACTGAGTTATCCATTTAAGCATGTTACTTTTCACACCTATTGATTGCAACTTCTCAATTAATTTATTTCTCCAGACTGAGTCATATGCTGATTTAAAATCAATGAATACTGCTAAGGTATCCTCCTTTCTATTGAAAGCTTCCTTGATGTCTTGGCTTAGTAGGAGTACATTTTCACTTGTACTATGATTCTGTCTGAAGCCAGTCTGTGAACTATTAATTAAGTTGTAATATTCTAGGAACCAGTTAAGTCTAGATGCCACCATTCTTCCCATCACTTTTGCAATAACACTGGTCAAAGATATTGGCCTGAAACTATTAATATTGTCACAACCTACCCGGTGACTCTAACAATATGTCACAACTTACCCGGTGACTCTAACAATACGTCACACCTAGGTTGTAACTGGGGGACATAGCTTTGGTAATCAGATGGTACAGCAGAAAGACACTGTTTGGCTTGAAACATATTTATTTGTTATTAGTATTGAAACAACAGTAAAACAGTGTTGGTTTACAATTTAGGGGGTTCTGCCAATTATCGTTTGGGCTTAAACTCTAGGGTTGGATAGGCTTACCCGTTGCGGACGATGTCAATTTGCGTTGATGAAGTTGAGAAGACCAGTCAACATAGTTGACCCGTCAGATGGCGACAGCACACAGCAGTTCCTGGACAAGACTCCCCCCGAGCGAGCTCTCAGAGCCCACTTATATCGGGTCCTGTCCTCTATGGGGGTCTTGCAATTGTAATGGTGGCTTTTACCATATTTGGTATGCCAACACCCTGGTGAACAGGATGTTCTTAAGACACGTAACATCTCTCATGTGGCATGATGCAACATTGGTTCCACCAGTTGCTATGCGGAAGGGTGACATCATAGAAAAGTCCATAGGGACTACCATAGGAAGTGGTGAACCACCCATGTCCGGTCACATATATATCTTAAGACATGTGTAACAATTTAAAAGAATTATAAAATGAGATTTATCAAAAATTCAGAAGCTTAATAAAATGTTATAACTTAATATAAAATAGGTACTTCTCAATCACATACGTGACAATATTGTTTGAGGGTTTGTTTTTCTTTAAAATTGGGATGATAATGGCTTTTTTCCAGTCAGAAGGTACAGTCATTCTCCAACACATGTTATACAGTTTAAGTAGGATTTCTTTTCCTTTCCTGCCAAGGTGTTTAATAAACTCTGGGTGGATCTTATCAGGTCCTGGAGATTTTTTGTTCTGTAATTGTTCTATTGCTAAATCTAATTCTGTTTCGTTAAAATCCTGAATAAAAATATCATTTCGTATATCTTTTGGCTTATTAGTTTCTCTGATAGTTTTTTGGATAGCTTTATCTTGTTTTTTATACGCTTGGGGTATTCTTTGTGACTGAGCATAAAACTTGTTAAGGGATTCTGCTATTTCCCTATCTGTAGTTAAGCTTTTGTTATTATGTTTTAATGGTTCAGTTGTATTTTTTGATAATTTTGTTTTATTAAGGAATTTGTATATTTTATTTCCATCTTTCCTATAGTCCATATGTTCTACAAAATTTGTGAAACTGGCCCTCTTTGCTGTAATTAATTCTTTCTTAAAAATGGCTGCTTTTCTTCTCCAGTTTTGTACATCTTCTGGACACTTGGTTCTTTCGGCTTTGACTCTTGCTATATTTCTTTCGTGTTTTAACTTAGATAAAGATGGAGACCAAAAGTAGCTATATTTCTTTAACTTTCCTTTGGGGATATGTGTTTTGGCTGCTGTCAATAATATTTCACAATTTTTTTTATTCATTTCATATGTTAACTTGAACTCTGATTCTAACAGCATATTACACTTCCCTTCTATCTCATTTTGGAAACTGGACCAATCTGCTTTTTTAAAATTCCAAGAAGTTTTAATTTTTGGTTTGTTACTTTTATTTATTAGACCTCTTATGGAGTTTATGGTAATTCTGTAGCCTGAACCTGGGTCTTCTATTATTTCTCTTTTTGTATTGTCAATTATGTCAGATGACACCATCAGAAGATCAGGATTTGTACCGAACCATTATAATGAAGGTAAGTGGGTGGATCATTTGGATTAAATATTAATTCCATTGTTGATGAGTTTAATAGGTATTCTATGACTCTTCCTGCTGAATTTATATCTCTGTAGCCCCACCTAGGGGAGTGTGCATTAAAATCACCTATTAAAATACTTTTGGGTTCTATGGGAATAGAATTTAGATCTAGTGTATTGTCTGGAGGATTGTAGATACTGTAAATTCTATAGTGGTAGTTACTTTTCCATACTTCAATTTTAACTATTTCTGATTTATCTTGTTCTTCCATTGTTTTTTGGATTTGAATAGTAGCTTTCATATTTCTTTTAATTCCTGTAAGAATACCACTTGCTAATTGATGAGCTTTTGGAAGTATATGTGTAGTGTACTGATCCATTTCAAAGTATATTTCCTGTTCTTCTGATATACTGGCTTCTTGTACTGTGAAGACATCTATATCTTGTTCTTTTAATATTTTCATTAGCTCTTGTTTTTTAGGCTGGGACATGCCTCCTGCATTCCATTGTAGAATTCTTCAAGTATTGGAATTGTTGTGATGAAATTTGCCTAAAGATGTCCCCATCCGGAGATCCGATTGGGGGACAGTTTTAACTCCGGAATGTTTATCTTTAGGACTCATACTCATGTATGTGGCTTTCATGTAACTGTTTTCTTAACGGGCACCAGTTTTACAATGTGGCAGTTACATCACCTGACTTAAACCCCCATTTTGCAAGGGGGACCACACCTATCGTTGGTCAATGGGTCCATCGGACCTAGCCGAGAGGACTAAATAGGTGGTATTTAGATCAAACTCAAATTCTAAATATGTAGGATTATGATACAGTAAAGCACAAAATTAATATAATTTGAGTCAAACTAATATTCCATGCTCTATTCATTGCTAGTATTTACCTAGAAGGTGTTTTGTTAGAACATTTCTAACAGCATCAGCTCACACTGACTATTGAATTTTGATTTAGCAAGCTCTGGTAACAATTGAAGTGCCTCACTCAGTAACCTGATGAACTGGAAACTCAGGTTCTCAACTGTAGTGACAAGCAATTGTCAACTTCCTCTGATGATGTTAGAAAGGTCCTAATGAAACGTGTTCTAGGTAAATACTAGCAATAAATGAGCATGGGGTATTAGTTTGTTTCAAATAATATTATAGATATATTAAACTCATTTATATATTTATATATATTTGCAAGAAAAGAAACCAGATAGCTTCAGAACATAGAAGCCGCTAATCCTAGCAGTAGTACCAATTTGTAGGGCTAAACTTCCCCTCCAATGTGGGTTAAATCTTACCACTCTAATCCAAGTGTGTAGAAGTTCTGAGTTACTTTCTGTGTCACAGTATGAAATGGCAGATGGGGTAGCATTTTTAAAATTATATCTAAAATATAGGCATTATACTTAGTCATAAAATATACATTAAACCAAAGAAATTCCCAATAATAAGTCCGCACAAAAAAATCTCAAGGTGTCATTTTTAGGCAACTTTTGCTGCTTAGTCTTCCCTTAGTCACATTATTGAGAAATCCACATTTAGAAAAGAACATCCTTTTAATAAATACTCTTACACTTAAAAAGAAATTCTGAAGAAACCTTTTTTTTTCTTTCATTCTTTTTAGTGCTTATCAGACTAGAAGTTCAGAGAATGTAAAATTATTTGACCTAAAAGCCAAAAATTCTATACTGTGATTTCACAATGAAAATAAGTCTTGAGGTTCCCTAATTCCAAAGAGATTAGGCATTTAAATTTTCTCACCCAGACAACCCTTGAAATAGAACATTGTTTCTCTGTTTCCTTTCTTTTTTTTTTTTTTTTTTTTGCTTCTCAAACTATAATTCTAATCATTTTGATAAGAATGTAGTTAAACAATTCACTTGATGAATAAAATGTGGATCATGATTACTAGTCAGCTGACATTACTTGTTAAATGAATGGTACAGGGCTCAACAGGTTAAAAATACTGTAACATCAGAAGTTTGAGTTACAATGAAATTTAATTATGCTAGGGCCAGAAAGAGTTCATAATTCACCTTAACCAAAATTTGTATTACAATAAAACTTCCCATAAGAACTAAGGAATTCCTGCATTAACTGTGAGTTGTCTTAAGCGAGTTTGTGCAAACAAAGTTATATTTATTACATTAGATCCTATCATGAGTATCTCTTAAGTATAAAGTGACTTTTAGTAAACTTTCTTGAAAAAAGTAACTGTTAACGACAAGCTAAAATAAAGTGACTGTTAGTTGAAAAAGTGACCCTTTAAGAGCCCTGATGGTATGACATATGAAGGAGAAAGTGAATTGGTAATTGTCAGAGAATGTTGTGAAAGTGTTAAGGATTAGATTTCTTTCTCCCTGAGGTAAACATTACAAAAAGATTTATGGTTTGAACCCATAATGTGGAACTAAATTTTACATGTGTGTCCAATATCCCCAACTTTCCACATTTACCTTACAAAGGTTAGAGAGAAAAATTTCTAAAAATAAATAACTGTTTTTCTTAATATATTTATAGTTTTGTAAGTAACATTATTTTGTATATTACCCAAGTGCAGGGGAGTGCAGAGTGACCATATTCTGGGCACATCATTAATAAATAATTCTTTGATGAGGAAGATGAAGCAGGCTATGGTTATGTACAATTTCTCTCTAATTCTTGTGCAGCAAGTGGCAGCCTTGTGACTATGAGTGTACCTTTTTCTGAATATCAAATTCTCTAGAAAAATATGGAATATGGTAAAATTTCTACTCTAAACAAAACAAAATGATGCCAATGTTAACATGATTTAAATTAATATACAACTTCTTGATTTGCTGTGAAGCTGTTACATGTTTACAATAATTTTGAAAATTCTATTTTAAAATTACTATACGACTGCACCCAAAAGATCATATTGTAAGTATGAATTTTATTGTATGGCCAAATCGAATGCAGAAGTCAGAATAACAATTGTGGCAGCTCTTGGAGCATTTTTTGAGGATTATATTTGTAGTTTGTTTCATATTCGATGGTACATCATAGCACGAGCTCTTTCTGATACGTTGTATGTAGTGATATGCGTATACTATAGAGCTTATTAGAATACCCCAAAAACAAACTGTGACACTTTTCCCTCATTATGGTGTGGTCTGATTATATTTGGTGATATTTCATGTTAGGTAACATTAATACTGCCAACTGCTCATAAAATATAACCACGATAAAGCTATAGCCATAGTTGGTGTTATTGCAACCGTTATGCTGCCACAGAAGCTCTTATTTTTGAATTGGTGCAGAGAAGCCAACCGATAGATTTTAAAACAAGATTCTGTTTAGACACCATATTAATTAATTAATCTGCGGATGCCATTGTATTGCTCATGTGCATGGTTTTGTCTTGTATTGTTTAAGAGTATTATATGCAGCTATAGTTACTGTTATTTTTGGGTTCATAACATAGTAGTGCATTAAACATACACTATTACAATATTTAGGTGAAGGCTGAAGATGAGTAGGTTCATCATGTGTTGTGTAGTAATGATGTTCAAGCATTATTATCATTTGAAAGCATGTTACTTTAACCCTGTGATATTTGAGATTAGAAATAATGCTTTTACTATGTAGGCTGGCAGTACTGCTTTTTGGTGGTGTCCACTACAGTTTAATGTAATGTTGGCTATATTGAGTTCTTCGGAACTGCCGATAAACTGTTTCCCCATTAAATACTATTTCAATGCTCTTCGACAAAGTTCTGTAGTGTATTGCATGAGACACCTAGAATTGCCTGTAATTGTGACTTTACAGCCGATATTGCAATATCAAGACTCTTGTGCTAATATCTAGAAAACTCTGGCATTCAAACATAAAGGCAACAAATGCTCCATTTAGCATGAAAAAGAATAAGGTTTAAGGAGAATTGGAAGTGTTTTGTGTATAAAATTTATCTCTGCTTAGAAGAAGATAAAAATGTGCTCGTAGCATTGGTGATACACATTGTACTATATTATCTTTTGTTATGCCGTTTGCACATGCTTTGTTTATAATGTATTTGGAGGACCTTAAAACATGTATTTCAAGTAAAATTTCAATATTGAACGTTTGTGCAGAATGCAATAGTTCTTCCTGCTAAAAATACATTCCAGAGAAAGCAAAAATTGCAACTTTGTTTCCATAACCAAAAAAGTGAATGACTATTGTGTACTCAGCACCAAAAGTTACTAATACTCTGCTTTGTACATACCATTTTTCCAATTTTCCTCTACTTGAAACCTGCCTTTAAATTAGTTCATTAAGTGAAATGACTAATGAAAGAACATATGGAATGCTGAAAAAGAGATGAACGTTATAGGCATAAATTTAAAATATCTCCTCTGCATGCCAGTAATGAGGACTGAGGAAAACTTGGAAAAACCACACTTAGGGACAGTCTTTGATGGATTTAAAGAGTGGAACTCCTGCTAATGAATTCTTGCTTTCAAGCGCAGCCACTCATGCCAGTTAAAGCACAGTGAAATTTAATAAATACTGAAAAGTAAAAGAGATGAACGTTATAGGCATAAATTTAAAATATCTCCTCTGCATGCCAGTAATGAGGACTGAGGAAAACTTGGAAAAACCACACTTAGGGACAGTCTTTGATGGATTTAAAGAGTGGAACTCCTGCTAATGAATTCTTGCTTTCAAGCGCAGCCACTCATGCCAGTTAAAGCACAGTGAAATTTAATAAATACTGAAAAGTAACATCTTAGACTTAAATGTATCTATTGTGAAGAATTACTTTTGAAGATAATTTGTCACAACAGTAAAATTTCAGCATAACATCCACTCACTGTTAGTCCATGCTAGTCCTATGGAACCTTTGAGAAAGCTTGCACAGGTATCAGGAAAATTTCAGCATAACATCCACTCACTGTTAGTCCATGCTAGTCCTATGAAACCTTTGAGAAAGCTTGCACAGGTATCAGGAATTTTGGAAAACTTTGTTTGGAGTGCCATTAAACTTTAAAATTAAAATCCTACATTATAACTACAGTTATCAAGTTATAACCTGCATGAGAAATCTGTGTGCTTGAACTTAAGGAGCTATGGATATCTGACTCCACCAGCAAACCGTGTGCTTCCTGCTACCAAGAAAATTCTCATTAAGCTTGCCACACATCCAAATGAGGGTTCTGTAGAAATCTATAGCAGAGATTTGAGGGGTAGAATCGGACTGAAAAATTCAATATCACAAATGGGGATTTGAATCACAGACCTTCCGCTTGCCGTGCAGTTTCTCTAACCATTAAGCTACTGTGACAACTTGCCAGAATGACATTGAATTCTCCAACCAATTCGTATTTCTCCCAGTAGACCACAAAGGGAGTCTCACATCAGAGACAAATACCCCAAGGGCGACTTACTATCGAAGTACTTTATGTCCCAGGATTAAATAATCTTTATATGGTAATTATTATTTATTTATGTCAACAAACTTATTGTTGGTGCTTTCAAACACACAAGCTGTGTGTGGGCAATGTTTGAGACGTAGAATTGAAACTGAAAAGTTCAATGTCACAACTGGGATATGAACCACAGTCCTTCCACTTGCCATGGGGTTGATCTAACCACTAAGCTACTATGACAACTTGTCAGAATGACACTGGATTCATATTTCTCCCAGTAGATCACAAAGGGAGTCCGACATCAGAGACAAATACCACAAGGACGACTTTACAATTATAGGTACTTTATGTCCCGGGATTAAATAATCTTTAGATGGTAATTATTATATCAGTTCCAATTCTACCTATCAAACATTGCCCACACATGGCTTGTGTGTTTAAAAACACATTTGTTGGCATAAATAAATAACAATTAAATTTAAAGTAAAAACTAATTAGAAACTAAAAGCTTAACTTATCTTAGTAATATTCCAAGTTGTTTGGTGCTAACATTGATTGATTCCAACTCATTCTCAAAGCTATACGAGTTGGAGTCAACTTGAAACTTGTTAGCACCAAACAACTTGGAATATTACTAAGATAAGTGAAGCTTTTAGTTTCTAATTTGTTTTTACTTTAGATTCTTGTTGCTTCACTGTTAATAGCTTCATTATTTCCTTATTTAACAATTAAATTACCTATAGCAGATTTAATTTCCATTTATATAACCATGTATTATCCCACTGAAAACATTCAAGTTTCGAGGGATGACTACTAATAATGTGAAGGTTCATGGGAAATTACTTTCCTCAACTGTATATGAGCTAACAGTGATGGGCAATAAAAACATAATTCTGACATCATTATTATAGGATACAGTATAAAAATAGTAAAGAAACGAGTATTTTCAAAATACTCACCCCCACCTCTCTGGTTCATCCTTAAGAACAGGACTGGCAGGCCGAGTATAGTAATCGTTTTCCTTATCAAGCTCTTCTTGGCCCAGGCTTAGATTCATTTTCTTTTCTTCAAAGTCCATGTCAGTTTCCTTTCTTTTTGTTGATTTTCTCATCATCTATAAATGCACAATATGAAACAAATATACTACTTGGAATCATTCAAAAAATGTGATAATCAAAAGAATATTTATAACAGTTGTGTACTACCTCTTAAGTGAAGATCATAAAAAGTGTGTTTTATCTTGCACTAAAACAATGTCTTAAAAATAAACATGTGATTACCTCTTTGGCTTGCCTTAAGCCTCTCTCCCAGGCAGATTCAAACACTGGTGTCTCTTCTTTTCTTGGGCCTTGATACGGGGTACCAATCTGTAAAAATGACATATGGATGAATATTTGTTGATGTATTGTTCACAGCTTCTAATGCTAGCACTTGGAGTACATGTTTGGAAGTTTCAGATTTTGTAACTAGTACTACTAAATTTAGCTGAATATTAATTGGTTCAAAAGTTAGAGGGTTTTCTCTGATTAAAATGTTTTCTTCAGATTTAGGAAGATTCAATCTGTTTTAATTCCCTGACTTTGGACAGGAAACTTGTTTATGTTTTCAATTTGGTTGGTTTTTTTATGCTAATTAAACTAATTAAAAAGATTTTTTATCTAAATAAATATTTTAGGGTATTCACATAAATTACACAAAAAACACAAAGGAAATCTCTTTTTAAACTAATTTTCACATACTTACATAAAACCACATAAAGGCAGCAGCAGAATTATTTTTCATAAGTCATCACCCAGCTTCTATAATGCTCAATTACATAGGCCAGATGTTGCAATTTGTTATTCATTATTGGAAGAACTGATATGTCAGCTATTGTATCGCTTCAGTTGGAAGTTTTCTTAAGCTAAATGAGTCCGCAAGGCAGAATCCTCTACCATTATGTGCTTGTTTAAGCATATGTTATCACTTCACAGCTTGCTAGTCTATACACTGATACTTGTTGGTAACTATTTAACTGTTAGTCATTTGTGAATATGCAATATTTATACAACCTTCCATTGTGTTGTGGTATTGGGAAATTATACATCTATAGTTTTTAATTCACAGTGAATTAAACATGCCCAGAGTGAAAAGTAGTGCAAGTTACCATGTGCAACATGCTACGAATTTGAACAGAATTGGGATATATTCTTCACCACTCTATCCTCTATGTGATCTCTAAGAGGAAATGGATCAAGACCACCTTCAAATATGTCCGGCCACTTCTAGCGCCCTATCCATCAGTGAAAAATATTGGAGTGCAAGAGGATTAATGACTTCATTGTCACAAATCCAGCACTAGCCAACAACAACAATATGCAACGAAATTTAAGGGTAGTTTTAGTTGTGCAGGCAAAATCCTGTATTGTCAGCCATGTAGTGAAGCTCTAACAGCTGACCGACATTTGCAAGTAACACGTGCAAGTGGTAGCAAACAAAACAGCTATTTCACACCTTACAAAAAAAAAAAAAAAAAAATTACAGCAGAATCTTCCACATTTTCAGTGTATTATGAGAATTTGTGCAGAGCATTAGTTTCAGCTGACTATTTCACAAGTGAACCAGCCTCAGTTTAAAACATTCCTGACGAAATCTACGAATATTGATACACCTGATGATTCATCTTTGCGAAAACATTACCTTCCCAAGAGCTGTGAAGAAACTATGATGTATATATGCAGAATCTGTGCTAATGAAAGAATATGGGTAAGCATAGATGCAACTCTAATTTCTACTGGAAACATTGGAGTATTGGAGAATGACTCTGAAATTTCAAAGTCATCTTTTCTAAAGACCTGCCAAGGCAAACCATGTGGCTATTTGCCAGATTATTTACTGAAACAATGCAGATATTATGGCCAGATGGTAGATGCTTACTACACCTGTGGTGACTCACTGGGGAACATGGTTGGCTGCAGTTCAATACTACGCATAAAACCTGAATGGTTTTCTGCTGCCATAAATGAACTAAATTGTAAACATGGCACTTCAATTAAAATTCAAGAACTTATAAATGTCACTGTGTTAAGCAATGACTTAGCATACATTCCTGAAAATCTGTGTATCCCTTGTGATTCTACAAAGAAACTGGAATCAATAGAAGTGTCTTTGAGAGAACCAGTTCAAGTAGTTTAGGATGTGGAAAAAAAATTGAATGTTCTTGCTGGCCGTGCAGCACAAAACCTAAAAAGAAAATAGTGGATTTCACATAATGTGTAAAATTTTAAATGTGTTGAATGGGCAACACAAAGACTTGACTGAGTGTGAGTGGCATTCCACGTTATAATTATGCTACACTTCTTGTGATGTGGAGGAATTATTTTCAAAATTTTTGACAACTATCAACCTTTCAGGAGGAAAATTTGAGGAAGCATGTGATCGTATACAGCAACTATACAGTGGTTGGTGATACCTGCCAGGAATGATATCTGGCCAGTACTAAATACATTTATATTACTCCGTCAATCAGATCTTAAAAAAAATATTTTGTTTTGGCACACATTTTTGACATTTTAAGCACGTAAAAAATAAATATTTTCAAAGTTTTTAAGACCTAAAAATCTGAGCCCTACTCATCACTGATGTATTTCTGCTTTTGAACATAAACCTTGCCAGAGGATTGGGGGATTGATTAAATGGTCAGTCTGGAAAGCAGGTATAGAAGAATCATCATAAAATCAGCAATTTCTGTAAGTGCACTAATGTTAATGATTTTCATTTGTCCAGCAAAGAGTGAGTGAGGGAGGGAGGTTAAAGGGCCTGTCGATGACCAGGTCATTTGGGCCCTCCAGCAAAGATATTGGCACTGTCTGATAGGTGGCAGAAAGTGCAACCAATACAGGGACTGCACTCTAAGGTAACTTCAAAGGTTTGTCAGAGAATAGCATTCTTATGACCATACAAGCAAATTAACAAAAACGACTTTTCATTTGTCAACTGTTCAGGTGGCTTTATACAAAATTTCTTCAAATTTCACAATTTTTGTTTAGCAAAAGTTATTGTAGCTTTAAAAATGCCTTGTTTATGTCGGTAACAATTGTCTAACTGGGTGCTTGAAAAAATCTGTCTTACAACTGTCAAAACTTGGGTATGTCTAAATATGGTAATTTTCCAGATCTATAATCTCATCAGTCTTACAAGGGAACCTGATGAAAACGAAAGAGTGTACGAAATACTGGTGAGCATATGTACTATCTGGTTCTGACCTGAACCATCGGACCAGCATAAATTCACATCAGCAGTGTGTATTTGTGAAAGACTGTTCACATACTTCAACCCAATTACTTTCAGTAGGATCCTAAAACTAGTTTCTTTGAAGTCAGATAAGGTTGTATCACTATTAACAACTGCAATCACTCATAAAAAGGGTGACAGTGCCCAAGAAAATCATGATGAGATGATGGCCATTTATGGAAATGACTGTCCATCTTATGACACTATTGTGAGGTGGAAAAGGAATTTCCAGACTGGTCACATGTCCCTCACAGATGAGCTAAGATCTGAAGACAATCATTAAATGACAACTTGGTCACGGTGAAGAGAAATCAGGCAATGACCATCCAAATGATCATGAATGAACTGCACATATCAAAAGCAGGGTTGCCAGGTTTACCGATTTTGCAGATCTGCTTTTTTACAAATCTACTAATTACTGTTAAAAAGTGAAGGCACTTCAAAATCTCCTGCTTTTATGTATTTTCCATTTTTAAACACTATTTTCCTTAACATCACATAATTCGCTCTTCCAAAAAAGATTTTCAGGCAAGGCATTTCCCTCGTGTATAAAAACAAAAGATTAATATGATCACCTATATACATAAACAGTTTACCACATCTGTTGTTTCTGCATTGCGAACTATCGTTGACTGCTAGATTAAACCTAAACATTTGAATTCCACTTAAATAGAAAAAGTTGAATACTGGAACCCAGAAGTATTTCTTCCCGTGGAAAACATGTATTTTGGTGCCGAAGTTTAAATATCTCTGACAAAATCATCTCTGCCCGGCAAATATGTACAAGTTTTCAAATTATGCTGTCTTAATTTTTATGTTGAGTCAGTTCGCGACATACTAAATCGTTTTTCATTAAGTGATCCTCTTGTTACAATGTTGGAAGTATTAGAACCAGTTAAAATCTAAACAGTTCAGTCAACTGCATCACTTGCTTCTCAGTGTCCTAATTTGGTGAAAGCGGAAGAAATCCAATAAATAGATACAGAATGGAGGCTATTGCACAATACTGACATTGTATGTGGCAGTAACTCTACAGCGCAAGAATTTTGGAGTGAATATTTATTATTAATTATTATTATTATTACTACTACTACTACTATTTCACAAATATGTTGTTAGCTAATGCTGGATTTCTGACAATGAGGTCATTAACCTCTTGCTCTCCAATATTTTTCACTAATGGATATGAAATATTTTTTTATTCAAACAAAATCCTTTTTACCATTATTTTTTTAGCTTTAACTTTTTTAGTTAAACATAACATTTGATTTGCACTCAAAAAGTATTGAATTATCAATCTTCCTTAAAATAAGTAGGAGCATGAATGGGATTACAAATTAATTTACTCTCCTTCATTCCACTTTTATCATCTGGCACTAGAAGTGGCCAGACATATTTGAAGGTGGTCTCAGTCCATTTCCTCTTGCAGATCACATAGGGGACAGAGTGGTGAAGAATATCCCAATTCTGTTTAAATGTTTTGCCAGACAATCATGTCCTGTAATCAACCTGAAGGTTGCGTTTTTCGAGGATACTCAGGAATTATTGTTTGAATGTTTGGTAGTTCCCATCTTTTATTCTTTGATTTTTCATAGTAATATTTTACAATAATTATTTTTGAATTCAGAGTTGACTAATCTTTTAACTGCATAAAATGGTAGACTAACTATAGATTTTTGTACACTGCTGGCACCCTTTTTTTGCAAGAAAATCAGCTTTGTCATAGTCATTACCACTCAATCCACAGTGTGCTGGTATCCATTGGAAGACTAGGTGTTTTTGAACTGCTGATAGATGGGTAAGGATTTTCCAACATTCTATAATTGTTTGGTTTTTTGGTGACAACTTGCTATAATTGCTGCCCTAGAATCTGAGAATAACTGCTTGATGAACATGTGAAATTCTGTACAAAAGATTTTATAGGGCCATTCGAATTGCTTCAATTTCTCCATCAAAGTTTGTAGTTCCATAACTTAAAGATTTGTAACAGGAAAAGAGGTGACAGGTGACTCCAGCCCCTGCTCCATCTCAGTTTGATATCAATGATCCATCAGTATAAATATGGAGCCATTCATTTTCTGGAAATCTAGTATGGATTGTCTCTAATGCCAATAATTTGAGAACACTAGTTGGAGTATCACTTTTCTTAACTTCTTCTGTCAGGTGTAAATAATATGTGATGTCTAATGTTGTGTCGGATTGACTTTAGATATGAAGTTTTCCTTTGAATTAGGAAGGTATACATTCTTCCTGATGTCTTGAATTTTGGAAAGAAAGCTTTCCTGAGTCTTTACTGTATGTGTAAAATTTCTCTTGTTCCATGTATTGAACGGGAGTCTGACCAACTTTTCGTGTTGAGTAAAAGCTGCTTTTTCTATTTCATAATCAATGGGTTATTGGTTGGTTGGTATTTCCATAGCGGTATTGGTGTAGTTTTGATAGCACCTGTAATTAGTCTCAGACTTTGGTTTTGAAAGATTTGAATTTGTTTAGTATTTGCTGTTACAAGAACTTCACTGCAGCAAGTAAATAATGGCTTTATATATAAACATTGTATGTTGTGTTAAGAGTTGCTCTAGAACATCCCCACTTCATTCCTGTTAGACATTTTAACAGTGAAAGGCACCTTTCTGCTCTTTGTATTACATTTTCTATTTGTTTGGTCCATGTAAGTTTGGTATCAAATGTAACTCCTAAATACTTTGCTTCTGGTAATTGTGGACCCTCAAAATTTGGTCACAAATATGTATACATGAAGCAAAATTGTGGGTTAAAATATAGGCTGTTTTCTCCTGCTTTTTTCAAATCAAATCTTCTGCTTTTACTTTGGCAGACATGTCAAAACTAATCTAAAGTGTCTGGACAGTGGGTTCAACATTAGTTCACTCTATTCCAGGAAGAAACATGGCGTGCTATGGAAAGTGAAGTTTACTTTACATTACTGTGAAGAGCCCAAAAATTGCTTTTGCACTGTTGTACACAGTATACTGATGTTTTCCTGTGAATTCTCTCCCAACATTTATAGTGCTCTTGTGGCAGTAGTACGTGCTTGGCTTTTCCTCTGCTTGAGCTTTTATCACATCTAATGTTCCCAGTTATAGCAAGATTTGATATAATAAACTATACCAAACACAGTTACATTCTTCCTTAGCACAGTGATACTAACATAAATTTTAAAAATGCTATTTTGAGGTATGCAAGTATAAAGTACTTAGGAACTTACTGCAACAGGTTTCTCATATGGTGGACGATAATCCACTGCTGGGTAGACTGGTGGCCCATTTACAGGTACTAATGGGCGAACCATGTCAAACATGGTATAGTTTCCTTTGTCCGTAACACCAGGGTGCACAAACCTAAAGAATATTACATTCACATCAATTGCACAAAACTATTTATTAAATGTAATCTTCACTTTAGGTCTTTGTTTTAAGAAAGCATTTAAATAAATACACTGATACACAACAGACTCAATTAACATTATAGTAGAAAATGAATATCACATACAGTAGAGCATCGATTATTCAAAACAATTTGGGATTGAGGGGTGTTTAGGTAACTGATTTTTTGGATATCCAAGAAAAGGAAAAAAGGAAAGCATTTGTGATAGTGTTTAGATGGGACTGAGGAGAAATAAAATACAATAACCTGTGCTACAAAACAACACTGTATTGTAAATTAATTTTACATCTCTCAAAATACTCTGCAAAACTTTAAAATCTAACTATAATATGGTGGGTGGAACAGCACATGCATGTGGCACACAGTGCAACACAAATTTGAATTTAGTCATAGTCAAAGATTTTTGGATAAGCAATGTTTTGGATAACCATCTTTAGGACAGTTAACACTCTACTGTAATACAAAATCTACCTCTAGTTTAAAAGGTAGAACTGGAACTTGTTGGCATAAATAAAATAATATCTACCTCTAGTGTTGAAATAAAACTGGTTCTGAAATTAGCCTGTTAACTATACAATGAAAATGGCTACAGTTGTTTTTAGTTACCAAAATCTGGTGAACATCAAACGTATCCAGATTCAGGGAATGAACCCCACATGAAAAAGGAAGAGGTACTAAGCAGATATAAGACCTGCAACATGGAGCCTTAGAAAGAAAGAGAGAGAGAAAGAAAGAAAGAAAGAAAGAAACTCCAGCCCCTCCAGATTGGCCAAGAGGCAGGCCAATCTAAAGGCCAACTCTCTTAAATACTACAGGATTCTTCATTTAAAGCCTAACAGGTACACAGCATTTCACCTGTGCACGACTGGGTGTGCAATAGCCGGCTTTGTTCCTACCTAAACTCTGTGCATCGAGCATATGTAACACTCTTACCTTATAGAAGATACTGGAAATGTTGTCCATCCTCGGCTTAACAAGCATTATATTGGAAGACCACATTCTGACTTGCATGATTAAGTTGGGCCAGTGTAATGTTTCCAATTTCATTTCTAATATTTTATTTTAGTTCTTTCAATTTGTCTCGTGAAACTTTGTCTTTCAGTTTACCCAACAAGTAACAATACACTGTTAGATCAGGGGAGCGAGAGAGCCATACATCAGCACTTATCACTATCTTTAAACACTTCCCTAATTTTATTCATGGACTCCTTTGCTGCATGGGCAGTAGCAGAATCTTGTTGAAACCACCCACATGATTTCTCTTCTTAAGTCGGCTTGTGGAATATTGCACCGATTATGTGTCTAATGCTAACAGCACACCAAACTCCAATTCTCCAATCATAGTGAGGGATTTCTTGAACACGATTTGGATTTTCAGAGATCCAGTACCACAGTTATGAGTGTTGAAAAACAACCATTTGGGTTGAACCACGCCTCGTTGTAAAAGAACAGAAACTGTGTATCAATTCAACTGTCATTCACTGATGAAGGAAACCATTTACAATACTGCATCCCTGATATTGGGTCACCTTGCTTTAAAGCATGGACACTTTCATACTTATAGTTTTAAGAATTTAGTTGCTCTATGTGCAGAAGACTGAAATTCCCACCTGTTGTGCTGATTTTGGGATGGATTTGTTTGGTGAATTTTCAAAACATGCACCTATTTCGTCTAACTTTTCCTCTGTTAAAACTGTACATTTGTACTTACGTTTTTTGTTTGCCACAGAGCATGTGATTTCAAATTTCTCCACAATCTTATGAACTGTAATCTGGAAGGAGGCACTTTAGCAGGGAACGTTTGAATATACACCGTGCGAACATGGCTTGGTGATTCCCATTTATACTAACTTTTACAAACGTCTATAGGCAAACACCTGTACATGTTGGTGGCTGGTACTGGCCTGCGCACACAGCGGCAGCAGGTGAACCCAACCAGATTGCGGGAAAGGCAAAACACTGTGTACTCCGTTAGGTTTTAAATGAAGAACCCTGTATTATTTAGCTAGAAAAATTGCAACATGTGACCATTTTATCCTAAGGACTGCAATGGAAGCCCTGGAGAACCTGTAGAAAAGTTTGTACAACTATTCAAGTTAATTATCTTTAATTCTAACAACAAAACACATTTATAACACAGAGTAACCTCCATTTCTCATAAAAGCTGATTTTGTTTCACTTGGTATCAAGAGGATTTTAAGACTCAGTATTTCTCTTTTCGTATAAAAGTATTCATCAACATTCATTCTATTAGAGCTTTGCTAATAGGTGACTTACTGCTGATTGAATTTCATTAAGAGTTCCATTAGAAGAAGAGTATAGCAGTCCACCTTTTTTATTTTTTCAACAATTCAGGATGCAGTTCTAGCTAGAGGTAGGAAAAAAAGTAGTGCAACAGTTATTTTGGAACAGTTTCAGGAATATAACTGTTCCAAAAAATAATCATATGTCCAGTCATATAGTCCCAAAATAACAATACTTCAATTTTGCCTAATAGAATCATTTGAATATTTTTAAATCCATTTTCTAAAAGTAATGCCATGATCTGAGAGTAGGTTGTATTACAAAATAGAAGTGAGAGACTTTAGAAATATCCCCCCTTTAATGTATAAAAGTTCCAACAGGGTAATGCTGCTCACTAGAAATCTTTCAGCTAATAAGGCTTAATTATGCTTTTAAGCTTTCAAATATACTTACCAAAATGCTATTTTAGAACATAGTACCTGGGCGACCGAGCTTCGCTCGACGTTTTTCACCTCTGTTTTTGTGAAATCTTGTTTTTTGTGGGAGAAGATACTTATTTAGATAAACTGAAAGTCAAAACGTTAACTAAATAACAATTTTAGTCGCAATTGTGAAGAGTCATTTCCAAGATACAAATATTTCATAAACACCATCATTTCAGCTGTAAAACATCTACCGCTGAATGCAGACCTCCCCCATAGATATCCACCCAGTTTGACGTTTTCGTCGAGCATTTGTTCCATTATGGAGTCCAGTTCCTTGCTGCTGCGATTGACTCCAGGGCGTTAACACATTTGCCAAGGTCCTTCATCTTTCCGTCGAGTTCTTCCATGGCTTCCTTTACCCTGGCCAGTCGCTCGTTAGTATTCTCCGACAGATCTATCTTCATATTAGACATTCCCGTCTTCATCTTCTCTGTTTTAGAGTTTACATTTTCATTTTGCCTTCCATTTTTCTTTCCATTTTGTTCATTTTTGTTCCTATATTTTCTATTCCGTAGTTTACATTTTTCCAATTCGGCTTTCATATTTGTTTCCTCTGTCACATTCCGGGATTCATTTCATTTCCCATTATGTCCATCTTGGCTAACATTTGTTTCATCAACTGTTCCATATCGTGCTTTTCGGCATACTCCTGACATCAATTGATTACTTTCCTTTCTTTTAAAACAATTTTTTTATTTTTAATTAAAACACCGGAGCAACACTAAGCAAAAGCACTGTTGAACAATAAATACTACAGGAAGAAAAGCTGGATAATCAAGCCATGTGAATGTACTACGCATTTATGTTTCAATCATATAGAAAATTGTACGAATTGTTCGTAATTGTTCGCCGAAGCGGGAGTAGTGAAAGAAATGTGATTGTGTTTAGTAAAACAAAAATGAGTAGAAAAATGTGTGAATGTTATACGTTGCACTTATATTTCAAGTGTATGGGAAAATGTATGGATTGTTTGTAGAAGAGGGAGTAGTATGTTAGGTAAAAGAAAAGGGAGTAGATAAAAAAAATGTGAACGTAATACGTTGGGTGGTAAAATGGATTGCATAAAAACCTTCGCCATGAAAACAATTAGATATGTCACTTTTCATGGCGGTCGGTCAACCTGTTTTGGAATTTACCCACTCTTCAACATACGATATGTATAGGCGTTGGTATGTATGAAGTTGATAAACGATAGGGAATAACATGTGAATTGTTACGTAAAACAAAAGTGAGTAGAGAAAATAGTATGAACGTAATACATTGCATTTCTTTTTCAAACATATAAAATTGGATGAATTATATGTTGAAGGGCGAATAGCGAAAGAAGACTGATGGTGCCTCGTAAAGGAAGAATTAGTGGAGGAAGTCGTGTGAATGTAATTTATATTTCAATCATAGAATATTATATTAATTGTATGTTGAAGGGCAAACAGAGGATAAATGAATGTGCTACGTAAAAGAAATGCGAGTAGAAAGCCATTTGAAAGTAATATATTGTGTAGTAAAATTGTTGCCATAAAAAATTTCCCCATAAAAATACATATACGTGCCGAATTTTGCGGTGATCGGTTAAGCGGCTTTCGAGCTTAACAGTTGGATATATATATAAACAACTAAGTTGTATAGATGATATGTATTGTTTGCAGAAGAGTGGAGAAAGAGATGTGAATGTGTTATCTAAAAGTGAGTATAGTAAACAGTGTGAATGTAATATGCAGCATTTCTATTTCAAACATGCACAAAATTGTATGATTTATTTATAGAAGAGTGAGTAGAGAAGCAATTATGAATGTGTTTCCCAAAAGCAAGTAGAGAAAACAGTGTGCATGTAATACATCGCATTTCTATTTCAAACATGCACAAAATTGTATGACTTATTTGTAGAAGAGCGAGTAGAGATGTGAATGTCTTACCAAAAAGTGAGTAGAGAAAACAGTATGAATATAATAGAGAAAGAGATGTGTATGTGATAGCTAAAAGTAAGGAGAGAAACCACTGTGAATGTAATATGTAGTAGGTATATCTATTTCAAACATACAGAAAATTGCATGACTTATTTGTAGAAGAGTGAGTAGAGAAAGAGATGTGAATGTGTTACCTAAAAGTGAGAGGAAAAAACAGTGTAAATGTAATAGCATTTCTATTTCAAACATACAGAACATGGGATGACTTATTTTAAAAGTGGGGATAAAAGTGTTTTTTTGGTGCAAAATTACGTTTTTTATGGAAAATTGTTTATAGAAGAGTGAGTAGAGAAAGAAATGTGAATGTGTTACCTAAAAGTAAGTAGAGATAACACTGTGAATGTAATATGCAGCATCTGTATTTTAAACAGCATTTCTATTTCAAACATACAGAACATGGGATGACTTATTTTAAAAGTGGGGATAAAAGTGTTTTTTTGGTGCAAAATTACATTTTTTATGGAAAATTATTTATAGAAGAGTGAGTAGAGAAAGAAATGTGAATGTGTTACCTAAAAGTAAGTAGAGATAACACTGTGAATGTAATATGCAGCATCTGTATTTTAAACATACAGAAAATTGTGTATTTATTTGTAGAAGAGTGAGTAGAGAAAGAGATATGAATGTGTTACCTAAAAGTGAGAGGAGAAAACAGTGTGAATGTAATAGCATTTATATTTCAAATATATAGAACGTGGTATGACTTATTTTAAAAGTGTGAATAAAAATGTTTCTTGGTGCAAAATCACGTTTTTTTATGGAAAATTGTTTATAGAAGAGTGAGTGGAGAAAGAGATGTGAATGTGTTATCTAAAAGTGAGTAGAGAAAACACTGTGAAAGTAATATGCATGTATACAACAATTTAATCAAATCTTTGGAGTCGTTTTTGAAATACAGGGAATATATACAAGAATTGCGCAGTAGAAGCGGGAATAAAAAATTATATTTTTTATGCAAAATCGTGTTTTTTCGGGAATTACACATATATAGCTGAACTTAAAAAGCAAAACCCTATCTGAATACAAAATTTGATTGAAATCGTTAGAGCCGTTTCCAAGTTGCTCGGAATAAATATATATATTTATATACAAGAATTGCTCGTTTAAATATATAAGATAATCATGAGCAGCATAAAATCTAACATTGTTTCTACAATGATGATGGATGTGAACACTACAACACAAATTAAGTAAGCAGTTATGTTTATATACAGGGTTATTCTTAAGTCCATGAAACATTTTAAAGTTTAACAAGTAAATGACACACCATGGTAATTGTTGTCACAGATACTCGCCAAGTTTTTTTTGCAATGAAAGCCTGCGCTGTGTTACTATGATTTATTGCTAGGTGGCAAGTTTCAATAGTGACCCAGTATTGGATCGCACACACTGGACATGAAGAAAACGCATTAATGATGTGGCCACTACGATTTAACTCCTTATGACTTTTTCTTAGGGAATTTATGAAAGACATTGTCTGTGTGCCTCCACTACCCGCTGATCTTTAGGAACTTCACTGCACATTACAGCTGCTTTGGCTAAGATCAACTCTGACGTGCTGAAGCGTGTATGGGAGGAGATGGACTACTGCCCAATATTTGCCGTATAAGTAGAGGTGGACACATTGAGCATTTGTAAGGTATAACAAGCAAGAAGCAAAACTTGGAGAGTTCCTGTTTCTTCTAGTATAAAATATTTTGTTATCCATTATGTAGTTTAGTAGTTATGAATTCTTAAAATGTTTCACAGACTTCTGAATAACCTGTATAATACACAAGTATTACTGTTAACAATTATTACTAATTTGTGCATGGAAGGTTGAATGTAGTGTGCAAGGGAGATGAATCATTTTCTACACTGTTGAAACATAGTAAAGCATCTCAACTTGACACAAAAGAACCTAAGTGAGGTAAGTAACAGTATCATGTTAATACTAAGTACTCATGGAGATGTGTACTTGACTTATTTTGGAGTAATTATTTGGAACCTAAGTTTTGGAATTAGAATGCTCAGACTTGTTTCTTAAAGTCATTCATTTTTCCCCACGTTATGTCCCTCACACTATGTTGTTTCCTCATCATTAGATTAATCTCTGTAGCAGTGCTGTTAGTATGTCAATCAACTGGAGAGTTTAGTTTTAATTCCTATTTAAGACTGATTCCCTACCATCATGCATTTTCCTGAACTTGACAGGAAGATCTCACAATTTCATTTCATTCAGTGTTTTTAACCCTAAAAAACCATAATATTTAAATATTAAGACGTCTTAAAATTGGTATTTTGAGACAGCATTGGATTCTATGTTGTAATTCAGAAAGTTTGGATTTCATAGATTTCAGTATATAAAAACTTAATTTTCATAATAGATGTTCTGAGTTGTAGTACAAAAATATTTGTTTAAATTAAATATAAACATTGGAAATATCAAATGTCATTTGGAGTACAGGAACATTTTAGAAATATTAAATATAAATTTACTGATAAATCAGCCGCTGCAGATTACTTTTGGTCATTTAATCATGAAATACATATAGAGGTTAAATTATTAAAATACTTAAATGGGCCTATAGATTAAATTATATGGGAGAGTCAGTCAGGATTTAAGGGTCCATCGACAGCTAGGTCATTAGGGCCCTGATATGGGGGGAAAATATTTAGTTTAAAAATATTTTGAAGAATGGGAATCTCCTAATGAATTACAGCCAATTGATTCCGCCAACAAATTTGTTTTGCTTCCAGTAGATGGCAATGCATAGCAAACAACCCATCACCAAGCAGTAGTAGCCCTAACTATGTAAATAAGCAAACAACAAACTGATGATGCTACTGACAAACTGCAAAACATGTCCTAATGAATTTATAATTGAAAAACAGGTGACATGTTACAAGTACTTATTACACTGTAATATTTTGCTGCTTCACTGTCAATAGCTTCAGTATTTATGCAGTACTAAGCAAAAATTTGAAAAATCCATACACTTTTAAACTACACCATGACAACGTGCATGTAATAAGATTCTAACGCTGATCCTTGCAAAAGGAACTGTTACAGACGTTCAATGATGATGATGATGATGATGATAATAATAATAACAATAAAGGTTTCAGGGAAATTCTGATGCATCATTCACACGATCTTATCCACTTAATCACAATGACAGTTTGTAACATGGTTTCAAATAATGGACCTGTTGCATATGGCACTCAGCTTTCATTTTGTCAGCCAATTTTTATTAGTAATATAATGCGAAGAAAAATAAGGATCACACATTTTCCAAAATGAATAAGAAACACTTATGTTACCTAGAAGTGTCATCAAGCTTCGTGTAAGAAGTATCTCTGAAATCACTAATGTTACAAAAGACAATACTGAACATATCTGATCAGATTGGTCAGAACACTAATAAACTCATAAGGAATGAAGTAATTGATGCCAAAATTGTCAAAACCAATAAGTAGCAGTTATTGTAGAAAAACAGTTTGTATATTTTACATTAAATTATGCATAAAATGTACACAAGTAATCTATGTACTTGCCAAAAGTATGTACCATTGTTTAAACTGCATCAAGCTCAACTGAATAGTTCACAACCTGCAAAGGAGTCACTTCATGTCAATAAGGAAAATAACCTGGATTTCCTTACATAAGTTACCGTACAACAAATAAGGTATGTTATTTTGCTTTTTTCATGAATTTCAAGCTTCCTTGAATTATTTTTGTACCTTACACAAGAACTTTTGCTAAGTAAATTGTGGGTATTGGCAAGATTTCAAACTGAAGCTTCTTTAGATTTTGTGCTTTATGCAAGCAACCTTTTATAGTTTTGTATATTTACATAGGCATTCTTTTCCTTTCTTCATTTTCTATGTCACATTATCATTGGTTGCACTTCGTCTTTCATGGCAATCCTCACTTGGGGTAGATATATGAAATAAAATCTGCTGCAGATTATTTGACTTTCCCACATATGTGTTCTGAATTCTTTTATACAGTATTAAACACTGGATGTTTGATTCTACAAGAGCAGGTGACCTGAGAATAACAATACTGGAGCAGTTTTTTAAGATTGCTTGTAAAGGGTGCAAAGCTTAAACAGAAACACTGAAACAGTCATTGCAAATTGTGCTTGCAATTCTGAGATTATAACAGAAACATAAAAACCATTATAACATCAGTTATGTACTGCATCAGTTGTGCAGTACTTTTTTCAACAGTATGTTGACATAGGTGGCACCGTGGCTGAGCAATTGGACCATTCACCTATCACCAAGATGGCCCGGGTTCAATCCCAGGGACCCACATGTGATATTCGTGGTGGACTAAGTGGTGTCTGGGCAGGTTTTCTCTGGGTTCTCCAGTTTCCCCCGCCATTCATTCCACCACCTGCTCCCTTATCACCTTTTCAATCATCCATTTCACTTGCATTTTATATCATCGTGTTCCTCACTCTTATACCTTGTACTGGATTGATCACCCGCTTCCAGGTCTTTGCTCTGTCAGGTCCAGTCTGTCTGCTCCCCGGCAGGCATCTGATCCTAGGCACAGGCTTTTAAGTCCCCCATATGGAGAGGGTAATCAGATAAGGAAGGAAAAGAATATGTTGACATCACTACAATTCCAAGCGTGATTGCATAATTATAAACATCTAGATGTTTCTAATGAATGAATGCTTCCCTGAGTAGCAACAAATTATTTAACTTTAAGTTTGGTGATTACCACTATTTGAAAGTAAAGTTGTTCTGCGAACTAAGCCTACACTTAATATTTGCTTTGTAATAACTTATTTCTGTAAGAATGGGACTTATATTTTACAAATGGCCAAGTCAATTGCATTCAAAGTAAATTCAAAATCTCTGTCCTGTTAGCAAGGTGTAAACTGTTCATAATCAGTCAATACTTAAATCAAGATTGTCAAACGTTCGATACTTGTACATGTTCCAACACAAGTATCATTCATTTATGCTTATAGCAAATATTAACACTACTATTCACATTAAAAATAATCTGAAAACTTACCTGCAGCTGGAGCCCCAAGTGCATTGACCTCTATTGTAAAAACGACATACTGGACGAGGCTCAGTCTCTTCTGGTCGATTCTCATCTTCATCAGTCAATTCTCCTTCTTCCAAGTCATCCCCTTTTAATTCTCCTTCGTCATCACTTTTGTCTTCTTTTGCTTCACATTCACCCTCCTCTTTCTCCTCCTTATCCTGTTGTTCTTCTGCTTCAAAATCTAATTGCTCCATTTCTTCAACTGGAGCAGAATCCTTTCTTGCTGATATGGTACTTACTGTGTTCTTCCATTCATCTTTCTTTTTCTTTAGATTCTCATCTTCTGATACAGCATCAAGGCTTCCATGACCCTCATTGCTCTCAAGATCTGATACATCTGATAGATCTTCACCATGTCCAGCAAGTTGTTCTTTCTTAGTAGATTCTTCTGAAGCATCATTTTCAGCAGGACTGTTAGGTCTACTCGTTTTTTCACTGTCCTCCCTTTCTACAGCTTCAGAGTTTGAAGCATCTTCCCTTTCATGCTTACTATGTCCATTCACTGAAGCTTTGTTAGCATCTGAACCAAGTGAAGATGCTGAAGAAGCATTACTTTCTGCATCTTCACTATCACTAGAGGTAGAGAGCTCACCATCATCTTGATTTGACTTTGGTGTTGTGTCACCTTTAGATTCAACAGGAGACTTAGGACTAGATTCTCTAGCATCATCTGCTGAGTCATCACTTTCGTCCCCTGAACATTCGCCTGCTTCTGACTTTGCATCTGACCTTGCATCTGTCTCTTCTGCTACATGGTTTTCTTCCTCCTCCTCCTCCTCTTCTTCTTCTTTAATTTTATCAGCATTTTGCATTTCATCTTTAGCATCATAGTCTGCATCCATAGAGCTGTCAGAATCCATGATTTATGATGTTGCCTGAAATACCAAAAGTATCATGAAGATAGATGTAAGAGCAAATTGTTAAGTAAAGTTTCCTAAGACCTACAATACAATGTCAACAGAGAGTAAAAACAAAGTGAAAAATAAATAGCATTTATGTTCACAGTACTTTAAAGACGTCAATTTTTAATAGCTTGTCTTTGTGTGACTTCATTCCATCTGTTTCGTAGTAATGCCTTTTGTTAGCTAAGACATCCTGTGATGTATTTTTGCATCCCTGTACACCTGTATCTACTCTGCTAATGCAGCTATGCCTTAAGGGTTCTGCATCAGTAGAGAATAATCCAAGTCCATGAACAACATGGGATGGCTATGAAACAAATATCAAGGTTTAACTTGTACAGACAACCACTCCATTTAAAAACCCATTACTAAAAACCGTAAGACTAAAACTAACTAACCCCATGGCGCAACAGCCCTATGCAGGCCAAGGTCTACTTTAAATCTGAGATGCCTATTAGGAAGAATGAAAAGGGTTCTTTTTTCCTGAGTGACAGGTGTAGATTTCTACATATTCCATTGTTCACCAATTTAAATGGTCTTGTCAAAATAACCCAGTATCAGGGATGCAACCTGCCAGAAAGGAATCCGAAACCTATAGAGGAAGGACGTAGAACAAAGCTAAAAGGGTCCCCCCTTCAAAAAAAAATCTTAGTGCTTTGTATGGTTTAAAGATGGAAAACAGCTCAACTTGGCATCCCAAACATTTCAGAAACCTGAAGAACGATACTTCCAGGTTCTGTTTTATGTTGTTACAATTTATAACAGAATAAACATATTTACTGTTCATTTTACAAATCAATCCACTCTTGGTCCTGCAGGCATTATGGATGCACTCTGACACATTATGCAGAATGACAATTTCACTGTGTGATGGCACCAATGAAAGCTATCTGCTTTAGACACTGTGATTCTGTGGTAAAAAAAAAAAAAAAAATATGATATACGATGTTCATAGGGTATTCTCTACCCATGTAGAGAATACCTATTCTACAAATTATTCATGTAAAAGCTTGCTTCTAAATTTCCTGTAAAACATGATAGATATTCCCTAAGTTGATTTCAAGTGGTAAAATTATGGTAACATACACTCTGCAATGCTGAGACAACCTCAACTGTTAATGATATGTAATCATTATATTATGAGCACTCTGTTTGGACTAATGAGAAACAAAAGAAGGAATTTTGAAAGGTACAATCAGAACTGAAAAATTCAATGTCATAGCCAAAATTTGAACCACAGATCTCTTGTGGAAACAGAAGAGTCATTTCAAATTTCAAGATGCAAAACGTGGAAAAGTTCAATGAATGGCTGCAAATATTTCAGAAATGGTTAATTCCACAACAAATAAGTATATGATACAAATTATGTGATATCCACATTTTTCCTTAGTTATGACTTTCTCTCAAAGTTCCAAAATTTAAGGGGAAAAATAGACTCAAAAAGCTGTTGACAGAAAATTCAAAATACAATCAAATCATTAGTGTAGCAATTTATGAGAAAATAAAAAATAATAAAAATGAATGCTTGTAAAATGCTTGTGTGGAGCACTTCTTTAAATGTTTAGCCTGTATCCCTAATAGGTGTTTTAAGTATGAACTACAGTATTTATTCTACTTTTCATTTTTAAATTCTGCATTTTCCCTTTTAAGACACTTCTTGTTGGTAAATTCCTAATACTGCCCAAAATTTCATTAACCAAGCTATAACTGTTGGTGCCATATAAAAATGAACTATTAAAACTGCATCCCTGTACACTATCAGCTTACATATTTGTCTTGTGTATGTATATCAACATAATTACCTAAGACGGACAAATGACAAAATTATCAGCAGGATTCAAAATAAATTACACATCATACCATTCCAATAACTGGTTGATTTGTAGGTTGATATCTATGGTTTTACATTAGGATTATAAATAGCTTACCTTTACTTGCTACTGCTATTTACAATTTATAAGTATAATGTAAATACAGTTGTATATTGTATTTCTTTTGCAAGAAAAGACCATAAATCTCAAGGTAAAGTTAATTTTAAACACTTTTCAGTTCCCATGTAACAAATAACCTAATATTATGCTTGTCCTTTTTCTTCCTAATTTAAGGCAATTACGCCTACTCTATAACTTTTGTTACTTACTATTCCATGTAACTCAAGAGAGGTGAATGTAAAATGCTGAAAAACAAAGCAATCATTTTTAGTTGGGTTAAAACACATTGTTATTTTCAAGACTATTGAAAATCAAATATTACTTATACATATTAATAAAAAAATCAATAATAAAGCAAAGATGGACAACACTTGTGCTTCATGCAGTATTGGTTTTAATTAAACCCAACATAAATTACTCTCTTATTAACGCACTCTATAACTATGTAAAGCCAGTAGCTTGTATGATCTTTTAGAACCAAAATATTTGTGAAAAATAAGCAATCTATTCTTTGCACACACAATACATGTTAGATGTACAATCTTTGCAAATTCATGTTCTTTTAAAGATTCATAAGCACCTAGATATTCTCCAAATGTTAAAACCTTATACTTTAATCTTACAAATACTGATTAGACAAACTAAAAACTGACGTCCTTAAAGATGCACATACACATAGTTATATATTTTCAATAAGCTGTCTCGTATTTTACATTACGGAATTAATTTTGATGTCAGAATTCTGATTAAAATTGCAGCATATAGGAGACCACACTACACTCTTTGCTTTTCTACATCTTCAGTCTCTTCCATTATATTCACATATTAATTATGCTTCATTTTAATGTTTGTCTTATAAAAAAGATGTTTTTTAAATTAGAAAAGATCTGAATTTGTGAAAACAACTGTTCTTGCTACAATCATTATTACTTGAAGGGGACACAATGGGTCCAACTTGTGACAGGTAGCAAGGCATTATAACGATCTAAACAGGCAACAACATATGCAGAGAAGGTACATAAAAAAGTTTTACACCATTACGTAATGACAAGAAGAGGTGACAAGTATGGTTTTCAGGATATATTTTTATTTTTAAAACCTGAAGAATATAAACGTTAAAGAACTTCCAATACATTTAATGTAATCCCTTAACTCCACCACAGAAACATTATTGGCAACCAACTGAGTTATTTTCCATAAGATCTTGTAATTTGTCATAAATAGTAGCATTTAAGGGACAGATCCCATAAAAAATCTATTTTCTTATACTTTCAGATAGCATACACAGCCAACAACTGTCATCAGAACCCGCCATCCCTGACAAGCCTTAGCTGACTAATTCAACTGCCAACCCATGCCCATATGCCACAGCAAAGCTGAGTTAAACTGAGTTTTTTAACTATGGATGCTCTTTAACTGCTATGATTTTCAGCGTACTATTCTATATAGGACATGATAAACTGCTTAATTTTGCTAAAAAGCCTCTTTACCAGGCTTGAGGTTTTCTTATATGGCATAAATCTAAAACATGGGACACCAGCTGTACTTCTCTTCCAAGGGAAACCAGCTAAGGATTTTTACACCTGAAAAAATCCTTTGCCAGGTTGGACCCTGCAACCTTGGAAACCAGAGCTAGCATGTTACCCAGAGACTACAGAGGATGACATGACTTAGGTGGACAATCACCCAGCATATACAATGAAATGTAGTGGTCAGTACCATGATTTCCCAAGCTAGAATGTTGGTTCTTTGACTAATAGATCACTATATATCACAACTCCTTAAATTCAGATGTTTAATGGTCACCAATACTATACAGGGGCTCAAATACTGCACTCCAATCCACTATGCCATGATGTAGGATATATATAAAAAATATTTTATGAAGTTAAGTGAATATAAAATGAAGTTTCCTTAATAAAACTGTGTATGATGAAGACAGTGCAAATTTCACATAATATATCTAATAGGTCTGAATTATTTTCACTGAATACTAAAAAATTAAAATTTGTGATCTGGGAAATGCAGAAAATTGTTTAATTTTGCTATCACATAAATAGTGCCTATATAATAAATGATGGCTATTAATCAGCTGTTTGGAACAGATGCAGTAACTTTCAGTTATTTTTCAACATATTCACTACCAGAATTTAGACATTTGTCATACTTTGGAACCAACATTTGCATCCCTGTGTTGAAGTCTGTTGAGTGGAATTGGAACCGATATGTGACAACCATCTGTGTCTGTCATTCTGAAAATACTGTTGCTGACTACACAAGAATTTACACTGAAAGAAAGGATGGAAATCGTGGGAGCAATGACCGTGCTATAAGGGGATTACACACTTCCCAGCTGAATTCTGCAGATTATCTGTTGTCCATTGAACCATGTGTGGCTAAAGATTATTGTGCAGCAAACCACCAGCAACAAGCATTCCATGTCACTTGTTCTGAATGACACGTTGCAATTTCCACAATGTTTCACAGCAATGTTCATGTCTCGCCACTAGTGAGAAATTTGATAACTACAATGCCCCAGAACACCGTGCACACTTTCCATGCAAAACAATCTGCTTGAATTTCATCTTGCAGGGAGATCCACTAAGACACCAATGCATTGCCTGTTGCTAGTACACAATCCACGTTCCATTATCTGTGATGATTCTGTCCAAAGCTCGTCATCATGGTACTGCTGATAATATGTCAATTCTGACTCTATGCACTTTGCTTTGTGTTCTGGTGTCAGTTGTCTTAGTAACCCCCTGATGCACAATTTGCTGAACAAGTGCTCTATGACAATTTTATGCAACAAGGAACTGCAAATTGCTGAGTTCCATAATTGTGAATCACGATTTTCCATAATGCATTCGACATAAGCTCCAAAGATCATCTGTAACGACGGACTGTATTTCATGTAACACATCATGCACACATTGTCGACCTACTAAAAATTGTCTGTACCAGTGGCACCATTTGCTTGCTCATGAGGTTAGGCCCAATGACCTAGCACAGTGAGAAAGTTCAATTGAGTCCATGTTCTGTGCATTCAAAATCTTTTATCATAAACCATACTTCATACTTAATAGGTGCTGGAACAGAACCTCCATCTTCAACCACTACAATGATGCTACTGCCACAACTAGGTAAGTTTCACTTAGTACATATGCCATGCCACATTATTACTCTATCCAGTACATGCAGTCTTTTCTTGCAATATATGGTTTTCTACCTGTGCGAGAGTGGGAAACTTACTTTATAGATGCACTTCTTACTTTCTGTTATTTGCATGAGCTTGTTGCTAATGTAGTAACATTCACCTTTTGCTTTTAGTGCTAAGAGTGCTGGAAAATTGTAAAAGTTTTAGGAATATTGGAGAATGATTATGAAATTTCAAAGTCATCTTTTCAACCAACTTCCCAGAGCATCCCTGTTGCAAACCATATAGCTATTGCCAGATTACTTAATGAAACAATGCAGATATTGTAGCCAGATGGTGTACGATATGACAGTGTTTTGATGCTGCACCATTTATGACAAAGGCAGAAGTAGGAGTTGCAGTTATCCTAAAATGATTCATTACATGTGTTCTGCATGGATTGCAAGAATATGTGAGGAAATTAAAGCTATGTTTCCTGACATTGATAAATTGATTTCTAACGTGAAAAAAGTGTTCCAGTGACATAAAAAATTGAACTTTCAGTACAAAAATCTGAACACTCCGCTGCCACCTGCTCCTATTGTGCCTCACCGGGGAACATGGTTGGCCACAGTTCAGTACTACACAGAAAACCTGGATGGTTTTGCTGCTGCCATAAATGAACTAAATTGTAAAGATGTTAGTTCAATTAAAATTCAAGACCTGTTAAGTATCACTGTGGTAAGAAATGACTTAGCATACACTTCCACAAACTTGCATTTCCTCTGTGATTCCATAAAGAAACAGGAATCAGTAGTAATGCATTTGAAAGAAGCAGTTCAGGAAGTTCAGGATGTGGAGGAAAAAAAAAAACGATGTTCTTTCTGGTCCTGCAGCACAAAACTTAAAGGAAAATGCAAGAAAATGTTTGAAAGTAATAGTGGATTTAACATGTGTCAATCTTTCAGATGGAAAATTTGGTGAATCGTGGTCGTATACTGTAACTCTACAATGCTTGGTGATCCCTTCCAGGAATAATCCCTGATGAGTACCACATACATTTATATTACCTCAGCCGTTCAGATCCTTAAAAAATATTTTATTTGTTTTGGCACATATTTCAGATATTTTTAGCAATAAAAAATAAATATTTTCCAAGTTTTTAGCACCTAAAATCTGCGTCCAACTTATAACCTACATAAATCTCTCAGCACCACCTGACCAACATTTGACCTCCATATCACATAAATCACAAATCATAACTCTGCTCAACCTTATAACATGCTCTACAATAGAGCTCTTTGATTGGAGTATGGGGGCAGGGAGCATTGGAGCCAACTTTTGGGAATAGGTAAAGAAGAATCTTTACATTTAACACAAAACAAGACAGAGCTCATAATAAACTACTGCATGTTGTATTCCAAAAATTACTGAGAAAAAAATCTTATTCACATATATGAAAATGTCAATTCTTAGTGAACTCTATTTGTGGAATTTGCTGAATAGACCACCAGATTTTTATAATAATTATCTGAACATATTCCTCCACATAAACTTAAAATACAACAATACAGCTAAGAGTTGAATGCTACTGCATCTGATAACTGTTATATCTATTAAATTACATTTCATCTGCATTTGTCAGAAATTACAATTTAGCTGCTTAGGTTGGCAATGTTATGAAGGTTAACTGAAGATATCGAAAGCGAATTACTGTATTTCTATGTCATAATAAAGAACTTATAAACCTTAAATTTGTAACAATCAATTATTAAATAAAATATATTTTTCATTATGACAAAGCCTTATTCAAGTTGGATAAATGATTTAATTTCAGAAATGCAGCATTTTTGGTGACTGTGACAGGACTTGCAACTAGGACTGAAGATGTACCCGATGTAACAAAATAGACCTGAAATCTTGAATGAAATTGATAATGAAAGAACTAGAATTCAATTTTTGAAACTGGAAACATCATTTTGGAATTAAAGATGTTGATAAGGTTAGGATTGCCTCATGACATTAATGACAAATATGAGAATGAGTTTAATGCAATCCAAGATTATAAGGATATCTTTAATAGGGCTAAATAAACAATGAAGCATTTTTGGAGTAAAGATGATTAATAATGAAAAGGATACTTCAAAAATTATTGCCAAGAGAAAACTTAAAATTATTGAAAATCGAAATGAGAATATTTGAATGTAAAATAAGAAAAAGGTTATCATCTTGAAGTAAATTATGTATTTTTTATGATGTAGATTTAGAAAATGAATATAGCCCTGGCACTACAGCCCATGAAGAGCCACACCTTACCGCCCAGCCGCTGCGTCCCCCACGTCAGTCCACTATAGACGCCATTGGTGGGGTGCAGTAATGGAGGGAGGTATGTGGTCAGCGTCCTGATCCGGCCCAGCCAGTTATGCAGTCTTCACGACCTGGGGCTGCTACATTTCTATCAAGTAGCTCCTCAATTGGTCCCCCCGGAACCTAACCAGGCTGAGTGCACCCCAAGCCAGACCTCCCAGAGGGGATAAAATCCCCATGCTGGTACTGGGGATCGAACCTGCGTCCTCCGCACCAGAGGCAAGTGCATTACCAACTGCGCTAAGGAGGCGGTCAGAAAATGAATATACGTTTCCAGTATCTCCTGTTTACAACAGAAGGTAGTAATTATCACAAGATTTCCAACTTCTGTCGAAAACTACATACACAGACAAAAATCCTTTATAGTAGATTTAGCAATAAAGAGCTATTAACTGAGTTTTATATTTCATGAATTGAAAAACATCATTCACATTTCTTCAAAATCAAGAATTACTCTTCTACGAGGGGTGTCTCAAAACTAGGTTAGACTATTTTTTTAAAATCTGCACGGTAGGCAGGAAAAGTCTGGGAGTAGAGATCTTTGGTCTGGGTATAGTGGCAGCACTGTAACATTCCTAGGTACTTACTTGCCTCTACCACTTGGGCACTAAAACGGCAATAACAATGGAGACTCCACTCGCTCCTACTACCGATCACAAAGTTCATACTGTAATATGTGCAACTGAAATTCATCGTGGGTTGTGCACTGCGTAAAGTAGAACTTATGTCAAGATCAATAGTTTCTCATTGGCATCAATCATTCACTGAAGGTGTAGTAACAAAAGGATGAGCCAACAACAAAGCAGGCAAAAGTTGTTGCATCGGCTAGCAAGGTCATGGAAATGATATTATGGGATTCGAAGGGAGTACTGCTGATTAATCACGTGCCCCATGGGACCACGATAATAGCTGCTCATTATTGTGAGGTGCCGTGAAAACTCAGGTGGTTTTGACTTCTCCAAAGAAGAAATTAATCTTTTAAATCAAGGTTTAAAAACGTGCATCCATTTTTCTACGGAAACTGAAGACTATATAGCAGACATAAATATTTCAACACAGTGTTTACCATTATCCACACAAAATTCGGTAAAAACTCAGTGCAAAAAGATTTTAGAAGAATTAAAATACAGATCAAGTTACAAAAATAAACGAAATCTTATCCATTTTTTAAAACATAAAACCGTAGTATACACAAAGGCAGACAAAGGGAACAAAATAGTAATAATGAATAAATCAAATTACATAGAAAAAATGGAAACAATGCTAAATGATAGTAACTACGAAAAAATCAGCAAAAACCTGCTAACCACTTGTGTTCAAACCTTTGAAAAAACTATACAAAATTCAAGCATAATACCAAACAAATATGCAATTAAACCAAATAATCCAACCGTACCCAGAATCTATGGTTTACCCAAAATACACAAGCCAGACATCACTATGAGACCCATAATTAGCAGCATAGATTCACCAACTTACAAACTGGCAAAATGGCTATCTAATAAATTTAATTCATTTCCTAAATTTGGAAGTTTAAGCATAAGAAACAGTTATGAACTAATAGAACACATCAAAGACTTCAAATTAACAGAAGAGGACACCCTTGTCTCCTTTGATGTAAAGTCACTATTTGCCAGTATACCAATAGCAAAACTCCCATCACTGATCAAAAATTGGCTCAAATCACTTGGAATGTCATCGTCAGAAATTGCAGAATACATAGAACTCACCAAATTATGCACAGAACAAAATTTCTTCCAGTTCCAAACAAAGTATTTCCGTCAAACTTCAGGTTTAGCAATGGGCAACCCTCTCTCGCCATTCTTAGCAGATATTTACATGAGTTCATTGGAAATAAGGATCACAAAAGGTTTCCTGTGGATGTTCAAACTCTGACAGCGATATGTGGATGACATATTTGCAATAGTTCCAAAAAGACACATCAGTGTCGCATTAAAACTTCTGAACATACAGGACAAAAGTATAAATTTCACAGTGGAAGTAGAAAAAGATAATAAATTACCATTTTTAGATCTAAAATTAATCAAAAACAAGGATAGAATAAATTTCGGTATTCACAGAAAACCAACGCAGACAGACAACTACATAAAAGCTAATAGTTACAATCCAAGAACCCACAAACAAGCAATTTTTAATAGTTTAACACATAGATTGGTGAACATCCCTCTTTCAGCAGAAGAATATAAAACAGAATATTACAAAATAATTGAAATAGCACAAAAAAACGGCTTCCCCAAAGAATTAGTAGATAAAAAGGTAAAACAAGCAGAAAAGAAAAAATTATTAAAAGAAACTACAACTCTCACAGCAGCAAAAACAAAAATGATATTCAAAAAATTTACATATCATCCATGGGCCTTTGATAAATTTAAAAAGGTGTTCAAGGAATACAACATTCAGCTAGCAGCAGTAAACCATTACTCCATAAAAAACCTACTACTTTCAAACATCAAAGATGCTATTCCACCTAACAAAAAATCTGGCATATACCAAATTGAATGCAGTGATTGTAATGAAATATACATAGGTAAAACCAAAAGAAATTTAGAAATTAGATCCAAGGAACACGTTAGAAACATTAAGAGTAAACAATTAGAAAAATCAGCGGTTGCATTTCACTTTTGGACAAAAAATCATGACATAAAGCTAGAACCGAAACTTCTCAAACACATAACCGGAAAACAAGAACTGTCCACATGGGAACAAATCTTTATTTTAAAAAATAGAAACTGAGTATCTAATTTCGACATTCCTCAGAGAGACATTTTCAGTAAGTTCATTGAACTGCCACCAGAAGAAACACCAGAAGAAGCATCACCATCTGCACCATGGAAACCCAGTTATTGTCCGGTTGATAATGGAGGAAAGTTGACCTTCGAAACGCGTCCCGGAAAAATATGTTGTAAGTGTTGTTCAGTGTTATTAATTAACTCACCTTTTAAATTAAAAGAACTTGGTGTTTGAAAAAAGTTTGACATGTATTGTGAATTCAATACGAGTGATAACGCATTATCAAATTCAGTATTTAACTTTTTCAAGGTGTCTATTTACAGTTCTAGAACAACTTGAGTATGGACATCACCCACAATCACCTCCACAATGTTAGCAGGCTTTGCTACAATCAGAAGCACCACAAGCATGCACTAATCATGTTTGTGGTTTCATTAAAGAAGAATGTGACCCTTTGATCATCATCCCCTCCTCTCATTCTGCCCGCATCTATGGAATATACGGTGTTAACAAACGTCGAAATAACTTCAGAGATTGTACAGTGACTGATGTACGTAATTTGAGATAGGCAAATCATGGTCCGCGGCTGAACATAACACAGTTATATGGTGTTAAACACATTGGTATCAGAAGTTATAAGTTGGCATTAAAGCAAAATCAAGTGAAAAATTGGTCTAGTATGCCTTTAAAACTGCTTCTCAAGTGTAGAATATCAATTTTCAGCAGCTCATTAACAACACTCTCAAGATTTATTGCCATAAAAATCTCTCAAACTAATTGCTTGACAATGCAGCAATGAACAACCATTAGCTGTCTGCCTGCTTTATGCAGCCTACTCTAGAGACATTTATTTAGCTGCCCTTGTGGCTTAATTCTTAACGCCAAACACTGCTGTCCCAAAGTCGTGGCTTCATTTCCTATCATAGTTAGTTTTTTTCCCCTTTTTTTTCTAATTCCATACAAAGAAGAGTATTGACACTACTATCACATCCTTGATTCGGCTCCAACCAGAAATGTTGAATAGACAACCACCACCATTTCTTTGCCAAGTCCTCTTTGCCATGAAAATTAAGGTCACCATTTCAAACGATTCTATAATATAGACATAAAGGCATAGATATTCATAGGCTTTCATACTTATTTCACCCTTTAAACCACTTCACATTTTGAAGTACAGCATATCACTGTATTATGCAGGATTCAATGTTTTGTTAGCAAGAATTGTAATTAATTGTACTGATATGTGAAAATAAAATTGCAGAAATTGAAACAAAAATTTAAAATCTAGATCATGATGTTCTCAAAAGAGAAGAAAAAAAAACTGGTGAACAAGACTCAGACTCCAAAATGCTGAGGACCTTTTACTTGAGAGCTACTGTTATTAGTAGGGCTCGGAAGTTCATGCTCTAAAAAACACTGAAATATGCATGCAAATATGCTCTTAAAAACTTGAAAATATGCCAAGAAATATGCACTATTTAATTAAAACAATTAATGTCCCTTTGCAGTAGACAAGACGAATTACTATAAATAATAAATAAAGTTACCTTATTCCTTAGAGGTTGAAGCAGAAGTGGTCCTGCTGCTAGTATTAACTACTAAATTGCAGTTCACAACCAACACTTTGCAAACATTTTCAACTGTACAACATTGTCTGTTGCCTCGCAAAACACTTTTGTAACGTGAAAAACTTCTCTTCACATCACAAGATGTTATCGGGGCATATTTAAATGATGTTAACTGCTTCATAGAGAGAGTCAAGTCTCTTGGTGTGACAGATGGTTTTCTTTCGAGGATGTCTTGGATATCGCACATCTGTTTATAACCAGAATTTTTTTGAAATTACATAATTCACTTTCTCTTTCACGTTTTGTCCCATGCTACCATGAACTGAACTTAGATCACATTGTTTTTTTAAAGACAGTAACCGATTCATGCAAAGGAGATCCTACAGCTTCCAATGCCATTAAGGCTGTTGGTAAGAAAGAAAAATGGGCAAATATGAAACTAAGATCCTCTTTTAACCTAGTGCCTGACAGAATATTTTGCATAGTTGCTATTAATGAAGCATCTTTCGAGTTCAATGAAGTAACAACCTCTTGGACTACTTCTATGTGCTCAGCATAATATAAAACTGCATGGGCCCATGTTCCCCATCGAGGAACATGGAGGAGGAAGGAGGAAGTGGGATATTAGATGCTGTTGATCTAAACAACTTAACTCTTTTAAGAGATTTAACAAAAATTCTCTTTGTACTGGACACAAATCTATCTACCAATGGGAAAGAATCACTTATTGTCTCAGAAATGCAATGAAGAGCGTGTGCCAAACAAGTTATATGAATTAAGTTAGGAAAAATACCTTCCAGATTTTGTCCTGATTTTACCATATAAGGACCTGCATCAGTAACAAATATAAGTAACCGATCGTATTTGATTCCACAAGGCCATAGTAATTTCAAAGAGTCCATCACAAACTGGGTCACAGTCACATTTTCAGTGGCCGACAATTCGCACACATTAAGAAGATAAGGTGTAGTCTTTCGTTCATTATTTAAGGCCTCCACGATATCAGCAATGGAACGTCGCTCAGAATCACAGGTTTCATCAACAGACAACCACACAAACTGATCCGCTAATTCATTTTGTATATTTGACAATGCATTATTGTAACAATGTCCTACATAAGTCTTGCGCAGTGTACTTTCTACAGGCACATGTTGTCGAGTGTACTTGGCAAGAAAGTTTTTAAATGTCGGCTTATTAATTTTGAACAAGGGAATATCAGCAGCTAAAAATGCTTGGCACAAGTCATAGGAAAATTCAGTAACCCTGCTTCATAAACACTCTACTAGCGGTTTTTGAACAGGTTCTTTGTTTGTGTGTTTATATGCTGAACTAATTGAAATCTTTTCTCACTTCCTACATTTTTCTCACACACTCCTCAAAACAGTACCTTATTATCTGTAGATATTAAATCGAAAACTCGTTCTGTAAATTAATTAATCTAGCACACGAAGTTGGTTTTATTTTCGGCATTTGAACAGCTTTTTAATATTTTATACGCCTAATTTAATTTGATGGAAACCAGTTCACAATACTGTTACGTTTGAAGACTACAACACAACTACTGGTGGGCAGACAAGCATTGATATAATTGTGCTGCTCGAAACATTGACCTGCAATTCATCTTTGTTAATATAAACCTCTCAGATAACGAACTGATTATTCTCTGCGCACATACATATAATGAAAGGATGGAAACAGGGGATTCACTGCATGACAACATGACTCAGCATTAGTTCTCATCACCTCGCGAGTTACATCATGTGCAATACTACCAATGTGAAAAATATTATACAGATGGAAAAAATAATAAGAACAATAAAAATAACTGAAATATGCAATAATATAATATTGAAATCTTCGTCAGTTGTATCATCATATGCAATATTACCAATACGAAAAAAAAATTATCCAGACGGAAAACAATAACAAAAAAACATAAAAATCATTAAAATATGCAATATAAGGGCTATAATATTGAAATATTATGCATTTGTAAAAAATCAGGAACATATGCAGTTATATACACCATAAAATCATGTCCAAATAACTGAAAATTCCATAATTTGTGCACATAATGTAAAAGCATACATTTTAAACCCCTATGAAAAAACATGCAAATGCATGAACTTCCTAGCCCTAGTTATTAGTCACTACCACTGCACCAGAGAGGTCACTCTAAAAAGTTTCTTAATGTTTGTGTTGCGCTCTTGAATGGTTGACACTACCCAAAGGCATACTGATACTTTAGAAACTTCGAAACTTGAATAAACAGACAAGCCTCCTTGTCTCAAATTATGTGTTTAAGAGATCTCCATGTTCTCTGAAAATATTTTAGTATTTGCCTATCAGTCTTTAAACTGGGTATATCTCTGGCTTCTGAAATATAAAGCAAAATTGCTCATAAAATTAGAAATATTCAAATGCCTCAACTTACATTAGTACCTCCAGCACTTATAGGATTGTAGTTTTAAAATGGAGCTTTCACATTACTTAGCATCTGCAACATTGCATTTTGTAAATGAGGGCATTATCTGGAATATTATGCTTATCTCATGGAAAGCTAAAAAGAGAAATTATGTGTATTTAGACAGTTGTTGTTATTTTCTAGTGCCTTGCATCTGGCAATGAAGCCATTAGCATTCATGCTTTCCAATACTTTTGAACTGTAGTTTCTTCTGATCTTAATGCTTCACAGGTCTTCAAGTGTTCTTCGTTCATTTCTGCTGGATCGTTACACAGGACACATATTGGTGAAGCTGAGATACCTATTCTGTAGAGATGACTTGCTAAGCAGTCGTGATTTGTCAATAGTCGGAAGGTTGCAACCGCTGTTTTCCTTGGTCTCTGGGGTATATCTGGGTTGGAAAGTAGTGTAATCCATTTTTTATCTTTGGCATTTGTTTCTATTTCTTGTAGGTATGAATGAGAAAAATTTTTAATGATCAAGCGTTTTATTGAGGAATATGAGAAATTGAATTTAGACTTTTGTTTTATTGTTGTGCCTTTCTTTGCAAGTGAGTCTGCAGCTTCATTCCCCATGACTCCACAGTGTGCTGCAATCCATTGGAGATGAACAGTCTTATTAACTTTTTAGAGTTGTGTTAACAGTTTGTAGCATTCTCTAATTTTTGTTGACTTCTTTGTAGTATTTGAACATATTCCCTGAATTGCAGCTTTAGAATCTGAAAGAATTACTGCCTTGTTAAATTTATTTAAGGGAAGATTTAGTAATTGTCGGAGAGCAATGTGTATAGCCTCTATTTCTCCATCATAATTTGTTGTGTCTCTGCCAACAGAATGATAAAAGGAAAAATGTGAACACGTAACTCCAGCTCCAGTAAGGTTTTCGTGGAGGATCCATCAGTATATATGTGCACCATTCTTCTGTGGGATATCTAGTATTGATTGTTTCCAGAGCTAGAAGTTTTTGTATTTCTTTTGGTGTGTCTGATTTACTTATTTCCTCTATTAATTCCAAACTGAAGGTAGGTTGCAATAATTCCAATGAATTTTCTCTTATAAGTAGATTTTCTCTGGTGTTAGGAATGTTCAATTTGGATTTAATCTGTGTTACCTTTTCTAGGAAACTACTATGAGATTTAAGGATTAAAGGGGGGAGGTTCTCTTCTGTCCATTTAGAGTTTGGCAGTTGTAACATTTTCTCGTGTTGGAGCAATGCTTGTTCTTCTATTTTTGTTGTTATTGATGGGGTCCATGTTAAGGCAAGCATGGCATCAACAGGTGTGGATTTAACTGCTCCAGTGATTAGTCGAAGAGCCTAATGTAATTTGCAATAGGCTGAATACCTAAGCTAAACAGAATCAATCCTATTAGAACCTACCTCAAAATATATGTTAATCAAGAGAAATGCAATTTACTAATTAAGTCAGTCAATTCATAGTGAAAAGACGATTAAAAAGTAACAAAGGAAGTAACAGAATTGCATTTAATCCAAGAAGTCTGAATAAAGTCAATCTAATGTAATATATAGCATGTTCAGTTTGAAAACTCTATTTTATAGAAATACAAGTTTCTAACATGATTAATTAGTCTCGGAAGCTCAGTTGGTTAGATAAGTGCCAACCTTCAAAGTTCAACGTCACAGGTTTAAACCAGGTCCAGATCCATGGCTATTATATGCTTAAAAATGTCAGCCTCATGTCAGTAGATTGTAGAATGAAGTATCTTCCGGGCTGTTATGCCGTGGTCTGCTGTTATGCCGTCCAGCAGACCACGGCATAACAGCCCGGAAGATACTTCATTCTACAATTTAGACGCCGGCCGTGAAAGCCTACATAGCTTCATGTCAGTAGATTTACTAGATGTAGAGGAACTCTTGCATGAGAAAATTGTGGCACATGGCAACACTGATACGATCCTGGTAATTGGTAGTGTCGTTAAATAATTTTTTTTCCATGGTGTTACTTACTAAAAATGCATCCCAAATCTTCACCAAATCTTCCAAATAATGGTGGTGCATTGCTTCGGTTTCTAACTTGTCATTTCCCAAATTTCCCTATGTCCACAACATGCCCTTTTTACATTACAATGTTCTGGTCTTGTAAATTTTTGAACTTCACCCGGCAGTGGAAATATAACTAACCTCATTAAGACTGCATTGTTGCAGAAAGCAAATACTAAACAAATGGTGTAATTCTTAAATTAAAATTGTTCAAGCAGTTAACCATTCTAATTTGAACTTTAAAGCATTTACGCTCAATCACCATATCCAAACCTTAAAGTGATCCTTTGCCAAATTATGCAACTAATCCTCAACAAATTCATTCAAGAATGCCTTTACATATTTGTTTTCAAGCTTAAACAATGGAATATTTGCCTTTAAAAACAGCAACACATTTTCCATAATATTTGGTGGTCTTTCTTTTCTTTTTTATACTGCTCAAACACTAGCAATTGATGCTTGTAAAGCTGAAGATGAGGCTTCTTTTGCAAGTTTAATACATATACATGCTTAGCTGATTTCAAGTGCTTCTCAGTGGAATTTTTTTCTGTCCCAAGATATTTGGCAATTACAAAATTTTCACATAATTGTATTCTTATTTGTGGAATAAGACCCACACAACTTATACTGAAAGTATCTATCCTTTGCCTCTATGGTTAGAGATGTTTACAAACAAATGACAACAATGAACACACAGGACGTGCAGTTCGAAATGCATTTAAAAGCTCCACCTTCCTTCTTCTGTGGCATGTGGTAAAGTTAAACACTATGAAATAGGCAGTTCTTTACGCCAATGAACATGGAGGAAAATGCACCCATGACCATGATGCAGCTCCAGGATTCTTTTTCTTCCAAGTGAGAAAAGTGGGTCCAATGATCTAGCACTGACATGCCAATGATGGTAAATGATGGTCTCCCTGCTTTGCATGTTCTCTCATAAATTCATATTTAAATCTTTTCACAGCTGTTGGTGATGAAATTCTGCACGATAGTCAAACTTTGCTACTGAATCCATAGTTATTTTGCAGAAACACTAACATTTTGCAATTTCATATCAAATTCATGATTTATTGCAAGTTTGTATTTGAGTTAAAATCCAAAAATATGTGGTATAAATCCAATTTAAATGTAAACCAACTGATTTTATCACAATTCTCGAAATTCAAGGCCACTAAAATTTCCAGTCCCTAGTTATATGCAGCAAGAAACGTGTCCTTAGATAGCAAAGAAGAAAGCAAAAGTAGAAAAGAAGTCAGAAGAGACTGAGCAATGTGCAAATTTATACAGCCAGTTTGCCAAAAAAGCTACTACCAACAAACCTTGATGCTTAATTTAGAAAGCAATAAAAGAGACAGCACAATTGGACTCTTGATACATAGTGGAGCAGATCATCTTTGTATCAGACTGGATTAAAGCCATTTGGGTTTACAATCACGTCTCACACTTTATGTGGAGCTGTTCAATCACAAAAACAACAGATTAAGTAACAGGAGAGCAAAATACCACCAAACAGGTTGCACAGTGTTTTTCCACTGGGCACGTGGAAACATAATGGAGTGATGCATACAAAAAGTCACGCTACTAACGTGGATTTGTTCTGCAATAATGAATTGACAGTGGTATGATGTGGTTCAGTTATTACAAATGAATTATTGTTTTGTCCTGTACTTAGTCACAAAGTGTATTATGGCTCAACATATGTTTTCTACTCCACAGCGTGTATTTATTTATGATTTGTATGTGTTAATTCAGTCAGGATGCCAAGTGAAAGCACTTTGCAGAAAGCTTTCCATTTAACATTTTTCACGGACGAGGCTTGGCTCCGTCTTCATGGATGTATGTGTGTACACAAAATAATCGTAATTGGAGCTCTAAGAAACCTAATATTGTTCATGAAGTACCCCTTCATGATGCAAAAATTATTGCATGGTGTGCCATTAGCAGAGGAACAGTTATAGGCCCAATTTGTTTCCAGTCAACAGTTAACACCCATACATACCTGAACACAATTTTGTCCCCCTCCCCCTCCCTTATTTTTAGAGAATTAGCAGACAGGTAGCACAATTTTGTCTTTTTCCAATAAGATTTTGCAATAGCTCACATGGCCAATCTTTCGATGAGAATAATTGAAAGTGTGCTTCAGGATAGAATTATTAGCAGAGATTTGTGGTCTTCTCGGTCTCCAACCTAACTCCTGTGATTTCCATCTCTGGCGTAACTTAAAACAAAGTATGCAAGACAAACTCACATACCCTAGAAGGATTAAAACAAAATATCCAACAGGAAACTGCCTGCATTTCTCAAATGTGAACTACAGCGAGTGATGAAGTTTCCTAAAGAGGTGACAAAAATGTATGGACTATGGGGACAGTTTCAGCATTTCCTTTCATCAAGTTGGTAAGTAAATCCTTTGAAAGTAGTTTTAAAAATGTGTGGTTTCATGTGCACTTTTCTATGATAATGGCAGACAGCAATGAGCATGGAGGTTATGGAAAGGCAAAACACTGCACAGCTTTCAAACGTTTTTTGCTCTCCCTGTATTTCATGCACCACAGTAACAGCTATAATCTTCACAAAACTTAAAGGCATATGGAGGCGGGACGTACTGCAGACTCCAGCGAATCCTACGCTTGCCCCTCCTACCAGCGCTGCCGAATGTGGTGCATGCATCTCGCACAACCTTATGTACAGACCGTCTGCCGGTACACGCACTACGCTTGGCAACAGCGCTCTGCTTGAGCATTGGCCAGCGTTCACATGCCTTTAACTTTTGTGAGCGGTATAGGCACATGAGATTCCTGTTACTCATCAGAAAACACTTTGTAGGAGTATTCCACACTTCTCACAGAGACCTTGGTTACAGGAACTGCAAGAAAATAAAATATTTCTCAATTATTGTGGGAAAATTCAGGTATTACCGATTAGGGTCAATAATGTATTTTGTGAAATAATAAGCTTCTACGAGCCCTTGTCTGTTTATTGTACTTGTTTCAATGTGTAAGATAGTCCACAGAGGAAAAAATGCTGGGAGGAAAATAATGCATGACCAAACTCAGGTGAAAAGCTTGACTGCATAATCTGAGGGCATCATATTTGAAACCAATTGTATGTATACACGCTAACCTTAACCTAACCATGGAAATCAGAGAGACTTGTCAATTTACTGTGGCTCAACACAAACTAACAGCCTCCACTTGCCTGGGTGTTTTTCATTGCAAGTCTTCTTCACTCAGTTCAAGATATGCAAAGGTCTGCATGAGGATATAGTAACATAATTCATTCACTTATTGATCTGTCTGCTACTAATTTGCTATTGTTGCATACCATACAGTAAAGCTTTTCCCCATTGTCTTGTGTTTGTATCTTCAGCAGTGGGGAATCAACAATGTAGACATTAAAACATCCATTGATCTAGTAGGAAAACTAAATGTGATACTTATGTCACTTTTGCACTCAAATGCATCATGTTGGTTGTTTTATATCAGTAAAAATTTGCTTTGCTCATATAATTTAATCCTTAATGTCTTGCAATATATGAAACCAAATTTCTTATGACTGCTTATATAGAGCTAACCTATCCTAACCTCAATAACCTCTGTGGAAAAATGGCATGAGTGACTAAGTTTTCCTACTCTACTAAACTTGAACCAAAATATGTCCACAAGAATAATATTTAAAACTGTCACAAGCTTACCCATAAATCCTTTTACATACTGACAAATGCAAGCATTCATTCCATTTTCATAATATACTTAGAAAGTATGATTCTTCATAACATACTCTATTAATGAACCTGTACTAGTTATTGATCTACATTCGCCAACAAATCATCAAGGAATTACAACAAATTAGGTTTTTTATGTCTTCTGCTTAAAAACATTTGTATATAACTATGGTAGTAGTTATTTATCCCCAAAATACAAATTAGATAAATATCACGAATTCAGCATTCTGCTTCGAAGCTCGACACTGATCAATTCTTTTTAATGAAACGTATTCTTGCTAACAACGGCATAAGTTCTTAAAATTCCTCCATGACCTTACTACCATGCTTATTAATAAATATCAATGAAATACTGAAATAGCCTATCCCACCAAATTACTTTGTAATGCCTTCACTCCTGCAACTTTACTACAACGCTTTCCAAGACTGCAATCCTTTGGAAGAGTGGCAACTTACATACAAATTCAGAAGATAAAGAGTGAGTCTTGTTTATATACATCATGAAACAGTGTAGTCTCCTATGGGCTGCAGCATTACCGAATTCTGGTCCCTTCTTCTGATGTTACCAGATAAACGCTTTCTTACCTTGAGCTAGAAGCAAACACTCCATAGTGTACTGGCATAATGTAGTTACCAGCATTCCACATTGATAATGCAGAAACACTAGACACTTTTCTACTATCTTCATTGTTTAACATTTTCGCAACTTCGACGACAGTTAACTTAAAGTTGCCGAACAAAATTACGTATTAACTTTCAACACAACACAAAATTAATAAAACTTGAGTCTTCACATTTCTGAAAATAATACTAACAGTACAAAGACATGACCTCTTTAGCACACGAATATTGATAAACCAACCCCGGCGAATTAATTTCACTTTTCTTCAAACTTCAATTGGGAACTGGCCTTACCTTATCCTAAACCACGTAGCCGCACTCAATATTAACTTCCGTACTTGCAAGAAATCCACGTATTTTCTTATATTTTAATAATTTTACATGTAATGAACTTGGTTTGCAGGTGCTTCTTGAGTATTGGCTTCCTAGTAATGATCTGTGATTGGTAGATCTCGAGAACGCTCAGGGCATCTATTTGCCAACAACAATAAATTAAAATACACAACTTTAAAGCTAATTATGCAACCGAAACATTACATAAGAGAAAGATGGAGATAATTTTAAGAGTATTTGTTCTCTTTAAAAAATATTTAACTGTTGTTCACATTAACATTAAAGTGGACAAATATAAAATCCAAAAGCAAAATTGAAACAGTATTGAACCAACATTGGCAATCATGATAATGAAGCCATTAAACAAAGAAAGTCTAAGGAAGCGTATATACAGCACTGCCAAGTGCTAACGAATTTCGTTACACATATACATATAAAATACTTGCACACATTGGGCCGTATGAACAAAACTAGAGAATGTGCTTCAGAGCAAATCATGGGAGGAGAAAGTTGAGCATGGAAGTAAGAGGTAGCAGGCAGAGGATTTTCAAATTGTTTATACTCTGAGAGAAAGGTGACCTGTGGAGCACAGAACACCTAGCTGTGGAGGTGATTTAACATAGCATTGTCAGGCATTTACCCGGCGTGTTGCTGTATATGTATACATCTGATTCCGACACCGGATTGGGCCAATTGAAATACCATAATACCATTTTAATCTTAAGTTTATAATAATATACGGAAGCTTTGGAATTGTCAAAAATACCAAAGGTTTAAAAAAAAAAAAAAAAAAAAAAAAAAAAGAGGAAGAAAAAGAAAGAAAGATGCGGCAATTGCGGAAATAACAAAACTGGATGTTCTTCGGTTGTTTGTAGTGTTTAACGCCCGCTTTTACTACTACGGCACCGCAGGCGGTGACACTGATGATACATGGAGTGAAGATGGAGCACCGGTGGAATGAGATGGCGGGGGAAACCGGAGTACCCGGAGAAAACCCGCCCTGACGCCGCTTCGTCCACCACGAATACCACATGCGGGTCCCTGGGATCGAACCCGGGCCGCCTGGGTGGTAGGCGAGCGCGCTAACCGCTCGGCCACGGCGCCGCCAGGATGTTCTTCGGGATGCAGATAATGCCCAAATAGCAGTTGAAGAATACAAATAATATGAAGACAAGTTTGAAGAAGAAAACAGACGGAAGTAGAATTGAGAATAAACCAATAATTTTTAGACTTGGGAGAAGGAGCTGTATGAATTTTTAATTTTGTGATTCTTTCATTGTGGCCAAATGAACATCATTTTTGTTTAGTGCCAAACGGCCGACTCTATACAGGCTGGAATACAACACTGAGAAGCCGGCTGCTCTTGTATTTAAGGGAGACATCTGTGAAAATGACTAAAGTCCAAAATTTTTGTCACAATGATATGAAACGTTGTGTGTATATGTGTCACAGCATATATAGTAGATCTACCAAATTTCACTTTTGTATGCAAGATAGTTTTAGCAACAAAAAAAAAAAAAGTAAGAAATTCTTCACATTATATATTAATTGTTACAAATAAAGTAAACTGAAGCCATGTTTCTTTTGTTTATGTCTACAAAACCTAGGTATTATTTTTATTTGGCTAAGTCAAATAGTCTTGGAGAAAAAATTTGAATACGTTGATGGCCATTTTTCTTCAAATTATTATTTTTCAAAATCAAAATTCAATAATAAATAAACTGCTCTGTCTAGGGCATTTAAAATAACAAGTTTCATGAAGAAATTATCTAAGAATATGTATTCAAAATTTCAGAGAAATATATTGAGAATTGCACTAGGAGTATTTTGAAGATTAAAAAATGTAAAGAAAAAAATAGACGGTGTAGAAAAATCACTAAGTTTTAAGTGTATGACAACACAAGTTTACTGTTTGAGAATTTCCTGGACCATATGAGCGTATTTAGCTGACTGTGTATCTTCTTTAAGTTTTGCTGCTCTTAATTGCTTCTTTTTCTGATTTGAATAAATCTAATGTACTTAGTATGGCCTTCGCAAAGGCGGGGTGGGGTGGGGGGGGGGACAGCGGTCCCCCTTGGAAATTAGTGAATGTAATGTGCAATCAATTACTATTAGACTATTACTTTATCGTTGACGTAAAGAACAGGTTTTTATTTAGCAAAAATTAATACGCTTATCCGCATCAAATACTAACACTTATCTTTTACAGTTTTTGGCAACAGAATACCTAATGAAATAATATTGTTTAATTGTAAACTTCCAACATGTACCCCCCTGAAAAAAAGTCTGCCGACGCTCATGGTAGTTAGTGCACTCAGCTTTAATTTTCGCTCATCCATCACATACCACTGGACTTATTTTACTAGCTGTGACCTTTTCTTTATATAGAGAGTAGCATCATATTCCGTACTGAATACAATAATAGCTGAAGTCACTGCAATTTGCAATTCCTTTTTAGAAACAAAGATTTTCATATAAAATTCAGTAAAGCACGACCACGTGGTTAGCCCATTTACAGAGTCTCAAATTCCGCCACACCTTAGCAATGTTTTACTGGGATGAATGTTTACAGAAAAGCCCACATCTACCAGCACTAAATCTGACCGTCTGATTTAAACTTCAAAACTGTACACCTACTAGGTGTTCTGTACTGTACACGATTTTGCTACAATGAGGTAATGGAATGCATTCAGGAGCCACGCTCACCCATATATGGGCATTTAAATCATAACGTGACAGCCTTTTAAATTGTGATGCGGCGTAAGCGACGGTCTGAAAGTACAAGGTATTGGCATAATTTTAAAGCAAAAAACGAAAAATAGGACCTTTCATCATTTTTGCTCAAATTTCACAGATGCCTCCCCTTAAAGAATCTTCCCACGTTTGCAGTTGCAAATCACATAGATTTCAGAACATTCTCTGCAGTATGGTAGAAGGTGGGTAGAAGTTTACCGCATTTTCTATGTATGTGGGTGCTCTTAATACAATAAGTACCTGGCGATCAAGTTTCGCTCGGCGTTTTTCGCCTCTGTTTTTGTGAAATCTTGTTTTTTTGTGTGAGAAGATACTTATTTAGATAAACTGAAAATCAAAACGTTAAATAAATAACAATTTTAGTCGCAATTGTGAAGAGTCATTTCCGAGATACAAATATTTCATAAACATCATCATTTCAGCTGTAACACGTCTAATGCTGAACACAGGCCTCCCCCATAGATATCCAGGGGCCCAAATGACCTAGCTATCGACGGGCCCTTAAACACTACGCACTCACTCACTCACTCACCCCCATAGATATCCACCCAGTTTGACGTTTTCGTCGAGCATTTGTTCCATTATGGAGTTCAGTTCTTTGCTGCTGCGATTGACTCCAGGGCGTTAACACATTCGCCAAGGTCCTTCATCCTTCCGTTCGAGTTCTTCCATGACTTCCTTTACTCTGGCCAGTCGCTCGTTAGTATTCTCCGATAGATCTATCTTCATATTACACATTCCCGTCTTCATCTTTTCTGTTTCGGAGTTTATATTTTCAATTTGCCTTCCATTTTTGTTTCCAATTTGTCCATTTTTGTTCCTATATTTTCTATTCCGTAGTTTACATTTTTCCAATTCGGTTTTCATTTGTTTCCTCTACCGCATTCCGGAATTCATTTCCCATTATGTCCATCTTGGCTAACATTTATTTCATCAACTGTTCCATATCGTGCTTTTCGGCGCACTCCTGACATCAATTGTGATTACTTTACTTTTTTAACTATTTCTTTATTTTTTATTAAAACACCGGAGCAACACTAAGTAAAAGCACTGTTGAACAATAAGAAATACTACAGGAAGAAAAGCTGGTTGATAAAGCCATGTGAATGTACTACGCATTTCTGTTTCAATCATATAGAAAATTGTATGAATTGTTCGTAATTGTTCGCCGAAGCGGGAGTAGTGAAAGAAATGTGATTGTGTTTAGTAAAATAAAAATGAGTAGAAAAACCGTGTGAATGTTATACGCTGCACTTATATTTCAAGTGTATGGAAAGATGTATGGATTGTTTGTAGCAGAGGGAGTAGTATGTTAGGTAAAAGAAAAGGGAGTAGAGAAAACCATGTGAACGTAATACGTTGGGTGGTAAAATGTATTGCATAAAAACCTTCGCCATGAAAACAATTAGAATAACATGTGAATTGTTACGTAAAACAAAAGTAAGTAGAGAAAATAGTATGAATGTAATACGGTGTATTTCTTTTTCAAACATATCAAATTGTATGAATTATATGTTGAAGGGCGAGTAGCGAAAGAAGACTGATGGTGCCTCGTAAAGGAAAAATTAGTAGAGGAAGTCGTGTGAATGTAATACGTTAATTAATTATTAATTATTTTGTTGTTTAACGACGCTGTCAATTGCCAGGATCACATCAGCGTCGCCGGTGTGCCGGAATTTTGTCCCGCAGGAGTTCTTTAACATGCCAATAAATCTACTGACATGGAGCTGTCGTTTTTAAGCACACTTAAAAACCATCGGCCTGGGCCGGGTTTGAACGCGCGACCTTGGGATCAGTAGGCCAGCGTCTAACCAACTGAGCCACCCAGACCGACTAATGTAATACGTTGCATTTATATTTCAATCATAGAGTATTATATGAATTGTATGTTGAAGGGCAAACAGAGGATAAATGAATGTGCTACGTAAAAGAAATGTGAGTAGAAAACCATTTGAAAGTAATATATTGTGTAGTAAAATTGTTACCATGAAAAATTTCCCCATGAAAAAATACATATGCGTGCCGAATTTCGCGGTGATCGGTTAAGCGGTTTTCGAGCTTAACAGTTAGATATATACAAACATCCAAGTTGTATAGATGATATGAATTGTTTGTAGAAGAGTGAGTAGAGAAAGAGATGTGAATGTGTTACCGAAAAGTGAGTATAGTAAACAGTGTGCATTTCTATTTCAAACTGCACGAAATTATATGACTTATTTGTAGAAGAGTGAGTAGGGAGAGATGTGAATGTGTTACCTAAAAGTGAGTAGAGAAAACAGTATGAATATAATATGTAGCATTTCTATTTCAAACATACAGAAAATTGTATGACTTATTTGTAGAAGAATGAGTAGAGAAAGAGATGTGAATATGTTACCTAAAAGTGAGAGGAAAAAACAGTGTAAATGTAATCGCATTTCTATTTCAAACATATAGAACATGGTATGACTTATTTTAAAAGTGGGGATAAAAGTGTTTTTGGGGCAAAATCAGTTTTTTATGGAAAATTGTTTATAGAAGAGTGAGCAGAGAAATAAATGTGTATGTGTTACCTAAAGTAAGTAGAGATAACACTGTGAATGTAATATACAGCATCTCTATTTCAAACATACAGAAAATTGTATAGCTACTTATTTGTAGAAGAGTGAGTAGAGAAAGAGATATGAATGTATTACCTAAAAGTGAGAGGCGAAAACAGTGTGAATGTAATAGCATTTATATTTCAAACATATAGAACATGGTATGACTTATTTTAAAAGTGTGGATAAAAATGTTTTTTGTGCAAAATCACGTTTTTTTATAAATTGTTTATAGAAGAGTGAGTAGATTGTTGTTGTAGTGTTTAACGCCCGCTTTTACTACTACGGCACCGCAGGCGGTGACACTGATGATACATGGAATGAAGATGGAGCACCGGTGGAATGAGATGGCGGGGGAAACCGGAGCACCCGGAGAAAACCCGCCCTGACGCCGCTTCGTCCACCACGAATACCACATGCGGGTCCCTGGGATCGAACCCGGGCCGCCTAGGTGGTAGGCGAGCGCGCTAACCGCTCGGCCACGGCGCCGCCAGAGAGAGAGAGAGAGAGAGAGAGAGAGAGAGAGAGAGAGAGAGAGAGTGAGTAGAGAAAGAGAAGTGAATGTGTTACCTAAAAGTGAGTAGAGAAAACGCGGTGAATGTAATATGCATGTATACAAAAATTTAATCAAATCTTTAGAGCCGTTTCTGAAATATCGTGAGTATACACAAGAATTTCACTGTAGAAGCGGGAATAAAAAATGTTATTTTTTTATGTAAAATCGCGTTTTTTCGGGAATTACACCTATATAGCTGAACTTAAAAAGCAAAACCCTATCTGAATACAAAATTTGATCGAAATCGTTAGAGCCGTTTCCAAGAATTGCTCGTTTAAATATATAAGATTAAGGATTTAAGGTAAAATCTGTTATCATTTCTAAAGTAGTTTGCACTATAATTCATATACTACCGTTAAGGTTATGTTTAGAATGAAAAACTAAGTATAAAGTTAGATCACCCAAATGCCGAATATAAATAGTAAGCCCTTTGTTTCAAATACTTTCAGTCACTCTTGTACATATTGTACGTACATTTGTATCTTTTCAGGTGGTTGGTGAATGCACTAGCAATAATATGAATTCAGTAATGCTGGTTATGTTACTGTATTCAGATTTCGGTCAGGCCCAGAAATGCACGTAAAATGGGTCAAATGTATTCCTAGCAAGTACTGGAATCCATCTAAAATATCGGCTGTTTGCATCCATTATTTTGAAACAGATATGACGAAATTTCATCAGCATCAAGATGAAATTACATTTCCCCGTGCTCGCCCAAAGCTGAAAGATAATGCTGTGCCGTGTTTGTTCCACAATTTACATATTTAAGTAAACCACCTGGTAGCTTCAGTGGCATTGCTCGCAAAAATCTAGATGATAGGAGGATAAAGGCAGACGAAGAACTGTAAAGAAAAATGAACAGGCTGATGTACCTAATAAGTTGGTTTACTGACTTATGTGAAATGTTTGAAAATAAAATAAGGAATGTGAACAAGTGGTACAAGGTTGTTTTCTGCGATTTTGTGTGCTTTTACCAAATCTCTTTTCAAGGGATACCTAAAGTTGTTACAAGTTTAAGGTAGATGACACACTTAGTATCCAGAATTGTGTTGGTAGCTATATTGTAAGCTCAAATGAAGTGAAATGGATTCTGCCACCATCGTTGAAATTTACCAGATGCTCGCAACTGGAGAATATATCACTAAGGTATGCTAGCATTCAGCATGGAGCATCATGTAGGGTTTGAAGCTTTCACGACGATGATTATTAATAGGAGCTTTTCGAGTTATCAGCCGTGCGACCTTCATCACTTCCCGAATGTCATAGAGCGAAGATGGTCGAAAGCTCGAGTAACATTAACATCGCACGGTTGATAACCCGAGAAGCTCTTATTAATGGAACATCATGTCTGCTCTTATTCCAGAGAAATTTGAAGCAGCTTTTTTAAAAATGACAAATCATAAACGATCATATCAGAATTATGAAATAAGAAACAACCTAAAAGTTAATAGCCTGTTAGATATTGTAGATCAATACAAACACAAATGGAGGGAACACGTACACCGAATGAACCAAGATAGAATTCCGAAAATAGCTGTTGAATATGTACTTACTGGAAAAAGAAATATTGGCCGACGAGCAAAAAGATGGATTCAACGAATAAAGGAGCCGCAACAGGCCTAAAGCCTATAGCTTGAAGTAGTAGAAGAAAAAGAAGAAGAAATCATAAACTACTTTTACAGAGCTTTTAAGGCCACTTGTTTTCTCAGATACTGATCTCTCATTTTTTGATCAGGGTTATTGTCTTTGTAGAAATCATTATCAGATATACGAGAAATAATTTTAAAGACAATTTCAAATATACCTATAAATAAATAATTATAGAAAACATAAAAATGGCAGTTTGGTCCAAGTGCAACAATCAAATAAAAAGCGAAAGCTTGCAGCATTTCAAGGAAATAAATAAACAGGGTATATATAAACAGAATTTAAATTAAATTAATTATTAAGGACTTTAGTCTAATGTCATGGCCATGCAGGCTATTTCAAAAAGTTGCACAAAAAACAAGATTTGGTGTACCCTTGCTGTTTAAGATACACTTAGGTACTTATTCTGTGTTACATCATTTGTATTGCAAAGAGAGAGAAAAAAAAATAAATAAAAGAAAAAACAAAACATGTTAAATATATTGTATACAAACTACATCTGTATGAAATAATGTCGATACAGATGGTATTTTTTTATCTATAAATTCTGTTCCCCTGTCTAGGTTATGTTCTACTGAAATGTAAACAAGGCATGCCTTTACATATTGCTAGTATGATGGCTGAACGGATACTGTGCTTATAACTCGCATTGCTGTTGTTATCATTATCGTCACCGTCCGTCATCGTCACCGTCACAGCCGCCACCGCCACCGCCACCGCCGCCGCCACCCACCACCACCGCCACCACCACCGCCGCCACCAACACCACCACCGCCACCATCATCATCATCATCATCATCATCATCATCATCAACATCAGGATTATTATCATTATCACTATCATCATCATTATCATTATTATTGTTGTTGTTATTGTTATTATTGTTGTTATTATAGTTGTTATTGTTGTTATTGTTATTATTATTATTTCCTATTATTATTATTATTATTATTATTATTATTATTATTATTATTATTATTATTATTATTATTATTATTATTATTATTATTATTATTATGATTATTATGATTATGATGATTATTATTATTATTATTATTATTATTATTATTATTATTATTATTATTATTATTATTATTATTATTATTATTATTATTATTATTATTATTATTATTATTATTATTATTATTATTATTATTATTATTATTATTATGTTTTGTTAAGTATGTTTTCCGAAACTGACACAAATAACATGGAATATCTCCGAAATGGTCCACTCTACAAAAAAAAAAAAAAGAAAAAAAAACTATTCAGACAAAAAATGTTTTAGCAAGATCTACATTTTTGTATAGTAAGATTTTGTTTATATCTTACGGTTTACGAGTATTCAAAAGTCATCCAAAGTAAGTAAATAGGACTACACAGGCTATAGCCAGAAAATTCAAAATATACATTTCATTTGTCATACAAATATTTTAAACATGACATTTTAATCAAAATCGTTATAGCCATTTTCAAGAAAATCAAAATTTGCGAAAAATTTACCATGTAAAGAGTAGTTTAGGGTGGGTCTATTTTCTTCAAAATCTTCTTGTCACATCCTTGAAAAACATTAAACTTAAATACCAACTTTGGTTTTTAACCGTCTTTTCGTTTTTGAGTCATGCTGTCCACAGACTGACATACAAACACACAGGCTGACACACACGCACACATACACACACAGACACGAACCTTTTTCTAAAATCGCTTTTTTTCTTTTTTGATTCAGGGGGGTCTCCAAACATATATTTCCGGTGAAATCTCGATATCGAATGTTTGGGTGGAATACAATAGGTGTTTTCTTCTATTTACGGCAGAGAAAGTAAGAATGTGTAGAAAACAAAACATAAAGCGATATTACAACACCAAAGGGAGAGAAGATCTGCATGACAGAATTTCATCTAACCCAACGCGGTGTTTGAAAAATTTTATTGCCCTGTAGTTCGATAACAAGAAGTTTGCGGACAAACATTCACTGTAAGAAACTATTCAAATATAACCCCTGAATCATTAAAATTATTTGGTGTTATTCTGGCTCATTCTGTGTATGTAAATATCATTTGAAGTATAACCTTACTTTATTTTTGCACATTTGTTCATTGATAATGATCTACATTTTTGTAAATTGTCTTACTTTTTCACCGTTGTGACCTACATTTACATAAAATAATCACGTAAGCCTGCACAGTATGGATGTGTGTACTGATTTTCACTCCGGGTTATCTCGAATACGGGTGTCTACCTGGAGATTCTCCTATTAGTTTCAGTGTGGATAATTTATATTTAAAGCATGATGACGCAGATAAGTTGCGTGTACTATTCATCATAGTATACAAACCTATTTGAAATAGGCAGTATCCTGGCTGAAAAGCTCTACGATTTAACACCTCAGAACTGACCTACAATTTTAAAATGAAGTGCAGGTGTATGTGATCCCCCTCCAGATTATTCTGGGTAATTAAAAGAGCTTAGAAGGGGAAACGTTTTTAGCTTTTCCTGAACAATGAATGGACATGGTTCACATAATGCTCACACGACTTAACCAGCTAAGGCTTTGCAAATTCCTAAGGCTTATAAAAGGCACTGATTGGATTAGCTATGAACGGGCACCCATGTGAACCCAAATGTGCGTTTCTTGCTGTAAGAGTACAACTTCTTTGCCTAATTCTCCCTTTTCTGCCGAGGAAAAAGGTATTTTCTGACTCATTGTTTATTGATCTGAACCGATTTGCACGCAGGTTGAGGCGTCGGGAGAAGTTACGTCATTAGGAAGAGCATTAGGTAACTACCTACTTCTGCGTCATTGTAGCACAATGGTTAGCTGGTGCAATGCGCTACCTATATGCAAAAGTGCTCTGAACTGATGCCTCAAGCTATACAACGCGAACAAGGGAACAACAAACCTACTGAGGACGTAAATAAAAGTTATTAATTTTTATACCAAACTAAAACTCCATATATTGTTAGGACCTAGTTTCCAAGCAGTTCTGAGAGAGCGGACCGTAAGGACTCCTTCGGTCCCCGGTAACGCTATACTACGCAACTATCTTTCGACATCTACTTGCGTAAGCACTGCTGATTTATCAATGCGTCTCCACCAAAAATGACTATAACACGTTTATGAAGATAAAGTAATGGCTGGCTCTCTTAATAGGTAAGTACCGTTGCTGTGCCAAGTTGGTGCACTCCACAGACCTGTAATGCATCTAATATACTGACTGGCATTTTATAAATTACCTCGTGCTGCAGCAGATACTATTTGCAACCAGCCAAGTTCACTGAAGTGAAATTGGAGATATTACCTGGCAAAACCATGAGGCGTATCGGAAAGAATGTGAAACTGTTCAGTTGTTTATGGGAGCTTATCGCATAAACATGGCTAGACGGTGTGCGTACACTCTGTTCAGATATCTCCAGGACAGTAACGTCTCATATATCGGCAGGCGCGAGAGATCATCTATTTGTGTTTTATCACTGGATATACTCCAAGTTACTGGTATTTCGCTCTTCTAATAAACAAGATAAGAAGCGATCATAGCGCTCGCCCACCAAGGTCAATACGCATCAATGCTTAATATAGGTAATAATATAGGTAACGGGTGAGTGCACGATGGGTTACGCCGTCACATTCGCCGAGTACGAAATGCGCACTGCCGTCTACCCAGCAGAAATGAGAGATCTAAAGATTTGAACTGAAATTCAACCTTCCATTCGGAAATAATGTTTACGACTTTAAAACAATGGACTCATTTTTGAAGATTTGTGCTCAGTCTTCACTGCTGGTCCTAGAGATCTATAATAGAAATTACTGGAGATGCTATGCCTACATGGAAAGAAATTGGTTTCTGGTTCTGCTCCAGTGGCTCATCAAAGAAAGAAACACATTTTAGGATAATTGGTAAGGAATAAAAAATTTAATAGAAAAAAAGAAGCTGCAATGTGACTCTTTTTAAAAGGAGCATGCATTATTCCTTATGTAATTACTACCTAATTGGAAGAAACAAAGCACGAAGACATGGGAAAGTGTGAAATTATGGCCATTAAGATATTTGGAACTTACAAAAAGAACCAGCAACGAAAACAGAACAATCATGTTATTCATTATTGTCAGCAGCATCATAATCACCATTATTGTTGTCTTTTTCTTCTCTTTTTCTTCACTTTCATAACATGATCTTTTTTGTTTAAACTCCGTGTTGGCATTCATTTAAAATACTTCTCACAATTTCTTTATCAACTTTCTTAAACAAATTGTAAACCTTGTATTCCACAACATACAAATCATCTGCAAGAAGTTCAAGCAGTGTTGCTATGTTGTTTAACATTTAGAGTGTTTATAGGTTTTGCCTATGCTCATATTATTTGCAAATTTTTATTTTCTCACATTGTTCATGCTTTCAGCATTGTTTTTTCTCCCCATAAAACGTAACTTATTTGTATTCTACCATAGCAAAATTCTCTATCGATATTGAGAGTTCATGAACAATCTCACTTTTAGTCTCCTTGAATTCAAAGAACAGATGATTTAGAAGTAGGTGTATATATGCATTCATGCAAATAAGGAGGGCGAGAATTGGCATAACTAAAATGTGAAAGGTTAGAGAATTATAGAATCTCATATTTAAGTCTTTTAAAGATGCAAAGCAAAGTGTTTAGGAAATTTCTCTCCCTAACCAAACAATCCTTTACATGGAAAAATGTTCATTTTTCCCCCAGTACTCCAGAACAGCTAATGATTTTTATTAAAATTAAAGTTTTAGAAATTGTCATGGATGAATTAAATGTTTATACCTATCCATGAAAAGTTCTTTCTTAAGAAATTGTGCACCGTAATTAATATACAAAAACCTTCCTGAGGAAAAACCATACATCTCCTTCAAATATACAACTTGTATGAAATAATTATATTAAATAAATTCTCTTTTAAATAGGTATTAAATACTTATTTTTTTTATTTTTCTCGGATTTTAAGCAGTACACTTTGAAACCTAAGTAGTTCTTTTGCATCTAGTGAGCTCATTGCTATTATTTATACTGACTTCCTTCTCAACAGTTAACTAACATAATGGAACCATTACTTATAAACTCTCTCCCTGGCCCTCCTTGGAAGTTGCTACCCAGGCTGCTAGAGTCACCTTGTTGCCTTCTGATGTGCGCTGGGTGTCACAGCCTCGGACTGTTAGGGACTTCTGTGTCTCTGGTAGCTTCACTGTTTCCGCTCTCTGACGTACCTCCTGGTCCCACTTTGCTTCATCCCTTCCCTCTGGGAGGTGGTAGCCCACAATAGAAAACCACTTCAGGGTTACAGTGGGTGAGGTGTCCCCCTACACACACACACCATCACTTATGCATGATTAATAGGAAGAAGGTAGAAAAATAAACTTTTCCCTGCATAATTTAAAGAACAAAAATGAACATAATTTTTAATGGATAAAGTTGTATGTATTTTTAAATCCAATCAGAATTATACCTTTCCTTAAAAGTATTGTTCAAAATGTTCATCAAAAGGGAAGAAAAAGGATAAGTATTATTTTATTTAATTTAAGAGGAAGAACTGTTTTTGTTAGTACAGATACAGCATTTACCTTCATTTTTCACGCAGTTTTGTAATTAAATAAAGAGCACCACTTGGGTAACTGTTTTCTACTTAAATGTTAATCCACACAATTCTCTCAATTGTAATATTCTGAGTTTCTTATTTTAAAGGAGATGGCATTTAGCAAGCAGTTTTTACCTATTACATTGAACCACATGTCTCTCTCAATGTCATTGTCTACATTCTATGAGTTTTGTATTTGCATTCACAACATGCATGACCTAAGGAAACCCTAATGACCTTGCTTTCACTAATAGGATTCAACAAGTCGTCACAAACTAATCTCTTGAAACGCCATGCTTAAATGGCTTAGGAAGAAGCCATTTGGGTGCTTCTAAGCATCTGGGCATATAAAAAGCAGCTTAAAGACAGGAAGTCTCTCAGAATATTCAGTTGTGCTTAAACATTCAATCATGGTGGTTAACTTTAAGGTGTTCAAGAAATGTTCCCCAAATGGGAAAATCACTATGTACTTAGGAAGGAGAGATTTTGTGGATCATCTAAATGGCATTGACCCAATAGGTAAGATTTATATATATTACAAAACAGTTCATAACATATGGTAATTTGAAGGGCTGGAAGTGATTAATCTTGACGATTTTTTCTTACTTTAACTCAGCTACTGATTTTACACCTTATTGTGTGAATCAGAAACTACTTGCACTAGTTCAACTAAAAGCAAGCTGCTTTCCAACAGTTGCTAGGGCAAATTAAGCTTTCTTATGATGCGTTTTTCATTAGTTTCTTTCTGTTAGCGGGGTTTAACGAAGTATCCATATATTGTACAAGTAATTGCTATGCTTGTAAACAAGACAATTTTTCAGCTTTTCTAGTTTTACATTTCATACTCTGAAGAAGTTTTGGATTACTTATAATTCAAAGTATTTTACTACTTGCATGCTTTGCCATATAACTCATTCAATTTTAAAGGTAACTTTTACTTTCTATACTGCTCACTATAGGACTTTATTCTACCCAAAAATATGATATAAAGATTTTACCGGAAATAAACTTTAAATCACATAAAGCCTTTTTAGAAAAAAAGTGTGTGTGTATGTGTGTGCGTGTGAGAGAGAGAGAGAGAGAGAGAGAGAGAGAGAGAGAGAGAGAGAGAGAGAGAGAGAGTATGTGTATGTTTGTGAACAGCATAACTCAAAAACGAAATCTTGAATAAATACCACACTTGGTATTTAAGTTCATTATTTTTCAGGGATGCAACACAAAGATTTTTTAAGAAAATTCTCCCACTCCAAACAACTTTTTTCAAGGTACATTTTTTGTTACCTTTCTTACATTTCCTCAAAAATGACTAGCAATTTTGATTAAAATATGACATGCTTAAGATATTTGCATCACAAATAAAATGTACATCTTAAATTTGCTGTTAATAGCACATAAAATCCTCTTCAATTTGAATGGATGTTATATAACTTGTAAACTATAAGAGTTGGACAAAAGCTTACTTTACAAAATATATAGATCTCAAAACACACAACTTTTCAACTAAATATTTTTATGTTATTAACCATTTCCAATTATTATTTATTATTGATTTGAATTGTCATGTACTTATACTTTTTCTAGCTGCAAATCAGTATTCTTTTTCTTTCTTCCTTTCGCAGTCATTCAAATAGAATGGAATTTAAAAGAAAGCACACAGCAAACTGCTTTTACAGGCTATGACTATCACCTTAGTACACTGTATTTCCCTTGTACTTACAATGAAATGCATAGCAAAACCATTTCTGCAAAGTTTTATCTTGACTGACAGAAGTAAATAGAAGAATAAGCTTTCATGACAGTAGTTTGTAGTACAGTGGGTAGAGAAAGCATGTGAATATAACACATTAGAACATTTTCTTTCTTTGCTATACCTATACTTAGTAGAAGTACGTATTGTACTTCACCCAAAAATTTAATATTGAGTTTCCACCCACCAAAACATATTTTGAGTTCCCCTTAGAAAAAAAAAGAAAAAGAATTTTTAGAAAAAAGTCTCGAATGTGTGTATATCTGTGCAATACAAGAACACAAATAGGGATAAATACGGCACTTAGTATTTAAGTTCAGTATCTTCCAAAGATGTAACACAAAGATTTTCAAGAAAATCCCCCCCCAAAAGAAACCCCTGTATATGAAAAATTTTGTTCCAATGATTTTTGTTAAAATACCACACATTTAAGATATTTACAGGGCAAATAAATTGCATATCTTTAATTTTCTGTGATTAATCTGTGAAGTAGTCTTAATTCTAAAGGACTTTTGTATCATTTTGTGTAAAGGATAAAGCATAAGACTATACAAAATATGTAGATCTCTTTAAAACACACAATTTATTTCATATAATTTTTTTTGTGGCATCAGCCATTTATGTAAATTTACAGCCATGTTCATATCATTTGGTAGATAGGAAAATAATCTATCATAAGTACAGTTTGTAGAAGCTATGAAAAAATAAATGATAAGTCATCTGAGTGCAACACATTTTTAGACCAAAAAGAAAGAAAAAATCAAACCTTAGGATATTGAACTTGGCTCAAACTAAACCTGTTTACTGTGAACAAGACTAGTTGTTAAATGCAATAGCATTAGTAATACAATTAATTTTATATGAGAGTCACTATGAAAGTTTTGAGATGTGAGAAAATGAAAGCTGATCTACTCGAATTGGATGCAGGAAGGAATAGCCCCATTCTTTGTGAGTAAACTGGTATCAGGTAGTGACTCTCCTACTCCAGAAATTCCAGCAGTGCAAAGAACAAACAATGGCACTCAGGTAATCAGGAGGTTGGAAGAGAGCATTTTGGCTCTTTCAAGGGATGCATTTTTCATAATCAAGAACAGGAAAAAAGTCACATGGGACCAGGTCAGGACTGTATGGAGCATGAATCATGTTTGACCTCTGCACACTCCAGGAGCTGAACGGTAATGTTGGCCATGTGTGTGGACATATTGTCATGATGGAGAAGGGTCCCTCACAGTCCCATGCATAGCTGCTGTATTTGAAGCTTAGCAAAAACTTTTGGCAAACAAACTGTGGTGTACCAATTGGCAGTAACCGTGCTTTGCTCCTCCAGAAAAGTGGTTGTGACAAGACCACCCTTTAGGAAAAATGAGGTTACTATTTTCTTATGGAGACTTTGGCGACACTTCACTTTTGTCAATAGATTGTCATCAGAAAAGATCTACACCAGTGATTGACACTTGGTCTCCAGATCAATCTAATAAATCCAGGTTTCCTCATATTTGACGAAGTCAGAAACCCATCTGGAGTTCTCTCCTTTGGATCATGTCAGCACTTTCTCACACCATTCAATATGGGCATGTTTTTGTTCTGTGAGGCACTAATTGGGATGTGACCCTCCTTACATGAAGAAATTCATGAAGGATTTTCAAAACTGCTGGCAATCCAATTTGCAATGCTGTCTCAATTTCTCTAAATGTTATGCAACTATTTTTGTTAATCATTTTTCTCAATGCTGCAATGTTTTCCTCAGCCACTGTCAGTGACAACAGTAGCATGCAAAGGAGCAATGTCTCCAAAAGTCTGTGATAAACGTTCAAGACTTTGGCACTGGTTTAATCCACTTTTAAGATCATAAAATATTGCTTAAATGTAAGCCTCAGAAGATCTGAGGTAAACTCCTGATGCCACAATAGTGGTAAAATAAGGAAGTTGAAGAATAAAAAAATTGTTAAGTGAAAATGCTTACTTCAAAGCTCCATTGCAGGGACTGTCTACATGCGCATTGCAGTTGTTCATCCTTGCGCTGTTGGAATTCCTGAAATAGGAGACTCACTATCTGATACCAGTTGACTCACAAAGGATGGGGCTATCCCATCCTGCATCTATTTGAGTGCATCAACTTTCATTTTCTCACATTTCAAAACTTCCACAGTGACCCTCGTATGCAAAACTACTTGGCAAATTAATAATTTTCAGAAAGCACCTATAACCACTTGTGATGTGGACATTAATGTAGGAAATGAAACCATCAAAGAACCAACCAAGTTGTTAGCAATAGAATATTTCAATCATTAAAGTACACGGGACAACAATAGCAGATCCTCTCATTATAGTTATATTAACTAATGCCTAGAAATTGAACTCTCCCTTGATAATTGCAAAATTGCTAAAATTATAACTGTTTTTAAAAAAAGGAAACAAAAAGGATGTAAATAATTATTGCTGTATATCTATTCTACCAACTTTTTTTTAGGACAACTGTTGTCCATTCTTTATATGCACAATTTCATATCATTCCTGTAGATCCAGATTCTTCTAGTATGTTGATAACTCCATGGCACTGTTTGTCAGAAAGATATCACTCTTTCAGAGGCCACCTTGAATGAGACTGCAAATAAATTACTGCAATACTTCATACTTGTATAGCACACAATTGGTTTGAATCATATTTAAGAGAACAAGAGCAAGTAACAGAAATAGATTATATTGATGAGAAGGCAAATGAAATAAGGATCAAACAATCAAAAACTACAAATATAGATTATGGAGTACCTCAGGGCTTGGTACTAGAGCTTATATTTTCTGCGATACATGTAAATGATCTCAGAGAAAAAGAAAAACGCAGTTTCACAAAAATTTCACTATTTGCAGATGAAATAAGAATCTTAATTTCAGGGTGGAATGAAGATGAATGCAAAAACTATAGAAACAATAGTTTAAATGGATAAATAATTGGTTGCATGATAATATGGTGGGCATAAACAAAGACAAGAGTCAGATACTAGGGTTCCACCATCAAATAAATAAGACAATTAAATACCCAAAAGTTGAACTAGGTGGTAATGCAATTATGCACAAAACACTAAATTTCTAGATATCTGAGAGGACAAAAATCTAAATTGCAAAATGCATATTGAATCATAATTGAAGAACCTCAGCAAAGATGTTATCAAATTTCTCTCTTAAAACATAGCATAAATAAAAGTACCCTAAGAGTAGTATATTTTTCAAATTTTCACTTGCTCTTAACATATATAATGACAATGTGGTGGGGAAATAGTAGTTGCATGTTTAAAATATTAAGAATATAAAAAAGGGTACTTAATTAGAACAATGATGAATCAGAGAAAAACCATCAGCTGTAAGCAATCATTTAAAAAACTGCCTTGTTGTTGTAGTGTTTAACGCCCGCTTTTACTACTACGGCACCACAGGCGGTGACACTGATGACACATGGAATGAGATGGCGGGGGAAACCGGAGCACCCGGAGAAAACCCGCCCTGACGCCGCTTCGTCCACCACGAATACCACATGCGGGTCCCTGGGATCGAACCCGGGCCGCCTAGGTGGTAGGCGAGCGCGCTAACCGCTCGGCCACGGTGCCACCAACTGCCTTGTAGATACATGTTTGAAATCATTATAGACAAATGCAATAAAAGTCTGAAATTCATAACCATAATATGAGAAGAAAAAAAAAGATTGCAACTGCATGTTAAAATTAAAAAAAGTTATATGAGCTAAGCTTCAAGTAAAATGGTGTTCAAGTTTATAACAAACTTCCCTCAGAAATAAAACATACAAAACCACCTGGAAAACTTAAAAAAAGCCTAAAAGTATATTTGCTAAACAAATACTATTACTCCATTAAGGAGTCCTGAGACAATAAAAATGTGTATATTTGTTGTTACTATAAAAAATTATTCACTTTGTATGAGTGTGTGTAAGTGTGAGTGTGAATGCATGTATGGATTTGTAAGTATGTGTGTGTGTATGTGCTTGTATGTGTGTGTGTCTGGCAGTAGATTGTACATAGTAGACAAGAGGATTAATGTGAAATTAATCAGATATAATCATCTTGATGTGTCTAATACCATGAACATGATATAAACAGACAAGAATTATTGAATTTAATAAATTAAATAATTATTTAAGGAATCTTTGTGCCAAATGCTCTCACAAGTTTTATAATCTCTCATATTTATTCTAAAAATGGTAAAGCAAAATTAACTATAGCTAAGATAAAGTTATATTTGTATGTTTTTCATTAACTATATGCAATTGTCAAGTGTTTTTATTTAACTTTTTCCACTCCTGCACAATGTCTCTTTAGACCTTTTCAAATTTATTCATTTGAGCTACTTCTACATGCTGTACACCATATTGTTTACTTGCATACTTGAACCTGTTATTTCTTATGGTTTATTTATCGTAATTTCCTTTGCTTCCTGGAATATTTGCATATTCTAAACCATAATGCTAAAGTAGAGTTCAACATAAGCTAAGAGAATTCCTATTGAATAATGTCTGCTTTCACAGATGGAGTAATACTTTTGGATCCAGATTATCTTCACGACCGAAAAGTGTTTGGTCAGGTTATCTGCAGCTTCAGGTATGGACGTGAAGAAGATGAAGTGATGGGACTTAATTTTCAAAAGGATTTGTTCCTAGCATCAGAACAGATTTATCCACCACAAGAGAAGTCAGAAGACCTAAGCAAGCTCCAGGTAAAAATACATTTTGACTTAAATGCTGTATTTCTGCATTATTCAGTGAATTTTAACAGGTGATAAATATATATACATACCTTTCCTTTCCCTAATTTTTATATGGTGCAGTACCTAAGTACAAGCTCTAGAGAAAGAAGTATACTTTTTATTCCTGTTAGAAGTGATCATCTCCTTAGCATGGTGGTCGCACTGCTGCTTACCAATATGAAGACCTGGGTTCAATTCCCGGTACTGGAGTAGAGATTTTGGATTTTCTCCTGTTGAGAGACCTGATCTGGAGTGCACTCACCTTGTTATGTCATTGAGGGGCCAATCGAGGAGATACTTAAATGAAATGTAGTGGCCCTTGGTTGCAAAGAATGCATATATCAGCCAAGAGGGATCAGGGTGTTGATCATGTCCCACCCTCCAGTGCTGCATCTCACTAATGACATCTGTGGTGGGCAGAGGTGCAGCAGCCGGGCCGTAGGTCTTAGTCCAGAAACATGTGTTGCACCATGGGGTTAGTTTTGGTTAGAAATGGTATAACTCAACAGTAAACCAATTAAGTTCTTCAGCTTAAGATATTCTTAAGATGTAAAATAGTAAATGAAAGTTTTTGTCCTACTCTAAAGGAACGCCTTCTTAAGAAGCTTGGGCCCAATGCATTCCCATTTACATTTACACTTCCTCCAACTTCACCAGCTTCAGTAACTCTACAGCCAGGACCCGAAGACGTTGGACAACCATGTGGCGTGCATTACTATGTGAAAATTTTTGCTGGCGAAAGTGAAACTGACCGTACTCATAAAAGGTAAGAATTGTCTTAATGAATGAGCAAAACAAAGCAAACATTCTGAAAATATATAGACCATTTTAGAAGCCCCTCATAAACAGCTACAAGAATTTTAATTGATATATAAACTAATCTAATTAATAGAGTAATTCTAAAGTAAGAACAAATTAGAAACTAAAAACTTCACTTATCTTAGTATTATTTGCTGACCCTTGGCAACGAATTTGTTTATATGGCTTTGAGAATGAGCTGGACACAGCTTGAAACCCAAGGTCAGCAAATAATACTAAGATAAGTGAAGTTTTTAGTTTCTAATTTGTTCTTATTTTAGAATCTTGTTGCTTCACTGTTAATAGCTTCAATTTTTCCTTATTTAATAGAGTAATTATTAAGAGAAAATAAAATAATATACACACATTACAGTCATGTGAACTTCATTAAAAAAATTCTATGTGTTATATTCAGAGAATTTTCTCTATGCACCCTTCTACAAATTATTCTCACAAATTTTGTTATTCAAGATAAATGTTTTCAGAAATACTTTTATTACACATTCTGTTGCAGGTACACTTGGTTCCATATATGCCGCCCCTACAGCTTGCATTTTTGGGTATGAACTCTATTTCTTGCATTTCAGTTTTGCTCTGATTTGTATGTAAATTTGCATACATAATCTCAAATGTGCTATGTAAAGATTCAAATATGCAATTTATGATTGGCTTATTAATTGGCCTACAAAGAATTAATTCATATTGAAAAAAAGAAATTTTAGTACCAACAACTTTATAAAAACAAAAATTTCTCTACAAGTAATAACATCAATTTCCATAAAATACTTTGATTTATTTTCACTTTACTAAAGTGTCGGAAAAAGCCATTATCGTACTTTTCTGAAAATTGTTTATGTGCAAGGCAGTTTTAAAAAAATTCATTTTTTTTCATGAATTAAAAATATTTAATTGTATTCTAAGAAAGTATTTAAGCTAGTGCTTTGAGCTTTCACATAATCATTTCTTTACTTATCATATTAGATGTGTTAATTTTCAATTTTTAAAACTTAAAAAGTGAGAAAAGTCAATCCCAGTGTAACTTAGCTGAACTGACACAATGTATCAAATATTAGGAAGGTGCATAGAGGAAGAATTGTGGGTATGTGGTAAGCCAATTTGCAATTTGATGACATTGCACAAAGTTATATATTCATATGAATAATCTAGAACTATGCATGTAAAACATGATGCCAATGCATGCACAAAAAGGTAAACAGATATACATACCTCCTTCTTGCTCTACATAATCCACCTGTGAATGCCAGTAAAATCCCTCTTGAAGCTGCAGTAATGGCATAAATGGAAGCGAGTGTACAAGGGTGATATAGAAAGCTTATTATTAGTCACTATGTGATGACTTTGAAATTCTATTCTTTTCAAGAACACAAGAAAAAAATGAATAACGACCTAGCACTTGAAAAAAATATGAAGTATTTGAAAATTCACACCAATAACAAAGAATATTTCAGAAATGATTAATGTCAATGGTCAATATGAACAAACAATTAAACAATGGAAAATGAATCAACATTCAAAACTCATGTTACTCAGCTCTTCTGATTTTGCATTTTCATGAAGAGAGAAATTTCTTTCCTGAGGGCATAGGAGCAGTTTAAAACATTTCCTTTATTTAACCATCGCAGTTCTGTAAAATAAGGAATGTTGCCATATTCATCATATTGGCCAGAAACTATTGAAACTATCTATGGTTCAGTCCTTTGATCTTATAAAGTTGGTAGTTTTAATATTTGAATTTATTTAGTCCTAATTTTATACATTTTGGACTGACCTTATACTTCGGACCTGGCCCTTCTGTTTTGGGCAGCCTTCTGCAATGCACTTCATGCATTTACATTTTGTTATTAGATCTGCTTGTGTCATGCTCATCTTTCCTGGTGCTCTTTATTTATAGTCTTTATCTTTGCTTCCATTTGCTCTGTATCCCTTTATTCTTTACCTGACTATGTCTCCCTCTCTTAATTTATCTTTCTAACTTTACCTGATAGTCTTAGTAAGTACAGAAATAACAGTTCCAAGTTGAACCTATTTTCCATACAGATTTTTTTAATGAATAATGCAGTGCACAGCCAGAAAATGCCTTGCACTTTAATTTCTTTTAATTTATTTCAAAGATATCCTACCACCCCTGCATACTTCCCACATATTGTAGCTGCCCCATCCATTACAACAGACACTAGTTTTCCCCATGAGAGGCCAAATCTCTCCATTGTCAGTCCTCTATTCTCTTTCCCCCGATGTCTTCAGTTTCTCAGCTCTTGTGTCACTTTGTCATTTGGCAAGCTTTATCAAACCAGTTCTTTTTGCTGTCATTGTAAATGCCAACTTTCACTCTGCCACTGGCATGTTTTAAGCAAAATTCTGCTAATTCAAAAGCCTGGTCAATTTCTCCTATATTTAGTAAGCTATCCTCTCCTGTAGTATATTTACTCTTCCTGAATTTAATTCTTCATAAAATATTTAATACTTTTTCTTTCCTCCATCTGTACTCTTATACCAATCTATAGCACCTTATTCTTCCTTCCTATCAGTATTTGCTTCTCCTAATTTTAATCTCAGAGGGAAATGGAAGCTAGATGTTACTGTATTCATGACCTCAAAATCTAAAATCCACCTTTCAATATCTGGTGAACATATATAATCTACCATTCTTTGGCCATTCTAACATTGCCCATAAACGACTTGTGTGTTTAAAAACACCAGCAGTAAGTTTGTTGGCATAAATAATAATCCTCTTCTAAATCTGATCCTTTACATCCATTGCAAATCATGAGATCATTTTCCTCACAAAATTCAATAGGTTTCCTTCCTGCAATATTTGTAACTTTATCTTTGCTATGCCTATTCTCTATTTAATTTTGCTTATCATACTCCTCAATTGGGTTGTCCAGCGCAGCCTGTTGTTCTCCTATCTTAGCATTAAAATCCCCAATAATTATTTATTATACCCACTTCATTATATTTAGCTCTAAACTCTTGAATATCCATATTAATTTTCCTAAAGATACTTGTGTCATAGTATTCTAATGCAGTAGGTGGGTTATAGATAATAGCAATATATAACCCCTTTTTTGCATAAATTTCACCTAGGGAAAGCCGTAGCACTGATTTCAACAATTCTTTTTCTTCTTTTACATTAATTCTCTTATCTTTCCTCACAAAACATTCTAAACCACCTGATGCCCGGCCCCTTTTTTTATTTTTTACTCTATGATGTGTAATAAGTGATGCAGTGTCAGTAAATCCAATTCATTTTACTATCAAGATAATGAAGTAAGAGTTATGGGTCTACAGTTTGCTCTGTGACATTTATCTCCCTTTTTGAAAATTGGCCTTATTATGCTAGTCTTTAAGCCCATCAGAAAAATATTTTGTTCTATTGACATGCCTGTTTATTAAATGTAAAATTATATAAGCCAGCTTGTTTTAAGAAAATTTTAGTATTCTAGAGGAGATGCCATCCCAACCATAGGAGTTTTAATTTTGTAATCCCCTGATTATTTTGCTAATTTCAATATCAATAGCTGGTGCAAGACAAATTTAATGTTCTGCATTATCTTTATTCATAGTTAATTGGAATATTTTGCAGTGGGTTAATCACATTTGTAACTTAATGGTTAAACGTGTTACATACATCATTAGGAATTAATATCTTTTGTCCATAATTGGTCTTCACTGTTTGCTTTTCTTTGATTATTTATTATCTTCCGTGGTGTTTCAGTTTTATTTGCCGTTTGGCTAACTGAAGTGTTGTAAATTTGTGATAACTGCCTATAAAGAGCCTTAGCGTATTCTTTTTTTTTAGTGATTTGTAGCATTTATTATATAATTCAAATTTTGTCATGGTAAAATTCATACACTGATTTCGTCATCTCTTTAGAATTTTTATTTCATTATTTCACAGTAATTTTTGAAGATTGGTACTTTGCAGAAGAGAAAATATTGGGGAAAGGAAGTAGAATGTGGGAGGGAAAGGAAAAGGCCAACTTAATATACTTTTATTTTACCTGCTGTTTTAGGGGAAAAGACATGATAATAGTAATATTAAAATATGATTAGATTTCATTATAAATTCTTTTTCAGGAGTACAGTTATTCTCGGGATAAGGAAAATACAATATGCTCCATCAAAACAAGGCCGCCAACCATGCACTGTTGTTCGAAAAGATTTTATGTTGAGTCCAGGAGAACTGGAACTTGAAGCTACTTTGGATAAACAGGTACATATATTTTTTTAATTTAAAAGGTGAGTTAATTAATAACACTGAACAACACTTACAACATATTTTTCCGGGACGCGTTTCGAAGGTTAACTTTCCTCCATTATCAACCGGACAATAACTGGGTTTCCATGGTGTTTCATGGTGCAGATGGTGATGCTTCTTCTGGTGCTTCTTCTGGTGGTGGTTCAATGAACTTACTGAAAATGTCTCTCTGAGGAATGTCGAAATTAAATACTCGGTTTCTATTTTTTAAAATAAAGATTTGTTCCCATGTGGACAGTTCTTGTTTTCCGGTTATGTGTTTGAGAAGTTTCGGTTCTAGCTTTATGTCATGATTTTTTGTCCAAAAGTGAAATGCAACCGCTGATTTTTCTAATTGTTTACTCTTAATGTTTCTAACGTGTTCCTTGGATCTAATTTCTAAATTTCTTTTGGTTTTTCCTATGTATATTTCATTACAATCACTGCATTCAATTTGGTATATACCAGATTTTTTGTTAGGTGGAATAGCATCTTTGATGTTTGAAAGTAGTAGGTTTTTTATGGAGTAATGGTTTACTGCTGCTAGCTGAATGTTGTATTCCTTGAACACCTTTTTAAATTTATCAAAGGCCCATGGATGATATGTGAATTTTTTGAATATCATTTTTGTTTTTGCTGCTGTGAGAGTTGAAGTTTCTTTTAATAATTTTTTCTTTTCTGCTTGTTTTACCTTTTTATCTACTAATTCTTTGGGGAAGCCGTTTTTTTTGTGCTATTTCAATTATTTTGTAATATTCTGTTTTATATTCTTCTGCTGAAAGAGGGATGTTCACCAATCTATGTGTTAAACTATTAAAAATTGCTTGTTTGTGGCTTCTTGGATTGTAACTATTAGCTTTTATGTAGTTGTCTGTCTGCGTTGGTTTTCTGTGAATACTGAAATTTATTCTATCCTTGTTTTTGATTAATTTTAGATCTAAAAATGGTAATTTATTATCTTTTTCTACTTCCACTTTGAAATTTATACTTTTGTCCTGTATGTTCAGAAGTTTTAATGCGTCACTGATGTGTCTTTTTGGAACTTTTGCAAATATGTCATCCACATATCGCTGCCAGAGTTTGAACATCCAAATTAAATTAACTTGCAATCCAGCTGCCAACTTCTCACCCACATACTCACAGCAGAGCAGGCTATCATTCAATCAATTATAGAGAGGGTATGATCAGAACCATGCATCTTCCAGCCACATATATATAAATGTTTGTATGTTTGTCCTCTATGCACCCACTTGACTGATCAGCACAAAATTTGGCATGTATATGTATTTTTTCATGGGGAAGGTTTGTATGCTATCCATTTTACTATACAACATAACATTCACATGGTTTTCCCTAGTTGCTCTTCTTTTACATAATACATGCACATTTCCTTCCTTACTCGCCCTTCAACATACAATTCATATAATTTTCTATGACTGAAATATGAATGCCACATGCTACATTTGCACAGTTTTCTCTACTCACTTTTCTTACAAAACATGACCACATTTCTTTCTCTATTCACTTTTCGACATACAATTTTTTATGACTGAAACAAAAATGCAACACATTACATTCACACAGTTTTCTCTAGACACTTTTCTTTTATGAAACAATCACACTTTTACTTCTTATTCTTCATATAAGACATGATCACATTTCTTTCTCTATTCATCCTTCAACATATAATTCATACAATTTTCAATGATTGGAATGGAAAGGCAACACATTATATTCACATGGTTTTCTCTACTCACTTTTCTTTTACAAACACGATCACATATCCTTCTCTACTCGCCCTTCAACATACAATTAATATAATTTTCTATGACTGAAATAGAAATGCAACACATTACATTCACACATTTTTCTCTACACACTTTTCCATTATGAAACACAATCTCACTTTTTTCTCTGCTCCCTCTTCTACAAACAATTCATATAATTTTCCATTTGTTTGGAATTGATTATATTCACACGGTTATCTTACTCACATTTCTTTTATGAAACTCAGTTGCATCTCTTTCCTTACTCCCTCTTCTGCAAAGAACTCATACAATTTTCTATATGATTGACATAACAATGCAAAGTCTAACATTCATACTACTTTATCTACTTGTTATTCTTCCTGTGGTATTTGAGGTTGTTCAACAGTGCTTTGGAATAGGGTTTTCCCAGTGTTTTTGTTTATTTTGGGTTCTTTATTGTATTCAATGTAAGTCTAAAAGTTGTATGCATAAAATCATCAAACCACAAGCAATGCTGGTGTTCATAACATTCATAATTCACATTTACATTTTTTTATATTCTTGAGTGTAAATTCATTACTATGTTGTAAAAGTAAATTTGAGCTCTACAACAATGATGCATTTTATGAAAATTTGATCATACTTTTTTTATTTGGAAATAAAGCTAAGTTGGAGAGAAAAGCTGATTGTTACTTATACCTTTAACAATTATTGTACATAATATGTACTGCTTCAGCTCTATATAACTAAATGAAAAAATGTAGCAAATACTGAGTCTGTCAACATCACTACACTAAAGCTTCACAAAATGTTTTACAGTGGTTTTCAAATATAATTTAAAGAAAAAGATTTGCTTTTAATATACAAGAAATTTACTTTTCCTTACTTTACATGAATATTCAATCATTTTATTTACATTAGGCTATGTGAATCTGTTAACAACCCTGAGTAGATAAATTTGATCTGTACAAATGTATTTATTCTTAAATGTTGAAATAACTTTCACCTCATATTTACATTATTAAATCTTCAGCCACAGCATAAAGGACATGTTGCTGCCTCAGTATTGCACTACATTTTAATTCAATTTTTATCTCTACAGTTATATCATCATGGTGAGAAAATTGCTGTTAATATTTGCATTCGGAACAACAGCAACAAAGTGGTAAAGAAAATCAAGGCCATGACGCAGCAAGGAGTGGACGTAGTTCTATTCCAGAATGGACAATATCGAACTTGCATAGCAAGTATGGAGACACAGTAAGTTCTGTTCCAACGTACAGAATTCTTGAATTGAAACAGACACTTATTTTTTGAACTGTACTCTCAAGTCTGTATAATGTGAGCTTAGTATAATCATCCCATTTGTACAATAATTGAGTACATCAATTAAATTGATCAGAGCTAAAAGGAAGTCCATTTTCTCAACTTATCAAGGGAAGCAAAGTGTGTATATTTATATTATAAAATGTGTACAGTGTACATGACCAACTAATACTTTTTTTTCTAAAAAGGGAGCTCTCAATTGGCACAAATTATTTAAGTATAACTAATATTTGTTTTCTGACTGAGTGCCTTTTAGCACTGTACAGTTATAAGAGGTTGTAAGAGTTGACTTAAATCAAGCAATACATATTTACTATAAATGTCATTATTTGATCTCTACAACATTTTTGTCAAACAATTCATTGAAAGAATTGTGGTTGACTCTACATGTATACTCAATTAACATTACAGATAATATTTAATAACATAATAATGGAAGTTCAACATTTTATTTACTTTTTGAAAATTAAATTTAGTATATTCTTGCTTTTTACTCATATTGAGTCATTCCAAAAGTTAATCACAGAAGAAACCTGTTTTAACAGTATAAATAGCATATTAGAATAAAAAATGAACATCATTTGAATTTCCACATATCAGGTCAATTAATGATAAGTGATCATTCTAACACACACAAATTGTGTATAGCCAAACTTTGAAAGGTAAAATCAAAAATAAAAAATTCTGGAAAATCACATTTTGGAAATATTTGCTTTTTAAGACAAAAGAGACTATTGCAAAAGCTCATAACAGAAGAATCTGTCTTCATGCCCTACATATTTTACAAGATTTTTCCACATTATACAGTTTTTAGATTGGTGGGAATTTTTTTCATTGTAAGCTCTGTTTTGTTGCATTGTAAGCATTTTAAAGAGTTTTGGCTTCCCCAAGTGAAATGTGCATTTTACTGGAAAAACGATGTATAATAATGCTTCAACCACCCCTTTCTCTGCATTTTTATATGAAAACTTTAAAGCTTACTGACATAAAGTGCTGTTTTAAGTCTCTCACAAGAGCTTTACGTTCTTCAGATATCACAATCTTCTTCAAAAAGTTTGGCCACCATTCAATTCATTAAAGCTCAAAATTTTATGTGTTCACTGCATGAACTTCAACTGGTCAGTATTTCAACATGTTGTATAGGAGTATAGGGGAAACAGCTTAGTGGCAGTTCCCAAGAATTCAGTATGGTGGACGTTACACTAAACTGCAGTGGGCATTATACCAAAAAGCAGTACTGCCAACCTACAATGGAAACTACTAAAAAGTCTGTGTGAAAATCCCAAGGAAACAGGACAAGAGTTTCAAGTCACTTTTTAATAAAGGTGCAAATTAAAATGTATGATGCTATGATGCACTAAAGCATTTAAGTTCCATAAGCTACATTTATACTGAAACCATAACCAACCCTTTCAATCTTGAATTATTATTAATGATAAAAAAAATCCAATTACGATGGAACCTATTAGATAATGGATAAAGGAAATGTGATAAATAGATTTTAATGATTTTCCCTCATAGATTAATCTTTTAAGGGTTGTTGCCAAATGGCAACATTGGGCAATGATGACTACATTTGTGCATTTAAAAGAAAGTATTATATTGAACTTTTTTCATATTAAAACATAGTTTTAGCATAATATAAACATATTTTAGGGTACCTGCTATTTATAAACTTAAAAATTAACAGTATTTGGAAAACTTAGTTCACAGTATTACTGGATTTTGGCTACCATATCACTTGTGATGCCAAATATAGAAACAGTTTTTGTCTTTGGTCAAACATAACAGTGTCACATTTTGAGCAAGCTGTTCTGGAGAATCCACTTGAACAATTCTTGCATCTTCCCTTTTTTTCTGATGGAATTGGCCAATGACCTGTAGCATCATAGCGGACATCATCAACAGGTCTTACAGTAACTGCACGTTTCTTCTTTTCTGCTGCAGTTTCATGAACACTTGGCCTTCCTCGTTTCCTTCCTGTTTCTTTTCCTACAGGTACAAGACCATAACAAATTTCGGTCTGAAAATCCAGCAGGGTTTTCTCCAGTTTTTTCCCCTTTTGGGTCATGTGTCTTTTGTAAAGAACCCAAGAATTAACAACAGCCACATTTAGACACCAGTAGGCATACAATTCTGTTGTACCATTTTCTGGAACGAAAATCAATTCTATATAGCTCTATAAGTATATTTGCTAGATCTACACCACCTATGTTTTGATTGCACTGCTTCACAATATTAGGTCAATTTACACCTATGCGACTTTTATCCCTTTGGCTCCAAAGCTGACAGGTATCTGCGGGTTCCACTGCAGCATATGAAGAAATAAATTGTACTGATCTGTTGTCATACCACCTCAACAGTACAATGTTACTTTCCTTTTCCACTCTGTAGTCGAACGAACCTCCTCCTTCTTTCTTCAAATCCTTCTCCTCTTTCAGTGGACATTTTCCAATACGATCTGAACGAATAGTGCCCAATCTCTTCTCTTTCAGGGCTCTTACTAGAGGTAAAGACGAGAACCAATTATCAAAGAAAATTTTGAAATTTAGGTTTTCAGGAAGATTTTCTACAAGGGCAATTATTTGCTGTGTCATCACGGCTGCTGTGGGGTTCTTTCTCTGCGATGAACTCTTCCCCTTTCCTATGAATTTCCAAATTACTTGAAATTCTAGTTTCCTGATTGCTGGGATGGCTTTTAGGTTCATCTTCATTAGGAGAAGAAAATCTGCTAAATTCCGATAGTTCCCCATCAGGTAGTAAAATCAACTCCACTATCTCATCAGAAAGGGATTTATTCATTGTGTTATATTAGATAATCCTAGAAATAAAATAAAACTCTGAGGAAACATGCTTGTCACATGGCTAAATGTTAGGTTATGTAGCTCAGCACTTCGCAGGGAAGCTCCTGTTGTAGACAATTGGCAACAACCTATTTTAAACCCCACTAGTTATTTAAGATGATTAGCAGCTTATTATATCAATATGAGCTAACTTTAGAGCTTCTACTGTGATAAAAGCCACTACTTACAGTTGCAGATGCAATTATATTCACACTAAAGGCGTTACACATAGTACCTGTTCCACTATCTATGGTTTTGCATGAGCAACTATGTAAATCACAAGAGATGGCATCCTGTTTACTGGTTTCTTCTGCCATCTGCAGGTGTATTCATCAACTAAATGCATTGTAGCCAAATGACAACTGCAGGAGAATGTTCTGAGATGGTAACTGTCCACATTATACCATGTTTAATATCATGTTGCACTTTGGCTACGATAGGACTGAAAGGGTTAAGTGGATAAATCTTGTTTCTTGATTAAAGTAAGAATTCTTTGTATTTTAATACCAAATAAATTGAATGATTTCCCTACAGAGAAGGGTGTGCTCCACTTCTACAATGAAAGAAAAAAATCAATGACAAAAAATAAAAACTACAAAACTGACCACACAAACTCTATGGCAGTCATCATATTTGCACCCAGCCTTTAAAAGAAACAAAGTAACCACTGTTTATCAAATAAAACCATGATTTCTAACCTCAAATATCACAGGCGTAAATAACATGCTTTCAAACAATAATAATGCTCGAACATAGTTATCACACAACACATGATGAACCTTCGTCAAATCTTGTTCTGCAATAATACTTTTGGATAAAATAAGTTCCGAATGCTAAATATTGTAGTATGATGTACACTGCTGCTGCCACCACTGCTACACTTTATGTATATAACACACAAATGCTACTACCACTGGTATTGCCATAAACATAACACAAGCTTAAGTTCCCCCCCTCGTCAGAAAGTCTGATTCAAACACTGCTTAACTCCAATATATTAAATCGTAGCTCAGTGGAAAACCAGTGCGCATAGAGCTGAAATTCATGGTTAAAATCCCAGTTATGGTATTGAATTTTTCAGTTCCGATTCTAACATTCAGTTTGCCTACACATGGTTTGTGTGTATTAGAACAATTAATTATTGTCATTTATTGGCCTCATATATGGAAACTATAATTAAAAACCTTAAAGCTCAGGTTTTAAGTGCTTACAAATTGTAACTTACCATTGGGATATGTGGTCTCAAGCAGTGATAAATTCAGGGGGTAGCCCAGGGAAGACGGGGTGGGGGAATCCCCCTGGGAATTAAAAAAGTCATATCATTAAAATTCTCAACCCCCTGTCAAGCTTATTATCCTCCCTGGAGGAAAGTGGCTGTATTCATCACTGATCAAAAATTTGAGATTCTCTTGTGGTCTACTGGGAAAATGTGAATCACTTTGGGAATTTAGTGTCATACACTCATGTTGCCATCATAACTCAACGGTTAACAGCAGTCGCAGGTAGAGTGAAAGATCATTGTTCAAATCTTGGCTATGACATTTTAAGTTTTGATTTCTACCTTTCATAGATATAAGATATTTGTGATTTAAAAAATGTAAATATGACATGTTTTAGAGGTAGAATCAGGACTGAAAAATTCAATGACATAGCCACATTTAAACCACAGATCTGAATCATGTGTGGGTGCTCTAACCACTAAGCTACCATGGAACTTGCCAGTATAATATTAAATTTCCCAACCGATTCATATTTTCCTCGTAGACCACAAGGGAATCTTACATCAGAGATAAACACCTCAAGGTATATAACTGAATTAACTATAAATTTCATTGGCATTGAGTTTTTCAGTCCTGATTCTACCTCTCAAACATTGCCCTCACACGGCACTGCCCTTTAAAAACACCAGCAGTAAGTTGGTTGGCATACAAAAATAACATGATTTTTGTGAAGGTTTTTAGTTGCTTTTATATATTCAGGTAGACAATCACTTACTTGTAGTTGTAGATAAACAGGAGCGCTTTCGTGGAGGTTACGTCCACATCCTCAGCCAGTAGCAATTGTTGTTTGAAGTCCGAGTTTGGTGCCTTGTACACTCTCCTTCGCTCTGGTGGTAGAACTTGCAAACACAATCAAATCTGGTGCAGAGGGAATTTCAAAATTGCAGACATGACTGGAGTTTAAGTGAATAAAATATTTCTCCCAAAGGTCCAAATCTAATGCAGAAGTGGCTGGTTTTAGCAGTTTGATGTTGTTTCCAATGTTGTGATTCTCGTTCCAAAAATGGTGTGCCACCGCAGATTTCTCACACTGTTTGTTGAGAATGTGTCTCCTGTGTTCTTTTAAAAAAAAAAAGAAATATTTTATTTACTTAAACTCCAGTCATGTCTGCAATTTTGAAATTCCCTCTGCACCAGATTTGATTGTGTTTGCAAGTTCTACCACCAGAGCGAAGGAGAGTGTACAAGGCACCAAACTCGGACTTCAAACAACAGTTGCTACTGGCTGAGGATGTGGACGTAACCTCCACGAAAGCGCTCCTGTTTATCTACAACTACAAGTAAGTGATTGTCTACCTGAATATATAAAAGCAACTAAAAACCTTCACAATGATCGGGACATCACTATATATAATGCTTCTCCTTTTAATCTTAATAACATGATTTGTTTGCTTATATATTTCATTTCCTTTAACTGGATGTAATATTAAAAATTTGAAATGTTACAGAGAGGGCTGTCCAATCCAACCAGGCTCAAGTCTCCAGAAGGTAATCTACTTAATACCGACTCTTGAATCAAATAAAGACCGCCGAGGAATAGCCCTTGATGGACAACTTAAACACGAAGACACAAATTTAGCTTCTTCAACATTGTAAGTATATTTTTATATTTGTAAGCATTTACCTTGATTTATGAAGCAAATTTTCTATAACGCATCAATTATGTTACTTCCAAGAATAATGGGAAAGGTATGCAAATGTGGTAGCTTCAAAAGCATGATTTATGTGAATTGTTTTCTTTTACATTTCTGCTTCAGATTTGTCCCTAAAAATAAATATTTAGGGTAGTGCAGGAGTTCTGTATATCCTTAGCAGAGATAAAGGACATGCCAGTGAATATCCTGCATTTAGCAGAATGCAAGATAATCAACAAGACAAGCAATACATTTTCTTAAAAGGATTTGTTTTCTGTTCATTTGACTCAAAACTAGTAACTTTTGAAAAATTACAAAATCATCGTCATAGTCATAATCATCACCATCACCATCACTCAAGCATCTTCAATCAATCACCATCATCATCACCAACATCACCACCACCATCAATCACCACCTTACCACCATTACTACAATTATTATTGTTGTTACTATTATTGTTATTATTATTATTATTATTATTATTATTATTATTATTATTATTATTATTATTATTATTATTATTATTATTATTATTATTATTATTATTATTATTATTATTATTATTATGCTATTATTCTATTTTTGTTGTATTTATTTACCTTTTTTATTTATTATTTTGAATGAACCATTTTTTTATCTCTTGGACATGCAGAGAGAATGGAATTTCAAAGCCATCACATAGCAACCAGGTTTTAAAACATTTGACTATTGCTTAAAGCCTACTGTACACCCACATTCCCCTTGCATCTACAAGAAATTTGCAGTAAGATAAGTTTTGCAAATGTTTATCTTGATTAACATGAAGTAGATAGAGGAACAAGTGTTTTTAGTAATAGTTTGTACAAGAATAGTAAAGTCATGTGAGGGCAAAATATCAGGTTTTTCATTTTCTTGTATAGTACTCTTATTAGTGCAACAGAGTTAGACATTTTCAGCATAGACATAAATAAGGGGGAAAAGGGAGGTGGGTGATTGGCTCCAAATATTTCCATCTTAACATGTGATTTTGAGTTACTGTAACTAAAAGCAACACATTTTGTTTTGTATTTAAATTAATAAGAACAGTTTTAGGCTTAAACATTTATGTATTATGAACTTATTATAAGAATTACTTAATAACAGCTCATGTATGAGCTTTACTGATCCGGAGGTTCAGCGATAGTGTATGTTTATATTTGCCTATCAATAAGCCAGGAATTAAATAAGTATTGCTTTTGTTTTTTGAAATAAAGAAATATATTTTAACATGTTCTGGAATGCCCATGTTGTAGTGGAGGTAAGTGACAAAGAAGACCATCTACCAGGAGAGTAAAAAAAGTTAAATTGGGCTGCACAGTGTTCAGCGTTTTGCCTGTCCACATCTATGGCACTCGTTGCTATCTGCCGCTATCATAGAAAAGCATGGATGAAACCATACAACATTTTTAAAACTATTGTTAAAGGCTTTACGGTATTTAAAGCTCCTTTATGAAAGGAGATGCTGAAACTGACCACTGTCATTGTCCATTCATTTTTGGCACCTCTTTGGAAAACTATCCATTACTCGCTGTAGTTCACACTGAGAAATCCTAGCAATTTCCTGGCACAAAATTTTCTTTGAATTCTTCCAGGGTGTCTGGGTTTGCCTTGTACACTTTATGTACACGCTCCCTGTCTATTAATTCTCTAAAAAAAAGGGGACTAAGTTGTATTCACGTATGTATGGGCGAAACTGTTGACTTGAAAGAAATTGGCCCTATAACTCAGAACCTAATATTGTTCATGAATAGGCTTAGTAGTCCAGCTACATCAATGAGGAATCAGGTTATCTGCATTCGTAGTGCATCTGATGGCACAGTGTGGGATACTGGTTCTTTCTGTCTGTTCTACAGACAAAATGTGCACAACTTCACTCTTTTGGTAGCACACTACTAAGCTAATTCATGAAGTACCCCTTAATGATGAAAAAATTTATGTATGGTGCGCCATTAGCGAAGAAAGGTTTCTCAGAGATTCAATAAGCAATTTCTATCTCTATAATTTAAAACATAAGGTGTACAAGACAAACCCACAAACCCTGGAGGAATTAAAACAAGTTATCTCCCAGGACATTGCTTGCTTGTCAATGTGAACTATGGTGAGTGATAGTTTCCTAAAGAGGTGCCAAAAATGTATGGACAACATTGGCCAGTTTTAACATCTCTTTTCATGAAGTTGACAGGCAAAACACCATGCAGCTCATTCAAATTATTTTTGCACTCCTATTACTTCCCCACCTCAATGTTGGATCCCCGGTTACATACATGATTTTCAGAATACAGCTGTTTGCACTGTTACATGGAGTTAACGCATTTATGAATTTTACTGTAAGGTGAAGCTTATTGCACAGCTTCTCTCTGTAAATATTGTCTTTCATTTATATATTATTCATTTATGGTTTTGCACATGGCTTATAGCTTTTAAAATGTTACAATAATTTATTATTTTGCAGGCTTGCTTCAGCTGATCATCGTGATGCTTTTGGCATAATAGTTTCCTACTCTGTAAAAGTAAAATTGTATTTGGGAGCTTTAGGAGGAGAGTTAACTGCAGAACTACCACTAGTGTTGATGCATCCTAAGGTACGTAAACAAAATACATACGAAGCAGTTTGCAAAACCTAAAGCAGGACACTGAAAAATTGCACAAATCAGCCAATGTCTTGACCTAGAGGAGCTTTTCATGCCCAATGACAAGATTTTGCTTCCTTGAAATCTAACTTTCCTAGTACTGTACACTATTCTTACTATAGACAAAACACACTAATACATTTACGTATATTTGGATAAGTTAATAACAGTGATGTGAATCTAAATTATTATAAAAATTATAATTTTAATTCCCGATTCAATTTTTATAATACTAATACATATTATCCATGCAAGTCAAGAAGCTGATTGACATTTTCTGGAAAGGGACAGGCGATATTATTACTTATCATGAGCACAAGGAGAGTGTGCTAAGATTAGGGTGTAAGAAAATCATTGTACTGTGTCTGTTACTCAAATAACTGCATTGCAGAACAATATTGCGATTATTATTATTACTATAATAATAATGTTAATAATAATAATAATAATAATAATAATAATAATAATAATAATAATAATAATAATAATAATAATAATAATAATGACAACAACAATAACAACTATAACAACTATAACAACACTTACAATAATAAATAGGGCTCAGAAGTTCATACCCTACAAAACACTGAAATATGCATGCAAATATGCTCTTAAAACCTGAAAATATGCCAAGAAATATGCACTATTTAATTAAAACAATTAATGTCCCTTTGCAGTAGACAAGTTAGTATAAATAATAAATAAAGTTACCTTATTCCTTAGAGGTTGAAGCAGAAGTGGTCCCGCTGCTAGTATTAACTGCTAAATTGCAGTTCACAACCAACATTTTGCACAAATTTTCAACTGTAAAACATCGTCTGTTGTCTCGCAAAACACTTTTGTAACGTGAAAAACTTCTCTCCATGTCACAAGATGTTATCGGGGCATATTTAAATGATATTAACTGCTTCACAGAGAGAGTGAAGTCTCTTGGTATGACAGATGGTTTCCTTTTGAGGATGTCTCGAATATCGCACATCTATTTATAACCAGAATTTTTTGAAATTACATAATTCACTTTTTCTTTCACTTTTTTCCTATGCTACCAGGAATCGAACTTAGATCACATTGTTCTTTTAAAGACAGTAAGTGATTCATGCAAAGGAGATCCCACAGCTTCCAATGCCGTTATGGCTGTTGGTAAGTAAGGAAAATGGGCAGATATGAAACTAAGATCCTCTTTTAATCCAGTGCCTGACAGAATATTTTGCACAGTTTCTATTGATGAAGCATCTTTTGAGTCCAATGCATTAACAACTTCTTCTATTATTTCTATGTGCTCAGCATAATATAAAACCTCATCGACCCATGTTTGCCATCGAGTTAACACTGGTGCTGGAGGAAGTCGGATATTAGGTGCTGTTGATCTAAACAACTTAACTCTTTTAGGATTTAACAAACATTCTCTTTGTATTGGACACAACTCTACCAATAGGAAAGAATCACGTATTGTCTCAGAAATGCGATGAAGAGCGTGTGCCAAACAAGTTATATGAATTAAATTAAGAAAAATGCCTTTCAGAGTTTGTCCTGATTTTACCATATAAGGACCTGCATCAGTAACAAATAAAAATAACCGGTCATATTTGATTCCACATGGCCATAGTAATTTCAAAGAGTCCATCACAAACTGGGTCACAGTTACATTGTCAGTGGCTGACAATTCGCACCCATTAAGAATATAAGGTGTAGTCTTTTGTTCATTATTTAAACACCCACGATTATATTCGCAATAGAATGGCGCTCAAAATCAGGGGTTTCTTCAACAGACAACCATAAAAACTGAACCGCTAAGTCATTTTGTATATTTGACAATACGTTATTATAACAATGTCCTACATAAGTCTTACGCAGTGTACTTTCTTCAGGCACATGTTGTCAAGTGTACTTGACAAGAAGGTTGATATAGGTTTTTAAATGTCGGTTTATTAATTTTGAACAAGGGAATATCAGCAGCTAAAAATGCATGGCACAAGTCATAGGAAAATTCAGTAATCCTACTTCCTAAATACTCTACTAGCTGCTTTTGAACAGGTTCCTTGTTTGCAAATTTTCTGATTAAATTCTCCTTGTCCTTTGCTGGTTTATGTGCTGAACTATTTGAAATCTTTTCTCACTTCCTACATTTTACTCACTAACCCCAACATGCTGACCTGTCATGGCATGTAATACTTCCTGGTAATCAGAGGATATGGTCGGTGAATTTATTTTGATAATTCTCCCGGTCAGGTCGGTGAGACCCGTAAACCAACGACAGGTGTGGTCCTGCAGACATTCTGGGGGTTGTGAGAGAGCAATGTGACCGCCAAAACATAAAAATATGGTGCTCTCTAAAAAACGGTTACTATTACTGCTATTGCTCTCTTCAATATCATTGTGAAAAATATTGGAGAGCAAGAGGATTAATGACTTCATTGTCAGAAGTCCAGCATTAGCTAACAACAACATTTTACTCACACACTCCACAAAACAGTACCCTACTATCTGTAGATGTTAAATCACTTGAAAACTCTTTCTGCAAATTAATTAATCTAGCACTCGAAGTTGGTTTTATTTTCAGCATTTGAAGAGCTTTTTAACATTTTATGCACCTAATTTAATTTGGTGGGAACCAGTTCACAACACTGTTACGTTTGAAGACCATGACGCAACTACTGGTGGGCAGGCAAGCATTGACCTGCACTTTATCTTTGTTAATATAAACGTCTCAGATAACACACTGATTATTCTCTACGCACCTGCATAAATAATGAAGGGATGGAAACAGGGGATTCACTTTATGACAACATGACTCAACATTAGTTCTCGCCACCTCACGAGCTGTATCATGTGCATTACTACCAATATGAAAAATATTATACAGATGCGAAAAAATAATATAAAAAACATAAAAATCATTAAATGTACAAGATAGGGGCTATAATATCGAAATCTTTGTGAGTTGTATCATCATGTGCAATACTAGCAATATGAAAAATATTATCCAGATGGAAAAAAATAATAAAAAACCATAAAAACCATTAAAATATGCAATATAGGAGCTATAATATTGAAATATTATGCATTTATAAAAATCAAGAAAATATGCAGTTATATGCACCATAAAATCACATCCAAATAACTGAAAATTCCATAATTCGTGCACATAATGTGAAAGCATACATTTTTAACCCTTATGAAAAAACATGCAAATGCATGAACTTCCTAGCCCTAATAATAAATGTTTTGCATTTCACTTATAGAAGTAAAACAACCATCAAGAATCTCAGATATGGATGGTTTTACTCGAAGAAAACAATGCAAATGAAAGACACTCAAGCACTCTAAATTAATGCAACACAGCCTCTCTCTAGGCAGTGAGCAGATCCACTCAGTGATGTCAGTTATGACAAGTGATATTGCTACATGCCATCATAGGCATGCCTGTGAAGGCATATGACACTACGCAGATGAGCTGAAACATGATACTTGGGCTATAACTTTAATAGTGGCAAGTAGTATACAAGTGATACATTGTGAAACTTTTAAAGTCCTTCAAAGTTGTTAGCTAATGCTGGATTTCTGACAATGAAGTCATTAATCCTCTTGCTCTCCAATATTTTTCACATATGGTATTGAGGAGAGCAATAGCAGTAATAGTAACCGCTTTTTTAGAGAGCACCATATTTTTATGTTTTGGCGGTCACATCGCTCTCTCACAACCTCCAGAATATCTGGAGGACCACACCTGTCGTTGGTTTACGGGTTTCACCGACCTGACCGGGAAAATTATCAAAACAAATTCACCGACCATATCCTCTCATTACCAATCAGAGGACATATTACATGCCATGACAGGTCAGCATGTTAGAGGTTAAGATTTTATAGAGAAATTGAGAGGTTGGAAAAATAAAGACTCCCTAGCCCTCGGGAACCCTAATAGCATCAGGGTCGGAAGAGAACAAGAGATGACCAAGGTAAGGTCAGATAGAAAAGTTACAGTGAGGAGCAAAACACCAGTAAGTGGAACTAATGTTCTGCTCAACTTGGGTACCTTGTGGTCGCTATTCACATATCCCCTAGACGGAGACCCCTGAGTCTTATGTTAACAATATTAATGCACTCGATATATTCGGAATATATAAACAAATGTTTAGGTTTATCTCACAGCAGCTAAAACGTGCAGATATAATATGATTAGCCTTCTTCACAACAAAGGAAATTTGTTCTCAATACGAATTCACAGCATCTTTGCAACTCCCTAATGACCAAGTTGTCGACGGGCCCTTAAACCCAACACACACTCTTTGCACCTTCACAGTTGTGATTCTGAGTACCCATTTCACAGTTGAATCTGACTCTGTCTCTCACTCTCTCTTTGAAGAGTAGCAGGATGTCATCAATAAAACCACTGGATGTACCAGCAGGACCAATTAAGTGGCTACCTGTTCTTATAGGGTCTTTTGTGGTACTTTCAAGCATACCGTCATACCAGCCCTTTGACATAAAGAAATGTTTATGTTTAGATTTGTTATATCCAGATCTAAAGGCACTAAACACATAGGCATGTTGATTATTTCTATAAATTTACAGTTTTATACAAATTAACCATAATTCATCACACTGTAACAAACACAGCAACCATACACAACAATACTCCATTGGAATGCCCAGCGAAACGTGCTGTAAATAGCCACACTAACGACTTTACTGCCACCTGACGGAGGTGCCAGGTAGCTCTTGTATAATCATATGGAAGAGCAGTGGAGTGATCATACTTTGTCTTTCTACTCGCTCTGTTAAAACTATTAAATTTATTGTTTGATAGTATAAATTCAGTGTAAGTGCACACAATGTCCTTCAATGTAGCATCCATCATTGTCTGCAGCTCATTGCCAGTGATGTGGAAGTCACAGCTCCTGTTCTATTGATGTTTCTGATGGACCTCCCAATTCCTGCACAATCTTGGGAACAGTCCAGAATCGAATGTCACAAAGTGGTTCCTTCATCTTTGGGATCAAATCATAATCACAGGGGTTTAAGTCCAGTGAATGGAGAAGTACTTGTCATCTCAATGACAGCACAATTCAGCTACAGAGTGGCCCCCAAGCATTATCCTACAAAATCACGGGAGAGTTCAGCAAAACACGTGGGCACTTCCTTTGCAATGCTAGTCTCAGGTTATTCTACATCTCCAGGGGTAACTCCTGCTGTTGATCGATGTTTAGTAGTGGGAAACAACTTGCACATCCTCTTCACTAAACTCGGATGACCTGACCAAGCCATGTGTTTCACATGGTCTGCGATTCATTGAAAGCTCTAATCTACCTAGCCACAGTCCTGTATGCTAATGCGGTCTCTTCACATGCCTCAGCAAGACCTTCATGACATTGTCGTGCTGTACAACCACACACACTTTGAATTTTCATCCAAGATTGCTGTCCCTGCTTTGTAAACATAGTTAAACACAACTGCTTAGAGCGGTAATGGAGAGATCAGACAATTCCCTCTTGTTTTGCTTTCACAGTAATGTTGCCACTATTTTTGTTACACCCCACGTATAAATTAAAAATTGATTTTCTTGACTTATGCCTTCACCTCATCAAGTGCAGAGTTACAAATGAATCAGAGGAATTCTTTTCTTCTTCTCTTCTGTATTTTGCACTCAACTTCTCTAGAATAATTGTTTCAGCTGCTCTCCAAGAGCCTTTTTTTCTTTTCAGTTTGGTGGTCTATCATTTGAAATTAGTCCATCTTAATAATTTTATATATATATACACACACACACACATACATACCATCCTAAACCTTAATAAAAACATCTTCAAGTTGTCTTATTTTGTTGCTGAAGATTCCATTTTTTATTAAATAAGCTTCAATCACTTTCAGAAATCTCACTTCCATCACATCTAAAATTAATTAAAACTGAGTAGTTTTTTGTTACATTACCCTTGTAAGAAGAGTCTACTCCTAGATATCCAACATTTATGTTTATTTTCATAAAGGATTTCCTTCAATGAAATTATTCATAGCATGCATAAGAAATGATGCATACACTGCATATTGATAAGATAACATATACCAAGAACTTGCATACAAGATAATTTACTACAGAAAAATATGAAGTTGTGTCACATATTAGCAGATGTGAATAAATTGTAGTGTAGTTTCAAACACATAAAATGATGGTATTGTCACATTCTATTGCTACAGTGTGGTAATGTAATGACTGATCAATTGCCTCAGATTAGGAGCAGCAACTTTGTCTTAATTAGATACTTAGAGACAAGAAAAGTTAAAGAAATATAGCTACTTTTGGTCTCCATCTTTATCTAAGTTAAAACACGAAAGAAATATAGCAAGAGTCAAAGCCGAAAGAACCAAGTGTCCAGAAGATGTAAAACCTTACTGGAGCTGGAGTTACATGTTCACATTTTTCCTTTTATCATTCTGTTGGCAGAGACACAACAAATTATGATGGAGAAATAGAGGCTATACACATTGCTCTCCGACAATTATTAAATCATCCCTTAAATAAATTTAACAAGGCAGTAATTCTTTCGGATTCTAAAGCTGCAATTCAGGGAATATGTTCAAATACTACAAAGAAGTCAACAAAAATTAGAGAATGCTACAAAATGTTAACACAACTCCAAAAAGTTAATAAGACTGTTCATCTCCAATGGATTCCAGCACACTGTGGAGTCATGGGGAATGAAGCTGCAGACTCACTTGCAAAGAAAGGCACAAAAATAAAACAAAAGTCTAAATTCAGTTTCTCATATTCCTCAATAAAACGCTTGATCATTAAAAAATTTTCTCATTCATACCTACAAGAAATAGAAACAAATGCCAAAGATAAAAAATGGATTACACTACTTTCCAACCCAGATATAATCCCCCAGAGACCAAGGAAAACAGCGGTTGCAGCCTTCCGACTACTGACAAATCACGACTGCTTAGCAAGTCATCTCTACAGAATAGGTATCTCAGCTTTACCAATATGTGTCCTGTGTAACGATCCAGCAGAAATGAATGAAGACCACTTGAAGACCTGTGAAGCATTAAGATCAGAAGAAACTACAGTTCAAAGTATTGGAAAGCACGAATGCTAATGGCTTCATTGCCAGATGCAAGGCACTAGAAAACAACAACAACAACTTAGAGACAAGAGGTGGCTTCACTTTCCCTTTCATATCAGCAAATGTAATATGCTGCTTACATAATCAGCAACAAAACCACTCTTTCCAATGTAGTGACAGAAATTTACATATGCATAACTAGTTTAATACTTAACAATAATTAAACTTGTAGAACCAATAAAAAAATAAATTTCATTAATGCAGAAAATATTGACATCTGCATGCAGAACATAATTTTCAATTATTAAAAAGTCCAATTTCTTTGAAATTAGAAACATCTTCAAAGGTTTATCTTTCAAGCATTTATTAAATCTTTCACTAAACATTAAGCAGAAAAGATAAGCTTTTATAGAGTATAGTCCAGAATAAATATGTATAACAAACAAAAAAGTAAAATGTAATTGGGAGACATATAGTATCAACAGTAATGTATACATTTGGGAAAAATTCTCCTTTGTACTTTAAAGATATTTTGTAGGGCTCCTTAAGATTAGCAACATATTTGTTTGTCACTGTTGTTTTAGATTGAGGTACATACCTAATGTCTTGTTTCACTTCAATGTTTGTGGTTGTTAATATCTCTATGCACACATTATTTCAAGATACCATACAAACATTTATGGAAAGCAACTGGAAAGGTTAGGGAGAGAGAAATTTGCAGGAAAGGGGTATTCTGTATTTCTTGATAACTGCAAGTGCAAAAATTGTAGTTTTGCAGTATTGGGTTAGCACAAATCTGCTGCAACCTCTGTGAGTGGTAAAAAGGAAGGTGGATACAGCAAAAAAATTATCTTAAATCTTGAACATAGGATTGAATAATCATTGGTAATCGTTTTCTTGGTTTATACTCATGTACCTATCCAACAACATGTAGATTCAACTGTAAACCGGGTGTCAGTATAAAAATCATCTTCTTGCACATTTGCAAGAGTCTGAGGATAAAATACACTCATAATTTAAATCACATACTTACTGATAATGACTCAATTGTATGCAGTATGAAAATGCACCCAGTTCATAGAACATTCTGGTTCAATGGTTTTGTTGCTGGGCTTTCTTAGAACAATCCACAATTTTGTCCAACCATCCAGATGTGTAGTGTTCATGGCTCTTTCCCTCCCACTTCTTCCTTCTGTATACATAATTGAGCCAGTTTGCACAAATTTATTATGTGTAAGTCCTCTTCATACAGTTTGCATACTACTTTCTTACTAGCTGTACTACCAGTCTACTTCATTAAAATTAAAATAATGAATGCTCTATGAGGAACTCTTTTCTTTAATACTTCATTCTCAACCTTCATTAGCTAACTAATAATTAATAATGCTGTCAATAATTTTTTTCTCACTGAGCTGCAAGTATAAGTAATCAAACTTTGGTATGCTTTATTCTGTGACGTACAGGTGAACAAAGAAATTGTACTGCGCAACAGTACTTGCTAATACATAACCTAGCAAAATATTGTAAATAATAAACATTCTCAGATTTTAAGCTTAAATACTTTTGCAAGCTTGTATTATTCTGAGACTCAGCAACAAATGAGGTATTCTGAACCTTTTTACTTTTAACAAATCACATTTTTCACTTGAGGGAAAAGTAATTAAGATGTCCTGTTGTCCATTCTTTAAGTCGGACCTAACTTGGTTTATTATACAACGTTTATAGCAATCAGTTCTTGATAAAACGACAAATGGGAAGACAGATATGCATATTCTTCCCAAAAGTTTAATGTTTAGCCTCAAGAGTAGCCTGCTAAACATGTTAAAGAGCAGTTATTTACCGTAACTAAAAAAATAAAGTTTTGTTATGTTCCTAGACCACTTTGCAATAAAAAGTAATTATATTAAATATTAAACATAACCAATAGTTTGCATTTATACTTTAAGCTATTAAACTGCAATATAAGAATTAGTACAGCGTAATTATGCTATTAATTTTGTTTACAGCCTACCAACAAGGGAAAAGTTCTGCATGCTGACAGCCAAGCTGATGTGGAAACGTTTCAACATCAAGAAAATTTCCTCCCTCAGAAGTGTTAAAAAGAAAGCAACAAAAAAAAACTTGAATACTCTAAACAGGCAACACAGCAGTCAATAAAAATTACTAATTCATCCTAAAGTTATGTCTTAAGTGAATTGTTTGAAGACTTTAAATAATGCATGAAAGATTCATCTAGAAAATATCCAGAAACTATGATAAAGCATTGCAATCAATCAAGGAACTATATAATGCAAAATATTTTAATAAATGTGTCAATTTTCAATATTGTACCATATCTGTAATTATATTTTGACAAAATAAAGGTACTAAACACATCTGTTGAGTTAATTTAAAATGAAAGAACAAAACAGAAATATTGATGCCTACAGGTCACATACGATGCAATTCCATATGCAGTTTGTCTTACTCATATTAAATATGAATTTTATTTGTGATTGTTCCCACCCCTGTAGTCTTTTACGAACCTTTGTAGCAGCAGGTAAAGTTTGATCCCAAGTAAGAACAGAGATATTTTTTTATCACAGGTGGTCTAGTACTGCAACAGCCTGCCTTGTAAAGTACTGCAAGAGCAAAAAAGATTTGAATGGGCTCCACAGTGTTTTTCCAACGTTCTATAATTGTTTAGTTTTTTGGTGACAACTTGGAAATAATTGCTATAATTGCTGCCCTGGAATCTGAGAGAATAACTGCTTTATGAAAATGTGAAATTCTATACAAAAGATTTGGTATGGCCATTCAAATTGCTTCAGTTTCTCCATCAAAGTTTGTAGTTCCATAACTTAAAGATTTGAAATAGGAAAAGAGGTGACACGTGACTCCAGCCCCTGCTCCATCTCGGTTTGATATCAATGATCCATCAGTATAAATATGGAGCCATTCGTGTTCTGGAAATCTAGTATGGATTGTCTCTAATGCCAATAATTTTAGAACACTTGTTGGATTATCACTTTTCTTAACTTCTTCTGTCAGGTGTAAATAATATGTGATGTCTAATGTTTGTGTCGAATTGACTTTATATATGAAGTTTTCCTTTGAATTAGGAAGGTATACATACTTCTTGATGTCTTGAATTTTGGAAAGGAAGCTCTCCTGAGTCTTTAGTGTATGTGTAAAATTTCTCTTATTCCATGTATTAAATGGGATTCTGATCAATTTTTTGTGTTGAATAAGAGCTGCTTTTTCTATTTCATATTCAATGAAAATACGGTGCTCTCTAAAAAGCAGTTACTATTATTACTAATGCTAATGTCATGCATGTATGTAGGCACATATATAAGTATGTATGCATTCCAGAATGACTAATTTTCTTGTCCTCTGGGTACATACAGATCATTTTTTGCTAATTAGCAGAATTAAATCACAAACAGACTGGTATGGCTAATGGAAAAGAACAAAAATATCAAATAAAGAACATTATAAAGTGCAGTTATTAGAAAATGAATCTGTACGAGATTTATATAAAAAACAAATAATGAACATGAAGAATATAAAAGAAGTGTTGAAGAGGCATGGATGAGAATAAACATTATTGTACAAAAAGCAGCATTTGAAACTTCAGCTACAAAAAGATAGGTAGGCAGAAAAAGGGATTAAGAATATGAAACACTGAAATACAAGAATTAGTAAAAAAGAAGAAACAAACATATCTACGGTATTTGAATAATAGGTCAAATCAAAATAGAACTATTTATAACAAAGCAAGGGCAGAAGTTAAAAGATATACAAGAAAACTGAACAGAGAACACTGGGACAAATATATTTATAGCTGATTTAGAACATAACCTACATGGCTGCCAAGATAAAGTTTATAAATTCATGAGAAACCTAAATTCAATGGAAAAAGGTAAAGAAAATATAAAAGTTATCAAAGATGACGAATTAGAAGAATATTATAAAAATCTGTGGAATGCAGAAGATGAAGAAGGACAACACTGAAAATTAAGTAATGCATATAGAACAGAAGTAGGCCAATTAGAAATAGAAGAATTGACAGCATTGCCAAAAGCACAAATAAAAAAGGCTGCGGAATTGATAACATTAACCTAGAATTGCTTAAATATGCCCCTAGGAAATTACATGAAAGATTACTGTACCTGTATATTAAATGCTGGGAAAAGAAAGAAATACTTCAAGAATGGAAGATAGCAAATGTGATATCAATATTTAAGAAAGTAGAAAGAAGGCCTGAAAATTATAGAGGGATCAGTTTATCATGTGCTGCCCACAAAATATATGCCAAAATAATAAGTGTAAGGTTAAATAATATAATAGATGCAAAACTCTTAGAAGAACAAATGGGTTATAGAAGAGGAAGGGGCACCACTGATAATGGTTTTACTCTCAAACAAATTGTACAAAAAAGAAGAGAACAAAATTTAGACACACCTTGTTATTTATTGGCTAATTAGAAAATGATTATTCAGGTCTGTGGGCCGTGGTCTAGTGGAAAATCTTCCAGAAAGTTTGTTCAAAGCTGCATCAAACATCCTCAGTGATGTGACCGTAGTAATCTGCTAGAAGCCCGCAAGAAACCTGACCGGAGGCAAATTCAAGTTCATATGCCATCAACAGCCTCAATCATAGTAAATGCCAGCCCATCGACAACAATCATAGACAATGGAAGCAGTCCCCATTTTAGCCCAGCCCATGCAGCAGCTGAACCAATAAACCACGACTGAACCAACTGTCAACCATCCACACATGCTAAGTGTATAAAACCTGTGAAACCAAATGGCTCCGTATCAGTCACTGCCGAGATTGGCAGAGTGCTATGGTCACACCACTGAGGATGTTTGGCGCAGCTATGAATGAAATATTTGGAAGGAGATTTTCCACTAGACTACAAGCCTGGATAATCATTTTCTAATTAAGGACACAGACCGTGAAAGCTTATGCTATTTATTGATTATTTTAAAGCTTTTGGCAAAGTATCATGAACAATACTATGGAAGATTTTAAAAGACAGAGGCACACTGCTACAACTAATTGAGGTTATAAAAAGTATGTGCACTGAAACAAAATAAATAAAAATAAATAAGAGAACCAGTGACAGTTAATGGCGGTATAAGACAAGATTGTCCTTTATCAACTGCACTTTTTAATTTTTATATTGATGAAATAGTAAGAATTTGGTCAAAGTTAATGGAGGTGTCAATGTATCAGGAGTGAAACTGAAAAGTATGCTATACGCACATATCAGATACTGATGGTCACAAATAAAGATAATCTGTAGAAAATGCTACACAGTTTAAATAAAATTGCTATTGAATATGGAATGAAAATATCAGCAAACAAATCCAAAACTATGGCTTTTAGAGGAATCAATCCTGTTAGATCAAAAATATTGCTAGACAATATAATAACTGACCAGGTATCACACTTCAAATATTTAGGATGTAGTGACTCGCACCAAGGAGAAGCTGATGTCATAGAGAAAATAAATCAATTTAACTAAATAACAGGCGCGTTAAAGAGAACATTGAAAATTAAAGCCCATAAAGACTTCGCAGTTAAATTGTATAAATCTATAGCAGTACCAACTCTGATTTATGGTTCAGAAACATGAACATTAAGAAAAAGATATAGTACAAGAACACAGACATTAGAAATGAAATTTGTAAGAGTAATAGCTGAGTTTACTACATGACAAAAAATGCAGTCAAGATATCAGTAAAGAATTAAAAGTAGAAGGAATAAACTATATTATTGCTAACAATAGAAATCAATGGGGAAAATGTACAAAGAATGAATAATGACAGAATTCCTAAACAAGCTATAAATTACAAACACAAAGGCACAAGAAAAGACGGGCAGACCAAATTGGAGCCAGAACGGATTGAAAAGTCCAAAACTGTGAAGCACACGAGGGAGAAGAAGTAGAACAATGGAATGACAACAATACTTAACAGGTAATCTTCTGTGATCATATGGGTTGTTATTCTCAGTCCAAAGGTCATTGCTAACATACTGGTAGTGACAGCTTGTGGCCAGCTTTAGTGAGCTAGCTGCCTTAGAGTACATGGCAATAAAAGCACTTGTAGCAAATAACCAAGAGGACCAACAATGCTGAACAAAACCATGAGAAACAATACTAAAAGGACCAAAAGTATAGGGCCATTAAAACATATGGTAATATAGTTGCAGCCATGCTCTCTATTGTGTGAGGGAACAAGAGTCGCTGGTGAAATAAAATGTGCAGAGGCATGCTAAAATCCTTAACTCTCAAACAGACACCATAGCTCATTGTTTTATTAAACAAAATGGGTCCAATTATTTTACTAGCACTTATTGCACACCACAATCCAATTTGTGGTCTTAGTGTGTTGTCATGTGAGATGTTCAATGGCTTTGGTCAATGAAATGCAAGCATTTACATGCATCACAAAATCTGCAACATGTCTAAAAGCAAAAAGTAAACAAAAATGGCTACCTGGGCAAGGGATGTTTATATAAGAGCTGACCAGGTTATGTGAAAGCTGGCAAAGCCTATACCTTATAGACTTCATGGATTACCACAACAGATTGACAGAAGAAGTTAAGAAAAGTGATACTCCAACTAGTGTTCTAAAATTATTGGCAGAGACAATCCATACTAGATTTCCGGAACATGAATGGCTCCATATTTATACTGATGGATAATTGATATCAAAGCAAGATGGAGCAAGGGCTGGAGTCACGTTTCACCCCTTTTCCTATTAAGAACCTTTAAGTTATGGAACTACAAACTTTGATGGAGAAACTGAAGCAATTCGAATGGCCCTACAAAATCTTTTGTATCGGATTTCACATTTTCATCAAGCAGTTATTCTCTCAGATTCCAGGGCAGCAATTATAGCAAGTTGTCACCAAAAAACCAAACAATTATAGAATGTTGGAAAATCCTTACCCATCTAACAGCAATTCAAAAACACCTAGTCTTCCAATGGATACCAGCTCACTGTGGACTGAGTGGTAATGACAAGGCTGATTTTCTTGCAAAAAAGGGTTATAATTATTTTCTTATACAAGACATATGAAGCATTTGAAATTACACACACATTCATATGTATCATATTTCTGTAAAATCATAATGGAAGAGCTAATTGCTACTCTACAAAGAATATTTAAACTATTCTAATTAACTTTTTCAAACCACAACAAATATTTCAAATTAAAAGTCAAAATATGTATATCAGAACATAAAAGATGAATGATAGAAATAAATACAAGGGTACCAGCAGTGTACAGAAATCTATATTTAATCTACCATTTTATGCAGCTAAAAGATTAGTCAACTCTGAATTCAAAAAAATTATTGCAAAATATTACTATGAAAAATTAAAGAATAAAAGATGGGATCTACCAAATATTCAAACAGTAATTCCTGAGTATCCTCGAAAAACGGCAGTTGCAACCTTCAGGTTGACTACGGGACATGATTGTCTGGCAAAGCATTTATACAGAATTGGGATTTATTCATCACCACTCTGTCCTCTATGTGATCTGCAAGAGGAAATGGACCAAGACCACCTTCAAGTATGCCCAGCCACTTCTAGCACCCATCCATATCAGTGAAAAACATTGGAGAGCAAGAGGATTAATAACTTCATTGCCAGAAATTCAGCATTAGCTAACAACAACAACAACAACAACAACAACAACAAAAGTTTGAAGACAAAGGCACATGAAGAAACTGCCAGGCAGATTTCCAAGGTATATAATCATGCATTAATGCAATGTTATATGTACACACAGTATAGTTAACCGTTATTTCACTGTATTCCTTAATTGTAATCTGATTTCATGGCGAAAGTGATAAGTAATTATGTGACAAACAATATTTCATTGCAAATGTTTTAATGTGATGCTATAATTACTGTGCATGTGATAGTTGGCAAAAAGAAGAGTAAATGCACATTTACGACATTGTCAAGACTTGATAGGTCTTGTCAGTTTTGTCCAATGTTACATATTTTTCTTGTAAATTCCTGAACTGAACAAGTTTGATCATGTACACTCACTCTCATTAATGCCATCACAACAGCAGTTCTGTACAACTCAGGCATGCTCTGGGGACATGTCTCTGTTACCTGTGCAGCCTTGTGTACAGCAGCTGCTGGTTCAATGGCATCCTGTTACATTTGACATTTGCATTTTTGCACAAGGACATATTGAAGGCATTTCATTTGCACGATATATTTGAATACATATATTATCATGATATATTATCATGAGTAACATGTTTATTTCAGTGATATAACTATGGAATTTCAATTTCATACCTACTTTTTACCCTCATCTTTAACACAATGATTAAGGTTTTATGAGTCTAAAATAAAAACAAATTTAGAGACTAAAAGCTTCACTTATCTTAGTAATTGCTGCAAATTCTTGAAATGCTGCTAACATGCTTCATGATGCCTTCATCACATTTTCAAAGCGCTAAATTTGTTTTTATTTTAGATTCTGTTGCATCACTGTTAAGGACAGTGGGACATGTGAAGGGCTCAAAAAATCGATTTTTTGTTTTGTGTCTTATAAAAATCTACAAGATTTTACGAATCCAATGATATATTGCATTTTAGGTATTCTTAATATTTAAGTCCTTTATATGGTGATCAGTCCAGCAAGATTTATTGTACATTTTAGATATTTGAGTATAGCACACAGAACGAAGTTTACTTGCTAATTTGTGAATGTGGCTAAAAAAGTGGGACGTGTGGAAAGCACAATATTTGTAGAATTGTAGAATGAAGTATCTTCCGGGCTGTTATGCCGTGGTCTGCTGGAGATCTGTCTTCCAGACGTTTCGTTTACAACTGCGGTAAACATCCTCAGTGGCGTTGTCGAAGTCTCCTCGTGGAAGGTATCACTGCGACTGATGCGTCGACTGTCTGTGGCGCTCCATTTATACCATGCGCAATGTGCGCTGATTGGCCCGGGGCGTGCAGAGGCATGGTGGCTGGTGGAGGGGGTTCTATCTCTCTTATGCTGCTGGTCATAGAACATCATTAGAAGCAGGAAAGCAAGGTAAGCCAATCAGAAGAGACCAGCATTAGTGATGCAGAAAATGAGCGGATTAAAATTTTTATATATTGAAATATATGGACAAAAAAAAATTTTGAAGTTGATAAAAATATTCCTTCCCTTAAAATGCAGAGATTTTAAACTTTTAAAAATTCAAAATGTTGTATTTCAAAATATCTTTCTGCTCATTTTGTTAAACTTAATCGTTTGTAACACTACAAAAAGTTTTAGACCTCTAACTTAAGTGGTTTCTGAGTAAGGTGTACCCAAACTTGAAAAAGTTAAACTTGTGGGAAAATGCAAAAAACTAAAACATGCTTTTTAACTAACTCTCCAAAAGTTAAAACATTCCTGCACCATAATCTCCTTGTTCCAGTGGTTCCTGCTCTTCTCTCTTCTTCTTTAAACTTATTGTGGCAATTCTGGCCTCTCTGCTTACCTGTTGAGTTAATTTTTCTGCAGTGATGAGTCGATTGCAATCCACTGTGTTTAGGCCAGATGTAGTATTGCAGCCCACCTCAATGCCCAACTTGTTCAATACTTTCACCCTCCCTGTACAGCCATTATTAAAACACCACTGCCTCTAGAACACCCACTTTTAGGGTATTGATAGTCATAGTCTTGGGAATGCGTTCCCATATACAATGGTGAAAACTTTCATTGGGGTTTTGTGTGTTTCCATGCAAGCACTTTTTCAACAAATCAGGACTAGAAAGATCCCTGTAAATAGGCTTGAATGCTTCCATGACTGCTAAAGGAAGGGAATGCTTATGGGAGTATTTCACATTAGCAGCCAGAGCTTTGTTGCAACCACACCAGCGATCATCATTGGTACCAGGAGGACAGAGTCCATGTTGAGGATTGTTGTCAGTGGAACACTTGTGGAAGAAAGTGGACCATACTGGTCTTCTCATTGTGTTCACATCCTTGCAAACATTTCTCCTTATACCATAATAATGTTGCAATTTATCTATTGCGCTGTCTGTTAGTTGCCCCTTACCCATAAGTGGTTTACCATCGTCACACTTTTTGCCCTTCATTTCCTCTCTCGATTTTCTTAACCTGGATCCCATTCTTTTCTGGACATGTCCATACAATCAAGTTTATTTACTACAGTATCTCCATACACTTCTGAGCTGCATTGTCATCTATGCAAAAGTTGTCATCATCTGGCTGTACATGAGACAATTTTTTCCCAGAAGCTGAAATTTTACTACAATTAGGAAGGTTTCCCACTTTCAATTTCACTATGTTTTGTACGTTTGCGACAAAACACAGCCTTTCTTCTACCAAAATGCTTTACTCTAACCATATTTGTAGCTAAGCTTGAAACCACCTTGAATAAATAACACTAAACTCGATAATTTGATCTGTAAACGAAACTGCAACTATAACCCACATGTGCTTGAAAAGTAAACAATTTGCCATATTGTGAGAGCCTTATGCAATATACATGCAGCCACATCGGCAGCAGAGGTGCCAACAACAAGCATAAAATTTACTGCATAGCTCTGCTGCCACAAATCACAAAGATATAGCAGTTTTAATATCAATGGTGATGCGGGTATTTAAAAGGGGCGTGGCCATGGTGATGCCATGTTTAAATCACCATATAAAGGACTTAAATATTAAGAATACCTATAATGCAATATATCATTGGATTCATAAAATCTTGTAGATTTTTATATGACACAAAACAAAAAATCAATTTTTTGAGCCCTTCACATGTCCCATTGTCCTTAGTGAAATAGACAATAGTACATCCTGTAGATCTTATTTTAGGAAACATAACATCCTACCTCTAGCGTGTACATTTATAGCTGAAGTTTCAAATCATATTAAGAGAAATCAAGGAGAACTAGACACAAATACGGATATCCATTCTCATAACACTAGAGGGAAAAATTGCCTTTATGTTCAGTTATGCATAACAAATATTCAAAAAAATAACCTGACAAACTTAGGCATTAAATTATATAATAAACTACCAGCAAATATCAAAGAAATAACTAATATAAAAAAATTCCACAAAGAAGTCAAATCCTTTCTACTACAGCATACCTTTTATTCTGAGGCGATATTTTTAGAAGAAGCCTCCTAAAATAGTTAAAATTTGTGTTCATAGTGGTGGCAGAAAAAAGCCCCCTAGAATTGTGAATCATTATCCTAGTGGGCAATGACAGAGATTTTCAATTGTCTTAGCTTGTTCTTGTTTATGTATTGTTGGGATTGGCATCATGCGAAAATCGCATAGTCCACGAATAATTGTAAAAGTGATCGACATAGTGTTTATTGGAAGAACATTGCGTCTTAAAATTCAACAGGAGTGAAAATGCAGAGAACTGATATACAATTAGTAAGGCTGCATCGACAGATAGAAGAAGATTACGAATAAACGTTCCAAGCAAAATTACGCAGTCCGTGTTCTGGTTGTGTGAACCCCGCAGGGCTTGTGAAAAAGGACGCCAATCCTGAAAAGTTGTATTGTTGTTTGTAACTTGAAGGAACATTAAATAAGTATATTTAAAAGATAAAAGGAAATTTAATCTTCTTCGCAAGACGCAGGCCCGTACCACGCCCTGAGGTTCATCGAGAACTTCGATGAAAAGCACCAAGATTCTCATAGCTACAAAATGGTAATTACGCGGGGCAAATGGAACAACATGTAAACAGTCGTCGTGAATGTTGTGGAACCCCCAGCCCCAGTTACTACACACAAATAACGTTCCAAATGGCGCCCAACGTGGGGCTCGAATTGGGTCAACGCGAGGTAAAAGAAGAAGAAACGACGAAACCCAAGGACAGCGAAGGTCGCTAGAAGAGAGGAGAAATTAGTGACGTGAAATATTTGACAAGTAAGACCGTTCTAATTATATGTAAAATTAAAAAAAAACTTAATTAATTTTGGACAATAGTTTAAATGATACTGAGGAATAGGAAATTAGTAAAAAAAATGGAGAATGTTAAAGAGTTAAGTGGTAGTAAAAAGGGAGAGAAAAGCGAAGAATCAGTGGTAAAGGTTTGCGAGACAGAATTAGGATTGAAAGAATACATGCAATTATTCTCTACACAGATGATGGAGTTATCTCATAAGATGGTGGAATTAAATAACAAATTGGACAGTAATGAGAGTAATTTAAATGAAATAAAGTTGGAATTAAATAACAAATTGGACAGTAATGAGAGTAATTTAAATGAAATAAAGTTGGAATTAAATAACAAATTGGACAGTACAAAGTCAGACTTAGAAAATAAATTGGATAGTAATGAGAGTAGTTTAGAAAATAAGATAGTGGAATTAAATAACAAGATGGATAGTAGCTTAGTTACTGTAACTGAGAGAATTGAATTGGGTAGGAAAGAATGTAAAGAGGAACTAAAAATATTGTCTTTAGAATTAAGGGCAGAAATTGGACCTAGTAAAAATGATATAATAAAGTTAGAAGAACTAGTGAATGAAATCAAATTAGGGCAAGAAAGAGTAGTGAAAGACATGCAGACTGAAATGGTTAAAGAGTTAGATGAGTTTAAGAAACTGCAGGATGAGAAGTTGGATAAACAAAGAGTAGATTTAGAAATGCTAGAGGACAAAATGAAGCATGAGATAGATGCAATAGCAGAAAATTCTAAGACAGTTCATAATGAAAATAAATTAGCTCAGGGTAATCTTGCTGTAGAAATTAGTAACCTAAGCAGTGTTGTGAAAACTATGGGTACTGAAATGCAATTACAACGTGAGGAGTTCAGTAAGTTCAGTGGGGAAGCAAAAATTAACATGCAGGAATTGCAGGATAATTTAGAAAAAGAAAATACTGGGAAGTTAACCCAGGTTGTAATTGCATTGCAGGCCAATAATGTTAACGAAAATCAAAATGTAAATGTAGATAGGAATGTGACTGAGATTGACTTACCTGACAATGGTAGTAACATTGTTAACCTCCATGGAAATGTTTTGACTAAAATCTATCACATAGCAAATCAAGGTCACCCTTACAATATGAATTACCTGTTACGTGGTGGTGCTGTTTTTATTAATAAGATTCTTACTTAGCAGCAGGAATAATGTTCTTACTGAAAGATGAAATAGTGTGATAGCAGACGCGATTATCTGCAGGGTCGAGGTTACAGAATGGAATGCATAAATCAACATTCCTTTATCACAACATATTTATTCGTTAATTTACACTTTCAGCACCATATTAATTAATCAACAACTTTCTTAATTAGGTAGAATCTACACTGCATAAAAGTTTGGGTGAAAGTTACATGTTCACGCGCTACCAAAAAAAAACATCCTTTCATCTTGATCACACAGACGCAAATGAAAACAGTCCCTGGCGTCTGTCTGACGCAACACCGCCATTCTTTTGTATTCATCCGCGCAATAGTTTTTATTGGTTGAACACAAAGTGACAAGAAAACATTGGCTATCTTGAATATTAAAAATAAGTCCCTGATACACCCAAACAAGAACTAGAAATTTACACACTCTTACAAAAATATTTACATGAACGATTTTCTATTGGTCAATATTCTGTCTCATATGCCCCTTGTTTTGTTTTTCAAGTTGTCACCTATATTTACAATCTTGAAACACAATACAATACTTCTCCCTACTCCTATGATTCGATCACTTTGTACAATATTTTTTTTTTTTTTTTTACAATACATATTCAGTTATTGTACAACACATTTGGTTACTACACAATATGTCCAATTATTATACAATACATATTCAGTTATTGTACAATATATCCTGCTATCATACCACATATGTTCTGTTATTATACAATACATATTCAGTTATTACACAATACACATTCAGTTTTTGCATAACATATTTAGTTATTACTCAACATATTCAGTTATTACACAATATATCCAGTTATCATACAATACATATTCAGTTATTGTACAACACATATTCAGTTCTTATACAACACACACTCAGTTATTGTACATTTGACATTGACACAAATATAATTTAAGTGTATCATGGTTTATTATGTGGTTTTTGACTTGTGTTCATTGCTATGAGGAGAGAAAAACAGGATACAAATTTTGAGCTAATGGTTATGATCATGTTTATGGCAATATTTTATTCAGTTCTTTGCCTTCTTTGTCTTATAAGCTTATGTATAGGCAGGTTGTTGAGTCGGTTCTTAAACTCTGATGTTACTAATGGTACTATTTTTCTTAATTGGGTTATTATTTATTGTTGTTTGGTTCAACATTTCTTTGAGCTTAGCATTGGCTATATTCATCTTAATTCATGGGCATTGTTTTTCTGATTATGGTTTTCCTCACTTCACTAATTGTCACTTCTTTGTCTCTTATTTCTATAAGAGAAAACTTCTATACTTATAATTATTCTGTAACTGTATTATTTTTCTTCTCAATTTACCCTCGACATCTTTGTGTCGAAATATATCTTTGTCATCATAATTGATTCCTTTTTATTTTTGTTCCTGACATCCTTATGTCAAAAACATATTATATTCCGTCGCTATGATTCATTTCTTTAATGACAATCAGTGTCCTCGTCTGTCTTTGTTGACAATGCTCTTTGTGGTCGCTATAGCCAATGACTATGTTGATTTTCTTCCTTGTTGTAATTCCTAATCTGAACATAATTTTCTATAAGTAACCCATTAAAAATTGTTATCTTCCTTCATCTCTACTACTCCTGCCTTACACATTTGTTGGCAAAGACTATTTGGTCCTTTCTTTGTATGGCTTTAATTTGTTTTTATGGTATCTTCCTACCAACTTGCCATTTGTATTCTGTAGCTCATACGTGTGGTCACCCAGCTGTTTTGTTATGACCAGTAGTTCCATCTTTCTCTTCGTGTAGCCATCATGGTGTCGATGTCAATTGTAAGTTGCTGAGATTTTGTTGTTTGTCATCCAGCCAGTTGGGACGAACTTAGTTGTTGTAATTTCCCTGAGTGTTGGTGGTGGTGGTTGTTTCTGTATTCTGTGCAGCATCTGCCCTATTTGGCACATTTTCATCTACTTCCTGCTGTCTTATGTTGTTAGTGTACCATTGGTCTCTGCCCCTTTGGCGTGAACCTCTGTCGTATGACGGTCTGTGGTTGTTCAAGTGTTCCCTACTGAATCGTATGTGATTCACTTGATGGGTATGGTCTCCTGGTCTTCCACGATCATATGTATATGTTCTGTATCTCGATTCACCATTCGGTATTGTGTCGTGGTACTGCTGTCTTGTGTTCTCCATCCTCTCGCCATGATTATGTGGTTGTGGGAAATGGTGTGCCCCTCTCCCCCTTTCATGGGTGCTCCTAGTATTTCTATGTTCTCCCTCACTCTGGTTGTTCGTAGCCGTGTTCCGGTTTAGGATGGGTGAGTTTGGGTGACCGTTCCTATGTCTATGCTCATTAGGCCGACCATTTTGTGTTTCGAAGGCTGTCAGCAATTCTATCATATCTGCAAAATCTACTGGCCTCGCAACAATTAACCCTGTTCTCACTGTGTCTGGGAAATGTCTTGTTATGCTGGTAATTAGTTCTGCTTCTGATAAGTTGGGGTCTAATAGCTTTCCTTTGTTGGCTATTTTCATGAAATAATCGACTAGCGATAACCCTTTGGTTGGATCATATCTACCTGTCGCTAGCTCTACCCTAGTTTGGTTTTGCTTAGCTGGGCCCCAATACCTTGATAAGAATAAATTTCTGAATGAGCTATACGACTCATGACCAGCTAGTGTTAACCTGAGCCATTCTAACGCCTTGTTTTTTAAGCTTTTCTTAACTATCATCCTAAGCTCGTTTGGTATCCTTTTCACTTTAAAATATTCTTCCATCTCTTTAACAAAGAGTTTTGGATCGTCTCCCTTCTCCTCGTCAAACGTAGGTGGTGTGATTTCATGTAATATGCTGTTGGTGTAACATGTGTTATGTGTCGTGTCATTGTTTGGTTGTGAACCTCTTTCTCTGTATGGTGAGTCAACATTTTGTACATTATTCAAATAACTCTCATCTTGTACATTACTTACATCTAAATCATCTTGCCTCTGTAATGCATTCACAACATCATTTACATTAGCCAAACTTTCTTTTCCTTTTTTCATTTCTTCACAAATTGATTTTAAGTCATTTTTTATTTCTAAGTGGCTCTGTTTCATATCATTTATAGCATCCTGTTGTGAATGCATCACATCATTCATTGTCTTAATTTTAGGAATTACAATTTGTTCTACAGTTTCATTAATAATGTCTTTCTTTACTACCTCAATCTCTTTCCTTAATTCCTCAGTTATTTCTGCTTTTACATTTGTAATTTTACAGTCTACACTTGTATTACATTCTGTTATTTCATCCCTACATCTAGCAATTTCTCCTTCTAACACAATCTTGTTCTCTCTCATTTCTGATTCTATCTTTCCCATCCTATCTCCTACAATTTCTATCCTAGCTTCTAAGGCTTCCTTTGTTTCATTTAAGTTTTTATGTACTAATTTTAAATTAGTTTCCATTACTTTCATATTTTCTTTACACTCCTGTCTTCCTAATTCTATTTTCTGTTCCAAGTTCTGTCTTCCTAATTCCATTTTCTGTTCTAAGTTCTGTCTCACTTCCTCCAGTTTCTGACCTATACTTAGTTCTATGTCCTGTTTTAATTCTGCATTATTTTGTTCCATTTTCTGACCTAATTCTACCTTATTTTGTTCTAGTTTCTGGCCTATACTCTGACCTAAACTTTGTTCTAGTCTTTCAAACATGATCATCATTAACCTTTGGTCTTTGCTTATTTCCACCTGTTCCTCACTTTCTAATTCTACCTGATAACTAGGCCTATCTGCCCCTTCCCCCACTCCTGTTTCTATCTCTTTTCGCGACATTTTAATTTCTTTATCCAATTCACTTAAGGTTAAAAGTCCCACTACTTTGCCGCTTCTCAGTAACATAAAAAATGGAAATAAAATGTATGTAAAAACAAAAATTTTGGATCCTACTTTCTTTTCCGTTGGTTCTTCGTCCAGTTATTTACGTCTCCTGGGTAGTTGGCTTCGCTAGATGATCTCCGGTGTTTTTCCCACGTTGATTATTCATGCATCGATGTTCCGATGGATCGTTGATATCAAACGATGGTCTAATGGCGTCTTTTTCCTGCGCGATGAGATGGCGTCATTTGATGTTAACACTTCGTACTCGTAATTTTGCATTCCATTCTAAATTCGCGTCCCACGTTGGGTAAGCCATTTTGGTGCAGTTTTTATTAACGATTCTTACATAGCGGCAGGAATAATGTTCTTACTGAAAGATGAAATAGTGTGATAGCAGACGCGATTATCTGCAGGGTCGAGGTTACAGAATGGAATGCATAAATCAACATTCCTTTATCACAACATATTTATTCGTTAATTTACACTTTCAGCACCATATTAATTAATCAACAACTTTCTTAATTAGGTAGAATCTACACTGCATAAAAGTTTGGGTGAAAGTTACATGTTCACGCGCTACCAAAAAAAAACATCCTTTCATCTTGATCACACAGACGCTAATGAAAACAGTCCCTGGCGTCTGTCTGACGCAACACCGCCATTCTTTTGTATTCATCCGCGCAATAGTTTTTATTGGTTGAACACAAAGTGACAAGAAAACATTGGCTATCTTGAATATTAAAAATAAGTCCCTGATACACCCAAACAAGAACTAGAAATTTGCACACTCTTACAAAAATATTTACATGAACGATTTTCTATTGGTCAATATTCTGTCTCAGTGGCTTAACCCAATCATCTTTTGATGAGGAAGATAGTGACAACGAGCAATACCAACATGAGAGAATAAGGTTAGGAACTCAAAATAACAAATACGGCACTCGCAAAGGAAAAATACGAGAGGCGAGGCATACAGACATAATGTTGAGGATGACCAGACAGACAGTAATTCCATCAAGAGGTTACGGTATGGGAACCACAAAGTTAAAAAAAAAACAACTCAGATATTGTGACAATGTATATAGATGTTTGTGATGTATATGTTCTTCATGTTTATGTAAATGTTAAAATTGTTAACTTGTTTGTAATTTAAATTGTCGAGAGGCATTCATCAGAATGTATGTAATATAGGTACTGTTTTGTTTTGTGCTTGTTACATTTCTTTTGTATTTGTTAAAAATTACATACATTCTGATGAGAGACATTTGAGGCGATATTTTTAGAAGAAGCCTCCTAAAATAGTTAAAATTTGTGTTCATAGTGGTGGCAGAAAAAAGCCCCCTAGAATTGTGAATCATTGTCCTAGTGGGCAATGATAGAGATTTTCAATTGTCTTAGCTTGTTCTTGTTTATGTATTGTTGGGATTGGCATCATGCGAAAATCGCATAGTCCACGAATAATTGTAAAAGTGATCGACATAGTGTTTATTGGAAGAACATTGCGTCTTAAAATTCAACAGGAGTGAAAATGCAGAGAACTGATATACAATTAGTAAGGCTGCATCGACAAATAGAAGAAGATTACGAATAAACGTTCCAAGCAAAATTACGCAGTCCGTGTTCTGGTTGTGTGAACCCCGCAGGGCTTGTGAAAAAGGACGCCAATCCTGAAAAGTTGTATTGTTGTTTGTAACTTGAAGGAACATTAAAGAAGTATATTTAAAAGATAAAAGGAAATTTAATCTTCTTCGCAAGACGCAGGCCCGTACCACGCCCTGAGGTTCATCGAGAACTTCGATGAAAAGCACCAAGATTCTCATAGCTACAAAATGGTAATTACGCGGGGCAAATGGAACAACATGTAAACAGTCGTCGTGAATGTTGTGGAACCCCCAGCCCCAGTTACTACACACAAATAACGTTCCAATTCAGTAAGTGAATATTTGACATTGTAACTTGTAAACATATCATTATTCTGTAAATCTTTATTTAATAAGTGAATATTTGCCATTTTATTTGTAATATTGTAAAATTAGTTCTGTAAATCTTATAGAAGTTCTTTTGATGAAGCCCATATCATGTAACATGATCTAAGTGGTGAATAAACATTATTATTATTACTATTTCATTGAATTTTAGGAATGTGTTGCAAGTGGGAGTCACTATAACTTACTCTCCTGTGTTCTGTAACTGCAAACTTTAAAATGCACAAGGTAGAATCAGGACTGAAAAATTCATTGCCTGCACACGGCTTGTGTGTTGAAAAACACCAACACCACTCACATTCTCCATATAACTAAGGAATGCATTATTCTCAATTACTAGCTAGAGATCTTTATTAATTATTGCTATCAACAATACTTTCGTGTGACAGTTATAAATGTTTATTTTATTATCACAGTGGTTTCACAACACATTAGTTATAAGATTTTTATTTTTTTATAAATTTTTACAGTTTAAGACACTGAGAATTCTTACCGAAAGATTGAAAACATAGTCCTATAATATAATAATGTAATCAAATCAACAATGAAAAAGATACTAATTGTATACAGTATTGACAACATGCACGCACATGCTAACATATGCACATAAATTATTATGAAAGCAAATACTATAACTCATATATTTTACAGTTTTTTACAACAGAATAACGAATTAGTATTGTTTGATTGCAAAGTTCCAACATTCAGCATCCCCCTGGAAAAGTCTGACATCCATGCGGAAGCCCTGTTTACAGAGTCATGCAAGTAAACAGATGCACATGCAGACTACACTGGGATGACATTCCTTGTAATGACATTAATAGGGGACAATGTACAGGCAATTTGAATTGCAATACTGAATGAATTGAAACATTCAAAAAGATTTTTACAAGGGGAGAAGGAATTTGGTCCATTGGGATTGACATTGCGGTTAACACAGGAAACAATTTGCACTTACCAAAAACAAAATCAAGACAGAATATTGCACATTAAGCAAGAAACAACTGTTGCTGGTAACAGAAGCTTTTGTACATCACTGCTTGCTGCTGTTCAGGGTTAGTATGCAGCAGATAATTGCACATATGTGCATCCCACCAATAATTTAGCTTTGCTTTTTACTTGTGAGTTGTTTCCCCAAAAAGCTCTATTTTGTTTGGTGGCTATACTATAAAATGAGGGGAAAGTCTCTCAAAAGAATTTCTGGTCATAGCAACATGAATATCACACTTCTGATATGCAAGATGGGCACTCATAACCTGAGAAATTCTTGACAACTTTTATATTAAGTTTTACTACAGTTTAACTAAACCAGAATTGAAGTTTTGTGTTGTATATTTGGTACAATGGATGAGGGAGCTAAAGATGAACAGAGACATGTGAACTCAAGAAGGTGTTAGATATTTATTTTGAAACATACACAGAATTCTAATTGATGGGGATGATTAAATCCAAGCAGTTATAGGCAAAGTCACATATCTACAGTAATGAACAACAACAATATTTTAAAACATAACAAATGTTCAACATGTTTGTGATTCTTCAGCAAGAAAATAATGATGCAACTTCATACATGAGGCAGAATTATGTATGTGTTTTGAGCCAATAGAAAAAGGCAGTGTTCCATCATTTCCACGTAACCTCAACCTCATCTGTTCTGTACCTGAAAGCATCAAGTAGATTATGAGCTATATAAACTTTTTATTTATCTAATATACAAATTTAATTTCTTTTACCATAGCATTATTAATATTGTATTATGATGGAGGAGAGGAAGTGATTACATGGAGAGTTATGCAAAAAATCTTATGTGTTACACATGACTTTCTCTACCCTTGTACTCTATTCTTACAAACTCTTTATTCCTCTATCTTCTTTAGGTTTGTTGACATAAACATTTGCAGAAATTATCTTATTGCTTATTTCCTTGTAGGTGCATGGGGAATGTGGGAATAGAGTAGGCTTTGAGCGATAGTCATATCTTTTAAAGCTGGTTGCTATATGAAGGCTTTAAAACTCTGTTCCCTTTCACAGCCAAGAGATAAAAAAGTGAGTAACAACCTTTCATTTGAGAAAAGCACAAGTACTGCAAAACTCACATAAATAACAAGGAATATCTCCAAAATGGTTCACTCCACAAACAAATTCATTTGGACATGAATTGTGTGTTTTATACACATTTTGTATAGTAAGATTTGTCATCTCTTACGGTTTACCAGATATGCAAAAGTCATACCCTACATGGGCTATAGCCAGCAAACTCAAAATATACATTTCATTTGCCATAAAAACATCTTAACCATATGCAAAGGCATTTTTTATCAAAACTGTTAGAGCCATCTTCAAGATCACAATTTTCAAGGAAAAAACTACACACACTTATTTCCTTGTATGTGCAAGGGGAATGTGAGAATACAGTAGGCTTTGAGTGATAGTCAAATATTTTAAAGCTAGGTCATCTATGAAGTCTTTGAAATTCCATTCTCTTTCCACAGCCAAGAGATAAAAGAGTGAGTTGTGTATCTCTTTCACACACAAGCAGACGATAGGGCTATGCTGTAGCAGGCTCCTGTTGACTACTACCATATGACATGGATAATAATCACATTGTGGGTCACATTCACAAAAATAGGCATCAGTAACTAAATTTCCCTGTACAGTGTAAGAAAAGAATAATACAAAGTGTTATGCACTTTAATTTACCAACTGTTACAGGTGCATTAGATTGGACCTATATTGAAATTAAGAAACTGCCAATAATTACGGTTATGTAGTATTTATGTCCAGGTAATGTGTGAAGAAACTGTTATTAGTGCCAAGTAACCTGGTTCAGTGGACAATTCAAGAACACAGAAGATTGTTATATGACACAATTATGTCTAGATTTTTTTACTCATTAATTCTGGTTATGGCTTATCCTCCTGGCTGATACAGCCATTCAACCTGCCTGTAGAGGACATTCAAGTTTGATTTAATCACAGGCGCATGAGAGAAAGAAACGTAACAATAAGTTATTATTTATTTATGCCAACAAACTTACTGTTGGTGTTTTTAAACACACAAGCCGTGTGTGGGCAAAGTTTAAGAGGTAGAACTGGAACTTAATACGAACTAACTTGAGAATTTAATGCCATTCTGGCAGTTTGTCACAATAGCTCAGTGGTAGAGCGTCCGCCCGGCAAGCGGAAGGTCTGTGGTTCAAATCCCAGTTGTGGCATTGAATTTTTAAGTTCCAGTTCTACCTCGTAACAATAAGTGTTTGAATAGCTAAACCAAAGATTTCCTATTTTTGATAACTAGGAGCAATTAGCTGAGCTGTGCCCTGCTGCATAATGTTGCCAAATGCCTTGGAAGAGCATGGCAATGAAATTAATTTTCATTATTGAAGAAGAACAGGAAGAAGTTGGCTCAGGAATACTTGAAAACAACAAACACAACAAAGCTTTTTGTGAACAGAATCTATGGAGTATGTTACATTTTCTTTAATTTGTACAGATATTAATATGTAAGAATTGTAATACATAAAATAGTAACCAAATAAAAATAAATAAAAATATAATTGCAATGCTATACAGGTAGGCTGTAACCCATATGAAGACATACATCCTGATCTACCAACTGACAGTATTTAATGTGTTTGTTTACTGGTTGTTTTTCTGTTTCTTTTTTATTTTATTATTTCTAGGAGAATGAAAAGGTTGTCTCAGCGCAGTGGTAGCGCTGTTATTTACAAAGTGGGAGACCCAGGTTTAACCCTTAATTGGCATTGCGGAGTCCCTGGACTCTGGCAAAAATAAATGATTTAATAACGTCAGTGTTTTTCCACCAGATGGTGTGTGCTATTCAGTACCTTCCCACGGTAGGGAGAACTGTTATGCGCTCAGTCGCCAACTGTCTGTCGACAATGCCAGTATGCAAAGAGTGAACCTGAGAGTCTGTTGGACTCCGCGACGCGCTTAGTGTAACACTTCCGACACCGTGACTATGTCCGCGAATCCTAAAAGAATTAGACTTACGGATCCTACCTTTGATGAAACTGTTCAAAGATGGATTGAGGAATGTGACTCAGAGTTTTCAAGCCAAGATAGTGATAGTGATACCAACATTACTACCAAGGACGCTATCACAAGTGATCATGAACCGGCTAGTGAGGTTTCGAATAGTGAATCCGAGCATGATGAGGTGCAGGCTATTGAGAGTGAACAAGAAAGACAGGATGGGTAGGAACTCCAAAGACGATGTTGATGGTCTGCCTGAGATTAATGCATTTTATAATAACACAAAATCTGGAGTAGATGCTGTAGATGAAAAAACCAGTAAATATTCATCCAGTAGGAGAACACAACGCTGGCCTATGGCTCTGTTTTACAGACTCGTGGATATGTCTTCAATAAATGCATACATCATCCATCAGTCATGTGTCAACTCAGAAAAGCTATAAAGAATAAATTTTTTTGAAATTATTGGCCAAACAACTGTATGAACCGCTTCTTCAGGAAAGAGCTCAGAAAACAAACTTATCAAGAGAGCTAAAAAGCGGCATCTTCAGAATTTTGAAGATAGCGCCTGCGGCACCAGCTGATGCACAAGACGAACTTCCTAGAAATCAGAGGAAATATTGTTCTACATGTAACCCAAAATTGAAGAGAAAGACTGCTTATTTATGTGTTCAATGCAGAAGACCAATTTGTATGCAGTGTTCTAAAAAAATCTGTGTTGAATGTACTGAAAATGTAGAGTCCTAAACATTGTGTTGTTTTTTCTTGAAGCATTGTCAGTTTTTTATTATTGTATTTTAGAAGTTCATGTGTTTTTATTTTTTGTATTTTAGACGGTACCAAACATATTTTCGGTAAGAAAAGAGCTCATTTATCAGTTTTTGTTTCTCAATACAAAAATCAAAGAAACAGTCAATTTTTGTTCCAAAAAATTGGTTTCATATTCTTTTTGTGTTTGGTTTGTATTTCATTCTGTTATAAATAAAAGTTTATTTATTTACATGCTTTTAGTTAATTATACATCCAAAAATAAATAAATGTATATGTAACATTGGAATAACAACAACTTTTATTTCGGAGTCCCAGGGAATCTGCAACGCATTGAATGTAAAAATTTCTGGCCACGCCGGTTAAGGGTTAATTCCCAGAACCAGCATGAAGATTTTCTCCTGCTGGGAGACCTGGTTTGGCTTGCACTCAGCTTTACTGAGTCCCTTAGGGGGCAATTAGGGAACTACTTCATTGAGAAGTAGCACCCCATGGTTGCAAAGCCTGTATATACCAGCTGGGAAGGGCCAGGGTATGGAATATGTCCCACCCTCCAGTGCTGCACCCTACTCATGATGCCTGAGTGGCCAGAGGTGAGGGACTAGCAGCCAGGCAGTAGGCGTTGGCCCAAAACGGGTCAAAAGATGATATACAAGTACTTATAAAATATAAATTTAAGCATTCATGGGCTGAAGAGTCTAAGAGTTCCTCAGTTTGTTTAGCTTTTCAATTTTTTAAAGTGTTTTTCTCTTCCTCTTCTGAATTTGCTGCAGTTAGAATTACTATAGCAAAATGAGTCTCTGCAGTTGAGCAGATTAGTTCCCACGTTTGTTCCTTTTCAAACAGCAATAACTTCTTCATATAGGATCTTGTAGGAGGAGTATTTCACTGCTTGGCATCTTAAAAGATGTACAACAGCTGTTTGAAGACACTGGAGTCACTGTGCTTACTGTTGTTAGAAGCAGAGCTGCTGAGTTCAGTTATTTTTTATGCCCCTATTACACTACTTCTGGGTACTTTGGTGAGAACTGGATTGTTTGCCCAAGATGGACAACAAAAAATTTTCTTAGACTTTTAAATAAATTTGTTTTCATGATTTTGAAGTACTTTAGTCACTTGTGACAAGGTCACAATTCACATCCTGGTACCTTAAGGATACATGTTCATGAGACTCTCTATGCTTTCTTTTTTTTTTTTTTCCAACCAAACTATTTGAACACTCAAGACTTTTCCAACAACTCTGGATATTCTGCAAGTAATTTAATAAATAAATCTCTGTCTGCAATTATTTTTTCAATATCTTGTTCATCTTCACTTGACAACATGCTGAAATGCAGCAAAATATGACAGCACAGCTCCTATAGTTGCTATGTCTTCTGCGACTGACTAAAAGAACACCACCAACAACTAATTCTTATAAATATCTTGGCTATATGGTTTTGCTGTGTCAAGTTGGATAAACCCACGTTTCAACCATTTTGTCCTGGTCACCTTCAAAGGCAAACTACTTCGCTTGTTGCAGCTTGTCAGCTTTTATACAGGCAGGTGGAGGAGAACCCTAATTGACCAGCTGATTCTCTGCACTGTGGCAAGTCGAGGTGAATTCTGATTGGCCAGAATTCCTCTGCACTACTAATGCAGAACCACTGCAATATGGCACAGACGATGTTGTGTTCTAAGGTTTTCTTTTTGTTTTACCTAAGGCCATCAACCAGAGTTTGTTAATATACATCCTACCATTGTTAGTTTTTTGGACAATGGGCAATTTCGAAGGCCTCTTTGATTTACCTGGGTCGCCATCTGTTTTCCCTGGTCACTATCTTGGTTAGATAAAATACCATTGAATGCTTTGTTTTGTGAGCACGCAGTGCAACTGCCTATTTCTCAATGTTGTTTTGTTTGCACTGACGCTTGTGCTCCTGTAATCGTTCTTTCACCGTGTGACCAGTCTTACCAATATATTATTTGCCACAGCTGCAGGGTATTTCATAAGCACCTGGTTTGTTAAGTGGTGGAATTTTATCTTTTACATTTACCAGTGAATCTTGTAGTTTAGTGGATGCCTTGAACCCCAACTTGATATTTGCCTGTTTTAATTGTTTCTTATTCAGTCTGTCACTCCTACATATGGAAGTACTGTAAATTTTCGTCTGTTTGTTTTGTCTTGGTCTTCCTGTTTAGATTCTGCTGTTTTACAAGCACAATATATATCCCTCTTTTTGTAACCATTAGCATAGAGGGCCTCGCAACAATTTCTTTTTCTCTTGTCCTAAACTGGAGGTGTCGCAAACTCTTTTTGCTTGTAAGGCCAAAGTCTCGCAAACTCTTTTTGCTTGTAAGGCCAAAGTCTTCAAAATTCTCCTTTTAGTTGAGGGGTGGTGTGGGACTCTGCATATCGATAGCTTTGAGAATGAATTGGAGTCAACTTGAAATGTGTTAGCTGCAAAACATCTTGCAATATTACTAAGATAAGTAAAGTTTTTAGTTTCTAATTTGTTCTTATTTTAAGTTTAAACTTGCTTAGCAAAGCCAATTTGGATGATGAACCACAGCACTGTACTGACAGCTACTGGATTGCTGCTCAAAACTGAGTGCAGAGTAAAATCCAGGCCATGGGACAGCACTCATGAGCATATTGCAGACAATCAAGAAGGACATGTGCTACAGAGAGTGGAACAGAGCACGTAGCAGGTATGGAGCAAGTAAAAATATATTGATAGGTGTGACAAAATAATGAAAGAAAGCTTGGCACAGACTAGAACAGGGGTGGCAAAATTAAAAGGCTTAAGATTAGGGAGTGACTCAGAGGAGTGGCCCTTAAGCAATAAAAAATATGATATGTAATGTTGGAATGTGAGGAAATGAAGATTCTCAGGAAGAAAATCAGTAAAAAGCAATGGTCAAATTTACCAAAAGAAATTCAAGGGAAAAAGGTTTTGAATGTGAAATTGAGAAACATACTATAAATAAGAAACTTTTTAGGCAGAATGAGAGCCAAGTGGTTGAGAAAAATTAGCAAAAGTAAGTTATTGAATTGAATTTATTAACTTCATTTATTTGTACAAGCATTACATATCCTACAATTTCTCTCTATTTGGAGTACTTAGAATTTATCCTAGGGTCCTGTACAACTGAACACCCTGGTTATACTGTATACGGTAATCTCTCCCCTTTCTCCAATATTATCTACTAAAGCATATGCATCTTGGACTGCTCACTGGACAGCCCTTTGAGATTCTCTACATATAAATGTTTGACGTGAGCTGTTCACTCTTTAACTCCAGTTAATTAACCTTATTCCAACCTGTCTTTTTAACTTTCGTCTTTTGATTCACTTATTTTCACAAATTCTCTTGTACTTTCTATTTCCCTAAGTTCATTGCTATTTTAAACTACCCATTCCATTATAAAATTTATTTCCCCCCTCATTTTTCTCATGTTTCATGATCGTTTGCTAATAATTTCTTACACCCCACAGATTCACTTTCTTCTTATCTCTTTATCACTTCCACTTCCTTTCCTCACTTAACTTTCACTTTTTTATAATACTTACTCGACTTTATCCCTAAAATTTTATTTCATTTCTCCTACCAATCCTAAACACAGTTCACTTAACCACTTTCTCTTCCTTGTCACATGGCACAGATAACCATTTTCCTCTTTTTCTTTTTGGTTTCCTATATATTAACACATGTTCACTATCTGATATCCACTTTTGTGAATTAATGTCTTTCCAAATACGTGCTGGTCTTTCCTGCTTGCCCTTCTCCCATTCCAATCTACCCCGCATGTGTTTCTCTGTCCTCCCATTCCACCTGGTCATACTCCGCATCTTCTCGTTTACTCTGTTTATTTCCATTCAACTTTGAATTGCCCCTTTATTATTTGAGTAATTGGCACTAACATCTTTGCCTATGGGGCCACTCACTGTTTCTTGGTCATCTGCTGACTGCTTGTTTCCTGCTGCCATTTTCTTTCTCTGTTAAATTGCTGTAACCAATCATAGCTTCTTTCTTCTCATTCTCTGTCACCATGTCACTTGCTAATTTCCCCTCTATTTTCTCCCTTGTATCTGTCCTTGAACTAATGAGCCTTTCCCATCTCAGTGATTCTTCGAAATACAATATGGCTGACTTATTAATTTTCTGTGTTTCCTGACTCATCACTTTTTGAATTTCCCTACTGTGTCTGTTAGTTCATTCTTTTCCTCTGCAATTTGTCCATCTGTACATAATTTTAAACCTCAGATGTATGCCAGTTTCCCCTCACTTCTTGCTTGTCTCTCTGCTCTATTGATTTCATTTGCTGCCTTTGGTCATAGGATAAGTCTTTGTTGATAAAGATGTTTGTTCCCTTCAGTTTTTTTGTCTGTTTCAGTATAAAAATAAGTAAGAAAGGGAAATAAGCTTTGAGCAATGGGTAGGATCAAAAGAAATTTGGCAAACATGGAATTTGAGTTGTTTGGGTCACAGCAACTCAAATGTGGTGATAAGAACTGTTCAATTAATATGTAAAATTGGTGTTATGGTTTGTGTAAACTACTATTGCTATTTGTATCAAAATGTTGTATTTAGATTGCAATAAATACCATGCTATATTAGTACTAATTATTCTTACAAGAGGTTATTCTTCTATCTACTACTGTTTAATCGAAATCCCTATGCATTTTACAATTGGATTGCAATTAGTTACAGCGATCCAAGCACCAAAACGGAAAAAGTGAGATAATTACTTAATTGGTTCTGGAAAAGTCCATTCTAGTTAAGCAAAAAAGATCCAAGCAACAGCTCCAATGTTTTGTCATTTGACAGGAGTTTTAAAGATAGCTACATATTACACAGCTTTAACAGGGAGAAGATTTATAAAAAGATGACTATTTCAATTTGTGATTTTGGAGCTAGGAACCCTGTTGCTAATTGCAGTTCAAATGATCAATGACAGTGCTGTTAGCACTCTGCAATCTTCTACTCAATAACCTTGCTACCACTTGTGTAAGGGTGAAATGACAATTCTATTGCAGCTTGTTACTATTTGGTATGATCTCACTTGTTAAAGCTGGCATATATCTACTAATAATGAGACATTGCTTTGAGTTTCTATGTAGAAAGCATTCCATAAATTAGATGTTCCTTGGCTGACGTCAGGTTGCCAAGGAGGCACGAGTAACTTTTGAGAGTTTGAATGCAAAAGATGTAAGTAAATTTGAGTGCAACAAGAGCTAGAAAAGGAAGCATAATTAGTGAATATATGTAAGTTGAATAAAATAAAAGGAAATGAATAATGAAGAACAGTGAATACTGTTACAATAACATAGTTTATTGCCCTGCCACTTTGACCATTATTTATGTGACCCCATTTTTAACTAGCATACTGTTTATCACTGAATTGCATGCTGTTTACTCTCACCTTATTAACCCTAAGAACTTGGAGCTACTCAGATAGTGCAAGAACAAAGATACAAGCAATTGACAGATTAGTTTCCTTATTTAAGTTTATAAACAATCTTGGCATTTTATAAATAATTAACTCTTTAAAATGGTACCCAAAAATCAATGTCATTAATAACATTTTTAAATTCTCAACTTGTAAACTTGTAATACAAATTCACATTCCAAGCTATGCTTAACTCACTCGTTGGACTACAATTCCCCATTCACCCTTTATACTAAAATAACACATTTGAACACTTTTGCTCAATGCTGCAAGGGTTACATACTTAGCAAAATGAATTAGTTATGAAAGACATACCTCTGAGTAATAGTGGTATCGGTCCATCTTGTAGTAATCCCAGTCTTAAACATTTCATATCCAGCATGAGCAATCATTACACCATTGTCAATACAAAATCTCTCATCAGTTGCATAAAGCTTGCCTCCTCGCTCCTTGCACATTGCTTCCATCATTTCCTGAAGTCGCAAATTGCAACCAACTCCACCAACAATTAATACTTCTTGTGAACCACAATGAGCCATTGCTCTCTCTATGAAGACAAGACACAGTACAGGCTATGTATTTTAAACTCAAAAAGCAGTAATTGTTTTAGAAGTATATGAGTCAACCTATAGACACTTATAGTTTCACTTACACTTATTTCTATCTGGACATGTTTTGAAGACCAGAGTCTTCATTCTCACATACATGGCTTGCTGGATAATTAAGTTAATATCAAGCAAACCAGATAGCACAGTCACTACCACAACAGATGTTTCCTCTTCAACCGCCAGTTGATAAACCATTGAGAATGAAGTTCGAAACATCCAGATAAAAATAAGTGTAAATGAAACTGTAAGTGTCTAAAGGTTGACTCATATACTTCTAGAACATTTGAAAAATCTCACTGTCTATATCACTTCATATATATTAAAGCATTAATTGTTTCAATAGTTAAAGATACAAAGAATAAACGAGCCAAATTAAAACTTAAACTTTATTTAATATTTCAATAGCAAACATACATAAACCCTTCAGTACTTATTATTGATAGAACTTGATGACTGAAGCAGAATTACTAATTTTAAAGCAGAGATGTCACACTTATTCAGCCATCCTCTGATGGCCATTTTAACCCGCTGCTGCTCTCCCTGGATACCCAGTAAAAACAAGTGGGCATTGTAATTGTGGTTTACCAGGAGAAATACGAACTGGTTTGAGAATTCAATGCCATTCTGGCAGATTGTTACAGTAGCCCAATGGTTAGAGAACCTGCCTGGTAAGCAGAAGGTCTGTGGTTCAAATCCCAGCTGTGGCATTGAATTTTTAAGTTCCAGTTCTACCTCTCAAACATTGCCCACACACGGCTTGTGTGTTTAAAAACACCAACAGTAAGTTTGTGGGCATAAATAAATAATAATCACACATAGACATTACTGAAATTAAAATTAACAGATAAGTAATATTACTGTAACATTATTGTTCAAAATTTCTCCAAATTGAAACATTTATTTTATTATTATCATGACATGAATCACTACATAAATCATGCATCAGACATCAGGGCCATTGCACATCAATCAACAGCACCAAATTGCAACATACAGCAAGTTGTGACACTTTCATTTTTCATAGCTGCCCTTCTGTCTGTTACAGACAAGTTAAATATAGAAAGAAAATCTCTCGTCAGCATTTGATACTGGTAACCAACATTCAAGGGACTTTTCACAGAAAAATTGGTAACACTCACCTTTTGCTTTGAGTGCTAAGAGTGCTGTAACAAATTTGTTACTATGGCCCAACTGTCCAACAATGGCACTAAGTTCTTTGTGCTTTAACTTTATTGCTTTAATTTTAAAAAAAGTAATACATTATATTACCACATAAAACAAAGCAATTATGATCATACTTTCAGTAATATCACTAATGAATTATGTTTATTGGAGACTCAAGAAACCATACAATATAATATTGTGGCAACACTGGCACTGCTTACAGTCCAACTGCCTTGTAGATAGTAATTTTGAACTGCTGGTGTAACTCTGTTTACATCGTTAGCACGCTGTTAGCTGCATCGCTGCACATCGTTAGCAGGCATCTTGTTATTGGTGATGTTTTGTTTACACGATTGTACCTCCAAAACCCTGCCTACTTGTGATGTATATGTTTAGTAACTCTTCTCACCAAGCGCACTCATATCGTGGCTAACTAGTACTTTAGAATTTCCCAGAGGATATTTTCAGCAAGTTCCTTGAAACACCACCAGAGCAGACCTCAGAGGAAACATCACCATCCACTCCATATATATGGATGTATCAACCATGCACTACTCAATAAAAAAGTAGCAGAAAATAGTCATATACATGATCATCATGTCAGAAATAAAGGTGATTATTATAGAACTGTACTTAGGGGAACATTAAATAATCGCTCACTAGAAAATATAGGAAAAAAACTTTTTAGACAAATGATAGTAAAAGTGGGCCTTTTAGGAGTTCACGACTGTGTTAAAAGTAGAAAATTCTTTCACTCAGTGCTCAAAAGCTTATAACACGCAGATAATGCCAACTTTGTTTTCTTGTGGAACATGATCATCACCTCACTCCAGTAAGCCATGAATCTGAGTTTCACAATACTTGTTTAAAATAATTGTACAGCCAACATTTCAGTTTTCTCAAAAGATGAGTAAGTTTAGAAAAAATTGTAATATTAATTAATTAAATTTCATTACGTTACTTTCGTTTTATTATTTCCACTACCTCTCTTATGTAGAATATTATGGTTTTGTAAAAGTCATGTTGCTAATACTGATACTACGCAAGGCAAATGAACGTCGCAACCCGAAGACTATCATGACCATGAGAAAAGTAAAACAATACCATGTATTTTTATATATAATCTATAATATATCTATAAATATTCAGGACTGTCTAAAAAATAGTGTATGATGCATGAGTTAAAAGGATTTTATTTTGTTTATAGGTTTCCTCAACTCAGTCTGAAGCCTTGTTTCGGAATCACACCTACTCACAAAATAAAATCTTCCTTTTAACCCTTGCATCGTAAATAACTATTATAATGCACTATCTATGAACATAAAAGCTAAATGACAAAGAGAAATATGCATTAGCATTATAAAGAAGTATTTAATAAACAATGCATTTTACAATATTGAAGAGTAAATTTTTAACATAAATTAAAATTATAGTGTGCAAATATTGTAATATTTGTTTATATTAGAGATGTATTGTAGAACGTGTGTAAACACAGTGTCTAATACATGCTGTTTGTAAACATTGTTATGTATCCTTTGTATTTGTATGTTAACAATGCCAGGAATTCCAAGTAATTCTTACAGCTAATAAATCAAATCAAATTAAAATAAATTTACATGATTTCTGCTTGTGTATGCAGATTCTAAATGGTTTTGTTCTCACCTGTAGTTTCCACCATCATAGCAAACAAAGTTTCTTGTAATGAAAAGCACAAATCCTCTGGTGTATATTCTTTGTTTTCTAACAGATGAGGAGCACGTTCTTCAATAAATGATAAAATTCCAGAAAAAGAGACATCCATACCCTTAACTGAGTATGGTAGGGGGAAAAACTTTTTTCCTCTGAAAACATACAAAAAGCATTAAAACTACATATTAGAAATCACAAATTAGATTAAATGTTCTGTTAACCATTGGAAAAGCCTGCCCCTGTGGGGGTAGCATGTCTGCTGCAAATCAAGAAGTCCCACAGCTTGAATGTCGGTTAGGATGAGTTATCCAGATAAAGTTTCTTGCATGGTTTTTCCCTTATCCTGAGAAGATAAAGGTTCAGTATCTTTAAGCTCTATGAGACCCAAGTTCATTTGAGCATCTTTTCATCCATTTCATTCGTCATCTGAGATGACCTACCAGCTTTAAGGACATTAAATTTAAAAAAGAAATTACAAAATCCATTGGAATACAAGAGCTCATTCTATTGTAATATTTAAATACTAGATATATACAATTAATTACAATACATGGTGAATCACACCTACTATAAGATCATAATTATTGAAATGTATTTAGAAACTCTTCAATTGAATAAAAATTGTGTTGCAAAATATATGTTTCATTTTGTGTTTAAATAGAGCTTCTGAGGTGGTAAGTTTAACACTATAAGGTAACTCATGTAATTTAATCCCAGAATATTTTACACTTTTACTGAATAATTCAGTATTATAATTACCCTTAGTTGATGCCTTTTCTCATATTATAATTATGCTTTCTACATTTAGTTTCAACATAAACTGTTTTCTAACAAATATTATTACTTCCAATAAACGGTATGGCTGAGCTATTTTAACTCAACATTAATTAGTATATTCTTAATCTTCCTCTTTGAGTACAGGTTGTTTTTCAACTTCTATGTGTTGGCAATGCTACGTCATCATGAGTAAGAAGACAAGAAACCACTTGGCAGAAACCTTCTGGAGGTTAAGTTCATCATCAATGATGGATTGAGGATTCCAGAGCCGATTCCCATTGCTGATGCAACTTTGAAGATCATTATATGCTCATCCATCTCAGTAAATCACCAACGGCAGATTTCTATGATCATTGATGAGATTCCTCTCTACTACTTTACACTGAACAATTTTTGTGTCATTCACTCACTCAGGTTTTTGAAAGAGTTCCTGTCCTGAACTGTAACTTTATTATTTTCAAAATTCTGAATGTCTTTGTCCTCCTTGGCAAGAAACTTTATGGATTGTTCAATTAAATGTGTATCTTCTGCTCACTAATTTAGCTACTGACATGAGACATGACATGCTGTATGTGAACAACAGAGAAATACTTCCAGACATCCCCATCATTTCCATTCAAGCTCATAAAGCTGGTTTGCTTCACTGTCTGAACCATCATGGAAATTCCATTTATATTTTATCCATTCTCATACTGCAATAATTCAAAGAGCATATAAATAACAAAATTATACAACTTAATACTGCAATATAGTGCAAAATTATGCAATATAATATTAGTTTTATGCGGTAAATATACAGCATAGGCATTAGATTACAAACATAATAATAGGGTAATAATGTTTACTTCCAAAGTCCTCCATGTTACTCACTAAGTCTTATCAAACTAGTGTTTTTAGTTGTTGCTGTTGGAGTTGGTATATTAACGTCCTCCAACATATTGTCATACTGGAAAATGAATGAACTGAATGGGTGAAATGATGCTCACATGAGCCCGAGATATTTCCACAGCTTAAAGTTACCTGATATGTTTCTTCTCCAGATAGGGGAAAACCTTGGAAAGAATCCTTATCAGGGTAACTCACTCTAACCAAGATTTGCTCGGGAGATTTTGAACTGGATCATATTGTAGACTTGTACTTCAACAGTATTGCATCTTTTCATATATTTGTAATATAAGTCCAAGGAGAACATGATTATTATTTATTTATGCCAACAAACTTGAGAATTTAATGCCATTCTGGCAGTTTGTCACAATAGCTCAGTGGTTAGAGCGTCCGTCAGGCAAGCGGAAGGTCTGTGGTTCAAATCCCAGTTGTGGCATTTAATTTTTAAGTTCCAGTTCTACCTCTTAGAACATGATTGTTATAATTTATAATACCATAATTGTAGGAATGTGTAGGTTTTCATTAAGAAATTGCAATCTATTTCTTCTGTTGAATTATGCTTCTTGCCATTTACATGCAAAGATTTCTCTCCCATATTTGCTAAGAAAAACTATTTTTCAGTCACATTTTTATTCCTTAAAATTTCGAACTTTTTGACATACAGAATCATTTATATGAATATGAAAGCCATGAAAAAAAATAGTACTTCCCACCTTGTATACAAGAATGTTACTCACCAATTCACCTTCGTTCTTGTAGGCGGAATTTGTGAGGTAAATGACAAATCTGCAGAGGCAATGAGTATTGTGACACCGGCCAGCAGCAGTATACATCAAAGCAAGCCAAGGTCAGGCTGCCTCATGCCACTGCTTCTGAATACGTGACTGACAACACTAGAGCACAGTAAAACAAAGGGTTTTGAGAGTGTTTGGCTTATTTGAAAAAGGTGAATTTCTAGATAGATCTGTATGGCATCATTCTTGCCAATAAAAAGCTTGCGGGATGGCGATAAAGGACAGTTTTTCAGACAAAAGGAAAGAGTAGTTTTTGGTTCATGAATAGGACAGCTATTTGCAGGGTGTGTGTACAGTCGCCATCGTTAGAGAACTGTATATGTCAATAGAGACAGTTTGGGATACATCGCATCTAAATTAGTCTTGAAGTGAAGCAGTTTTAGTGAGTGTTGAGCAATTGTAATGTCAAAGACAGAGAGAATAAAGAAAGACAGAACACCTGTGAGTTGTAAGATCATGAAGAACTGTAGATTGAGCCAACGCTGGTAAAACAGATGTGTTTTTGTGCTTCAGTTTTAATAGGAAAATAAAGTGACAGAAAAACTAATTGGACTGAATTGCCACAGTATTTTACAGCATGGTACCATAGCCTCGCTTATATCTTTAGACAGGGGTGACTTTCCTACAATAGCATTACGTATTATTATAAGGTGTATGGTATTAGAAGGCACATGAGACGAAGCTCGAGAGGGCTTGCCTAGAGCGACTGTCCTATGAGAGTCGTGCAACATAGCCTAGTTCGGAACGCACAGCACAAGCGTGAGCAACAGAGATTTCTCTTTTTCATGCACCCAAAATTATTACTGGAAATTCAATATACTACTATACCTTGGTGCATGCAGCAAGAATTTTTGAGGTCATTTTTCTACGATGTATGGTTCTTGAGTTATCACTTCGAGAATAAACAACTGACTCCCGTGTTTATGCTTATGTATGCAACTTCCAATCTTGCCTGTGTGTTTCATTCCTTTTCATTACGCAGTTACGGAGTAAGACATTACGAAGTGTCTTTAGGAACTGTGTATATTTAGTTAATAAATTAACTTACCATGGATCACTGCAGTCACGTGCGAATTCTTTAGTTCAGTTCAAGACCAATCCGTAACGCAAATTGTGCTTTGTGTAACTGTGACAATAAGCTGAAAATTCACATCTTTACATTGTTTTTAGTGAAGTGTTAACAATGTCACTTTCAAAGCCTGGTACCAGTGACACAGGTACTAAGGGTAAAGTACTCTGCTCTCAGACCAGAAATATTACTTTTAAAGTGTACAGTTTTTTTAAGGAATTGACATCTGAGTAAACGCATGTAAATAAGTACGTTAATATTGAGTATTACAGTTTATAATGTTATCACCATTATCCTTTGCTGCGTAAGTTTACGTTCTGACAATTTGTGACATGACAGACATTTCTTTCCTCGTTCCCTCCCCGCAACTTCCGCTCTCTGGCTCAGCACTTGGCAGCAGTGCAGCCACCGTGTGCACACATTGATTCAGCCCATGTGCTTTTTAAAACCGTATGCCTTATAGTGTACTATTAATTAATGAATATGGATTTTACCAATAAAATAAAAAAGATATCTATATAACTCTTACTTTTTTGCTAGCTGTTCAATGTTATAACCTGGACTCGGATCATTTGATAACTTCAGTACTCGTGCAAATCGATCCAAACAATTCCCAATAGCTATGTCAATTGTTTCTCCAAATATCCTATACCTGTTTCGAGAATAAGCAATTACTTGGGTATTTCCACCACTGACATATAACACTGTTGGATTGTCACTTTTTGTTATTAGTCTGCCCATTTCAATATCTGCAATTAATTAAGGAAAAACATTATGTATAATTTATGGAGTTCTAAAACTAGTAATGGAATTGTAAGATACACATGCATATAAATAGTAATGCATCCCAGTCACTTCACAAATCCTACTCTCGGCATATATTTTGTTACACATTCTGACATACAATGGTAAATTGTACTGTTCCTCAAAGAAGGGAAGCACTAAGCACTCCATCCATTTGAATTACTGAACTTTGGTTAGCCACTGCCATTGTGGAAAGTTTACAAATATTCCTAACATTGCATGCATTGCAGACAGCTGCTGTCTACCTGACACTGGTATATGCAAGTAAGCTGCCAGAGAAAACATAGAGATGTTAAATATGATTTGAAGCTTTCCTGGTGATGAACATATTCAAGATGCTCTCAGGCTTCGAGCCAGGTGTAGTGATGAAGAGACATCAACGTTTCGGGAGTGTACATCTCTCCCATCATCAGGATGATGAATGACTAGCAAGAGTGAAGGAACCAGTATATGTACTGTCCGCCAGTATGTACCGAGTAGAAAACACCCAGTCTAGTGTGGAGGTGTTTGGAATCTGTGTTTTCTGAGTGGGTCGATTTCCAATTTTAAGGCTGGTTTCCAGGATGGGCTAAACTGTTGGTCTCCGATCCCAGCCACCTAAAACAAGAGCTGCAGCACCTGAGGCACACATTCCATCAAAACGGCTACTCCGTAGAGGATATTGAAGCCTCAATCTCCAAGGCCAAGAGAGGAAAACCACAAACTCAGCAAACACCAGACCAGCCGACCGCCACTGCCCGCATCCCATACACTGGCAATCTTTCCGGCAGAATCAGTAGAATTCTCGCAAAACACAACATCAGAACCATCCACAAGCCGCCTTTGAAGATCCAACACCTAGTGAGACTGGTAAAGGACAAATTGCACCTTAATGTACCAGGGGTATACCGTATCCCCTGTGAATGCGGGACACCGTACATAGGGCGAACCGGCAGGACCATTTCCACCAGAGTCCAGGAGCACAAACAGTCTGTATGATTAATCAAGTCAGGGCTGGCGGAGCACTGCTTTGAAAAAGACCACAGAGCTAACTTCAAAGAAACGACCATTGTGGCAAAATGTAGCGGTTTATGGGAACGGAGAGTTAAGGAGGCTCTGTCCATCTCCTCCGGGAAGAGTACACTGAACCGGGACGCTGGATTGCAGTTTAGTCCATCCTGGAAACCAGCCTTAAAATTGGAAATCGACCGACTCAGAAAACACAGATTCCAACGGAGCAGTGAACCACCTCCACTCTAGACTGAGTGTTTTCTACTCGGTACGTACTGGCTGACAGTACATATACTGGTCCCTTCACTCTTGCTAGTCATTCATCATCCTGATGATGGGAGAGATGTACACTCCCGAAACGTCGATGTCTCTACATCACTACACCTGGCTCGAAGCCTGAGAGCATCTTGAATACATAGAGATGTTATGAAGTATGGAACAAGAGCTTCCTATAAAGCTGTAAATGTGTCAACTATGCCATTCAAAATCTCAGGATTACACAAACTATTCTAACTGGGAAGTGAGAGAGTGGAGTGAATGAATGAGTGAGAGTGGGTGAATGAGAGTGAGTGAGTGAGTGAGAGTGAGTGAGTGAGTGAGCGAGGGAGTGAGTGAGCAAGTGAGTGATCAGAGTTTAAGGGGCTGTCGAACTGGGAATTGATAACGTCCAAATATCTGATATCTGGATAACCCATTAGCACTAAATACACACTGTAAATTTTCTGTATGGATATAAATTTTATGCATTCTAAATGCACTCATAATAAATAAACACACATATTTCCCTGTCTTGACAAAAAAGATGTAGACTGTGTGCATTTTTTTAATCTTTCTTCTACTACATAGAACAGGTAGGGGAAGTATTGTATTTGGCTCAAAAATGTGATGTTGAGATTTTGCCACAAGTAGTACTCGACAAAGCAATGAGGCATATTGGCCTTCATTATCAAGTGCTGTGATCACTTCTCATCTTGTTTACTACAACAGCAAAATATCAATAACTTGGTATACACTCAGTAATGCAATGCAAATGAATGATATCTCGTGCCTGCCGATATATGAGATGTTGCTGCCCTGAAGATATGACTGCATCTGAACAGTACATACACTGTCTCATGATAAATTCATGTAAACAACTCGGCAGTTTCACATTTTTTTCGATATGCCTCATGGTTTTGCCAGGTGTAGTGCAACCTAACATTTGGACTACTTTCAAAAGAAACTGACTTAAGTAATAATAGAACTCATCCTGAGTGTTCTGAATATGCACTTCCAGTTCCATTTATGGACATATTTTTTGATGCATCAAATGTACACGTAAAGAATTATTAAATAAAATAAGTAAAATGCACAATCTTCCATCAGAAGTGTTTTAACTTAATATTAATTACAAAACACTTCTGTGATGATCCCAATGTGACTGTCTGACATGATTAGTGGCCCAAGTATCTAACAAAGTTCTGTCCTTTTAAAAGCTGGATCCAACGATATGGCTTATTTAATTCAAAGCCCAGTTCCACAACTCAAAGATCATCTAGGACCAAGCTAAATACTAAATACAACACCATTGTAAGTTTGATTGGACCCAGAAATTTTAACACATGTGACTGTTATTTTTTAATCCTTTGATTTCTGATAAATATAAGGCAATCTAAGAATGAGTAGTCGGAAGCTTTCACGGCCAGAGTTAAATTAAGGCTGGAGATTTCTTCCGGGCTTAAAAGCTGTGGTCTGCTGGAGTTTTGATGCCTTATTTTGACTTTTGCAGATAGTGAAACAAAACATACACAGCCATTATTGACAGATTTACAACTTAGGAATCGCAAACCATTGCAATTACTTTGTGAAATGAGAAATTTGGTCTTCAGCAAGCTAGCTGACTTTTCTCAAAACTTTGTGGTTACAGCGACTACCAAGAGAAAGGCATGCTCTCATGTCAGAGAGTGGTGACAATCTGACAAAATTGTTGACCATGGCAAATCAGATTTTGGAGCTAAACCCCATAAAGTTGAATCAGGTTGTACTTGCAACACCAATGAACTTTTTACTGTTACCAAGATCCAGGCATATAGTCAACATCTAATCTCAACTTTGGTTTACACTGAACATTCAATTGGCCATTCATAATTGCAGAAGTAGGCGGACTTATAATAAAGTCGATTTTCTGCCAGTTTTTCAACCTGTTAGTTAACAACTATCAATGTTGCTTGTTAGATGTAAAAAGGTCCTTGACTGTATACAGTATCTCTTCTCCAAACTACAGATTTCAGATTCAGCTAACGGAAGTTAACCAGTATCAGCAGATCATACATGACTATTCTGATATTCACTAAAATTACAAACCATAACACTGAGTAGTTCGTTGTAATGAATGGCCTGCCAAAGTTCACCAAAACCAGAAGACTTTTGGCCAACAAACTGATAGGGGCTTGTAAGGAATTTACTTCATGTTCTAGCATACTTCATGTTGTTGGAAAACTTTCTTGGGCTAGTCCCCTACATTTAACTCTGAAGAAATCTTGTGTTTGGAGGGCTTGTGGGAAATACAGGAAACTCTATCAAGTCACAGTTCCTGATGGGTACCTTATACCTTTCTTAACCTACTGCAGTTACATCTTACAAAGCGCTTCTTGCATCTTTTCATGCATTGATCTTGTGTGTGGTTGTTGGAGGGATGTGGCGACCCCATCACCCAGCGGGAAACCACTGCAAACAGCCTCCCGAGAATTGGCAGGAAAACCAAAACCTTTTGGGGTTGGGAGGAAATGCCCAATCCCTACCTCAAGAACTGAAGATCTACCGGGGGACCTGGGGACCTTAAGCATTGGATTAATCCCCAAAAGGAAAATGTGAGCCTCGGAATCCGAGGTAAACCCCTGACATCACGATAGTGTAAAACAGGAACTTGAAGAAGATCTTGTGCATGCATATTAGCAGATACCTGTAGACATAGTAGATATACCCAAGATGGCCATTACAACATCTTTTGGACTATCAAATTTCCATTTATGCCTTTCAGACTACAAAACACTGCACAGACCTTTCAAAGATTTATGGATATGGTACTCAAAGGCTTAGAGTTTGTCTTTCATTACCCAGACACCCTAATTGTTTCTCCAGCTGAGAAAGCACACCTTAAACTCACCTGCATCCTCTGTGAAATATTCAATGCATCAACGTTACCAAATGCATTTTCAGTGTACAACAGATCAACTTCTGAAATCTCTACCAGGGAAAGTGAGTGCTGCCAAGAATTTTTCAAAGTCACAGACAGCCACAGCCACAGACACTGGACTGTCACATTTTCTGGGAATGGTAAATTTCTACCACAGGTTCATTCCAGAATGCACATAAGCACATCATCATCCTCTCTCAAAATTGCTCAGTAGGGACAAGAAGAACAGCATAAAACCATTGGACTGGAATGAATAAGCACAAACCTGTACTGCAATGAAGAAACCCTTTGCAAGGCAGCAGCCCTGATACATCCTATTCCAGGAGCCTCACTCTCCATGATCATTAATGCATTGGACCTCACTATAGGAGCAGTGTGTCAACAGTGTACAGATGTGTAGCATGATCTCTCAGCTTCTTCTTACAAACTATAAATAAAGCACACTCCAAATGTAGTGCTTATGATCTCGAATTATTGGCAATAAACAGTGCCATTAAACATTTCAAGTATCTTTCAAAAGGCCAGCTTTTCATAATCTTCACAAACAATAAACCCTTGGTGTATGATAATATAAAATAAGATTTGTAGCTTTCCTGGCGACGAACATATTCAAGATGCTCTCGGGCTTCGAGCCAGGTGTAGTGATGAAAAGACATCAACGTTTCGGGAGTGTACATCTCTCCCATCTTCAGGATGAATGACTAGCAAGAGTGAAAACACAGATTCCAACGGAGCGGTGAACCACCTCCACACTAGACTGGGTGTTTTCTACTCGGTACATACTGGCTGACAGTACTGGTCCCAAACCCGAATTAAGGAACTTCCTCCATAGCAATAACTATCCCATAATAGCATTAACAGAAACACATTTGGACCCACACGATAAATTACATATTCCAGGCTACAAGACCTATCGCTCCGACCGCAACCGCAGAGGTGGCGGAGTTGCAATCCTTGTAGCCACTCACATCTCACACCACCTGACACACATCCCACCCCTCCAGAGACTAGAAGCCGTAGCAATAACCATAAAAATCGCCCATAAAGACACGACTATCATCTCGGCTTATAATCCCCCTGACGACATATCCACCCAAGACATAGACACACTTCTCAACATATCACATACCGTCATCATACTAGGCGACCTAAATGCCAAACACACTAACTGGAACTGCTCCCACCCGAACCCCAATGGCCGCAAGCTAGCGGCCCACGAACTTTCTTCTAATTACCTCATCCATGCCCCTAACCACCCAACACACATCCCATGGCCACGCACCATGCCCCGGATATACTAGACATAGCGCTAACACAAAACCTAAACCACCCGATTGACCTCACAGTACTGAACGACCTGACCTCCGACCATCTCCCAGTACTGGTTAACATAGACGCGCAACTTCACCACGCCCCTCCAAATCCACGCTATAACTATAACAAGACTAACTGGGATATATTCTCAGATTACATACACAATAACCTAGCAGAAACCCCAGTGACCACCCCAGACCAACTTGACCTCGCAGTGGAACACATACAAAGCCTAATCTCACAGGCAATATCCGCCTCCACCCCTTTCATAGCACCCAATGCCCGAAATAACCACCAACCAGCTGATACCACTGCCCTAACCACGGAACGCAACAAAATAAGACGCCTGTGGCAAACTACCCGTCACCCCTCACATTTAACACGACTACACCAACTAAACGCTGAGATCAGACAAAAAGTTGCGGACAGCATAAACCAAATATGGAACGACAAACTGGCAGACATTGACACCAACAGAGACTCAATCTGGCGGATATCCCGCCACCTAACGAGGACCAGAATAGACATCCCTCCCCTACATAACAATAACAACCCCATCGCCGTAACAGATCAGCAGAAAGCAGAGGTCCTTGCAGACGCACTAGAACTGACACTAACCCCTAATCAGCAGCCTTCCTCCCACATCTTCACTAAGACAACAGAATACATCACAAGAAACATACCAAACAGACCCACGCACAACAAGCTACGCAAAACCTGCCACTCTGAAATCTTATGGATTATCAGACACTTACCGAATCGCAAAGCCCCAGGCCCAGACTCAATACCTAATATAGTCTTAAAACATCTACCCACTTCACTACTCAAATACTTAGCAACCATCTTTAACTATACAATGGAACATGGAACCTTCCCCTCTAGTTGGAAGATAGCCCACGTACTACACTTCCCCAAACCACACAAACCTCCCCATGACCCAAACAACTACAGACCAATCAGCCTCCTCAACACGTTAAGTAAAGTACTTGAAAAAATCATACTCAAACGACTCAACTCACACGCCAAACGCATAGGCCTTCTGCAAAACGAACAGTTTGGCTTCCGCACCCACCACTCCTCAACTCTCCAACTACTAGGGCTACCGAACATATCACAAATGGATTCAATATAAACAAATCAACCGGAGCAATATTACTCGACCTTGAGCGGGCCTTCGATAAAGTCTGGCATGAAGGCCTGCTACGAAAAATGATCTCACATAACTTCCCCGACTCAGCCATCAAACTTATAGCTCACTACCTCACCGGTCGGTCTTTCCGGTCAAAAGTTAATAACGCCCTATCCACTCGCAGATCCATCCGTGCAGGCGTCCCACAGGGTAGTATACTCGGGCCCCTGTTATTCAACATTTACATAAATGACATCCCTATTCCCAACAGTGTCAAAACATTTATATATGCAGATGACACCACCATCATGGCGCAATCGTGGCAACCGCGCCTCATACACCTACGCATTCAACGTAATATCACCCAACTCGAAGAATGGCTAACTAACTGGCGCATCAAACCGAATCCAAATAAATGCCATGCAATCCTCTTCACCAAACGCATTACACACAGAAGACATAACATGCCTCCCCTTCAACTCTTCGGGAACAACATTCCATGGCGCCCCACAGTTAAATATCTTGGCGTAACCATGGACAGCTCACTCACATGGCGCGCACATATAAGACAGATCAGGGGAAAAGCACACGGACGTCTACGTGAACTCTACCCCCTGATAAACCGCTCCAACCACCTACCAATCGACACCGGATTATTACTATACAAAACACTCCTCCGCCCAATTATCACATACACGGCACCTGTCTGGGGCTACGCTGCCAACACACACACAAACACCTTACAAAGATTCCAAAATAAAGTACTCCGCATTATCTGCAAACTCCCCCGAACCACCCCTGCAGCCCCACTACACGACGAACTCCATATGCACTCACTGGACCAATTCATCTGCAAACTGACAGCAGACCTATACTCAAGTGCAGAAAACCATACCAATCCCCTCATTGCAAACCTAGGACAATATGACCCACTTCTGGACAAACATAAGTGTCCTCTGTACCTTTTTTACAGACGAGACACTGACGACGAGACTTGACTTGCAGTCCTAAACCATCTCCGAGCCCTAGTCCCTGAATAACTGACAGAACTACAGACCCACAAACCAACCTCAACAATCTCAACCCGAGCATTCCACAACTCACCTCGCACATGTCACGTTCACTCAATTCACACGCACTATCACATTTCTCACTCATCCCATCTCACACCTTCACAATTAATTTAATAATAGTGCATGAACTACTAACACCACTAACCCTATTTTACTTTCTTCTCTTACGCATCCTAATGCATGCCCGCAAATCACAAGCCTTAAACAAACACCCACAACACAGCATGAACTCCACCCACACACAACACACACAACACTGCACGACAGCATGAATACACAAACACTAAGCATGTACTCTCACACAACCAACACCCATCACTCCCCTGCGTGGCATTCAGGGCATCAGTCATGTCTGCCACCAGGAACCTTACACACGAGTATCTGCATCCTCGTGACACACACAAACACACAAATAACCAGAGTGCTAATGGCGGGATCTGTCAACTAACACCCTAACTTACTTCCACATAACTCTGCATCCTTGCATGTTAGTACTAACTGCATGAGGGAGGCGATGTAGAATGCATGCCGGAGAATGACCGGGTGATCGCCACCGGGCTGGCGGGTGTGGGGCCAGTCCAATAAAAAAAAAAAAGAAAAAAGAAAAAAATATATATATATAAAAAAAATAGTCATTCATCCTGAAGATGGGAGAGATGTACACTCCCGAAACGTTGATGTCTTTTCATCACTACACCTGGCTCGAAGCCCAAGAGCATCTTGAATACCTTGGTGTATGCTTTTCACCAGGATTTAGACAAAGCAGCACCCAGACAGGCAGATTGAAAATTACTAAGTCTAATGGCTACAATCCAAGATCTCACAAACATGCAGTTTTTAATAGTTTAAATGCAAAGGATTGTGAAAATATCTCTTTCAGCACATGAATATAAAGCAGAGTATAATAAAATCATTGCAGGAAAAATAGTTTCCTAAAGTCTTTGGTACCCAAGAAAGTAAACACAGTAAAAAAGAAAAACTGTTAAAAGAAATAATCATGATCAACATAACAGAAAAGAGAAATATTTTTCTAAAAATTCACTTACCACTCAAAGATGTTCAACAAATTCAAAAATACTTTCAGAAAACACAACATCCAATTAGCTCCAATTAACAAATACATCATAAAAACGTACTTGACTCTACCACTTAAGACAGCATCTCTCTATATAAAATATCTGGCATATATCAATTAGAATGCAATCACTGCAACCAAATTTATATTGGAAAAACTTGGAAACAAGGTCCATGGCACATTTTAAATGAATAAAACACAACCATCTAGAAATATCAGCACTTGTACTCATTTTTGGACAAAAAATCATGACAAATCTGGAACCAAAACTATTTAAACCCATAACAGAAAAGCAAGAATTACCAATATGGGAACAGATTTTCATCTAGAAGAACAAGAAGACTTCAATTTCAATATTCCCCAGAGTGGTCCTTTGTACAAGTTCCTAGAGCTGCCATCAGAGCAGTCTACAGGTGTATCAGTTTCATCGCCCATGATCATTGACGTTCATTTCACATTGGAGGAAACTAGCCTTCGAAACATGTTCTGGAAAATTTAAAAAGTGAGTGTTGTTTTGTCATTTATCCGCTCAGTTTTTACTCTTAATTATCCTCAATCTCAGCTTATTCAAACACAGTATTTATGCATATATAATAATCTTTAATCCACATGAAACTTTTCTTCTTATAGAAGGATACGGCCAATACAATGATTAACACCAACAATTGGTTTATCCCAAAGTTGTGCCACTGTTCTTGCAACAACTGCAACTGTTGCCAAAGGTGATCCCATTCCAGGACCTTTAGTGTAACATACTACATCAATTTCCTTGGGTTTTACACCTGCCTCTTCTAAAGACTGCCTCAACAATTGGAGAATATTTGCTCTATGATGCTCAGCAGTTTCTCGAGGCAGAAAGCCTGCAAATAAACAAAAATATAATACATTGAACAGGCACTTATGAAAGCATCTAAGAGAAATATTGGTAAATTATTATTTTGTTTTAATCCAATTTGATCCACAGTTTTGATCATCCACGCCTCACTCAAACCTGAAAATTGAAGTGTGATATGTGATAAATTCTAGAAAATAACAATCACAGACGAAACATCTGGGAAGAAGGAGCCCAGTAGGCCATGGCCCACAAGCCTGGATAACACTGTATCTAATACTGACACCAGCCCTGAAAGCCTTAGAACTTTGAAAAACAGGTAAGGTTGGAAATCTGTGACAGACTTCTGAATCAATTCTGACAAGAAGGGGAGGAATTTTTGAAGCGCATCATTGCATATGAGGAGGCATGAGTCCATTATTACACTCCATAATTTAAAATGGCAAGCAAAGAATGGCAAAAAAAGGATGAAGCCTGCCCAGTGAAGGTCAAAACCTGCTTCTCAACTGGAAAGGTTGTTGCAACTTTTTTTTTTTTACTTCAGAGGAGTTTTACTTGATTTTCCTCACAATCATTTACAGGGAATGTGGCTTACTATTGCTAGTTGTTAAGACCAGCAAAAACTACCTGACAAAACAAAATACGTACGGCCAGAGATGTTATCCTTCTCCAAGACAATGCTAAGCCTCATACCATGAATTTGACAAGGAACACATTGAATTTTGAATTTATCTTTTTATTTCAGTGAACTTGTGCATCATAATGACTGTCCATTAGTTTTGATGAGAGAGATAGTTTAAAACTTCATTCTACTGAATTTACAAATATATTGTCTACAGCTGTGGATAATTACTTTGGATTCTTGGAAAGTTACAGAATGTGTCATGTGGTATTTTGCAAAAGAGCTAGTATATTAATAATATGAAAGTTGACAGTGTTGTTGGAATTAAAATAGAAAAATTGGGTCAACTAAATAACACTAAACAACATTCACTTTTTAAATTTCCAGTAACATGTTTCAGAAGCTGGTTTCCTCCATTATCAACCGGACATTGACTGAACTTGTCCGTAGAGGTTGGTCCAGGAAATTTAAAAAGTGAGTGTTGTTTAATGTTATTAATCAACCCAATTTTTCTATTTTAAGGAGCTAGTTGTTCCCTTTGGAAGCTAGATTTCAAATAATCAGCATTTATATCCCCACATATGATTAATTCTCTTCTTGATTTAAATAAAAGGTTTAAAACATGTTCTAATTAAAAAGCAATAAGTTTGTTGACATAAGGAAATAATAATGTTCAAATTGCATTCTGAATATTTCAAGATTGCCCAAGGGAGACTTGTATGAACCAATTCATTTACAATAGGATTCCTATTTCCTTTTAAACAGCAAAGCCTCAAAGACTTAACCACCACCAATCTACATACATATAAACAAGAGTTTGCACAAAAACATTGAATGGTTGCCTACAGTTAACATATTATTCTTTTAAAGCAAGAGATACTGAAATTTGATTATCAAGTTCTACTGATGATTACATATTGAATATTAGCACTTAGGTAAGCAGAGAAGTACATTTACCTTCCCCTGGTGGCGTAATATAGGTCTTCCTACAGTTAGAAAGCACCACTCCGTCTTGAACAATACCAATGCCAAGTTTATTGGCACTGCCTTCAAAACCAATTGCAATCACCATTTTCTATTCTGAAACCCAAGTAACATTATTAGTTGCCTCTTCTTTCCTACTTCATAATTTTTGTTATTAACAATAGGTTTTTATGTTGTGACAAATATATCATACACGCATTGGACATAAACAAAAAAGCTTTCAAATGACGTGCAAGACAGCATTGTAAAGCGTCCTAAGAGGTTAAAATGGATTCACACAAAATGTGAGGAGAGTAAAAGCAAAATTATAAATTCCAAAAAGAAACTGTACTCACCTTCATTAAATCCCAGAAATAGCATTTATTACTTATTACTTGATCCTTATTGAGAAGTAACTTCTAACACAAGATTAGACATGCTTGTGTAGAAATTTTCTTTGAGATGTTAATGAAAAGGCTAAAGTAGCAGCATTTGCGAATTCTTTCAACAAGCCCTGGAAAGAATATTATGAGCATTAATGGAAAGATGTCATTCACACAGCCTTACAGAAATTTTCCTTGCTTACAAACATGCGAAAGCATGTAAATACAAAGTACAAATAAAAATTTATTGCAGAGGGCAAAAGCGACAGGTAGATACAAATGATACAGGATCTCAATACAATTACATTATCATAAAAATGACCGTTATTTTAACTTTCTAGCTCCTTGGCTGCTGTTTACCAGAGATCATTAGTCCACTGATAGCATATGACAGTCACCATACTGTCCAAAGTTGTGTGGAAGTCTTTACTTTATCATCTAAGATAGATACAGGAAGTATTGAATTCCACCCAAAATGCTGATATATATCAGGGCTCTTCATTTAAAGCCTAATGGAGCACACTGCATTTCACCTCTCCTGTGACCTTGCTGCATTCCCCCACTACCGACTGCCATTGTACGTGTGGCTAGTCGGTTACTGGGCCTCTGAAAATCCACATCACATTCAAGAAATCCCTCATTATGATTGGAAAGTTGGAGTTTGGTGTGCTGTTAGTGCATAATCAGTCCAATATTCTATGGGCAGACTGTAAATGCTGAAATATGATTTGAAGCTGTCCTGGCGACGAACATATTCAAGATGCTCTCGGGCTTCGAGCCAGGTGTACTGGGGCAGTTCCTCTTCAGTTTCTATTGGAGTTTCATATACCAACGTCTACATGTGATGCGATAGGCAAAAGTCTAGCAGATCAAGAGTGAGCAATTGTACTGGGGCATGCAGTATACCGCAAACCAACACATACTGACCTCTATTTGAATGCTCGCAGTTTCCATCATAAGTCACAACGGGTCGGAGTTCTCAACACTCTGTTCCACAGAGCTCTGTCGATCTCCAATCCCAGCCACCTAAAACAAGAGCTGCAGCACCTGAGGCACACATTCCGCCAAAACGGCTATTCTGTAGAGGATATTGAAGCCTCTATCTCCAAGGCCAAGATAGGAAAACCACAAACTCAGCAAACACCAGACTAACCGACCGCCACTGCCTGCATCCCATACACTGGCAATCTTTCCGGCAGAATCAGTAGAATTCTCGCTAAACACAACATCAGAACCATCCACAAGCCGCCTTTGAAGATCCAACACCTAGTGAGGCCGGTTAAGGACAAACCGCTCCTTAATGTACCAGGGGTATACCGTATCCCCTGTGAATGCGGGGCGCCGTACATAGGGCAAACCGGCAGGACCATTTCCACCAGAGTCCATACGATTAATGCAGCCTGAAAAGTCAGGGCTGGCGGAGCACTGCTTTGAAAAAGACCACAGAGCTAACTTCAAAGAAACGACCATTGTGGCAAAATGTAGCGGTTTATGGGAACGGAGGGTTAAGGAGGCTCTGGCCATCTCCTCCGAGAAGAGTACACTGAACCGGGACGCTGGATTGCAGTTTAGTTCATCTTGGAAACCAGCCTTAAAATTGGAAATTGACCGACTCAGAAAACACAGATTCCAACGGAGCGGTGAACCACCTCCACACTAGACTGGGTGTTTTCTACTCGGTACGCACTGGCTGACAGTACTGGTCCCTTCACTCTTGCTAGTCATTCATCCTGAAGATGGGAGAGATGTACACTCCCGAAACGTTGATGTCTTTTCATCACTACACCTGGCTCGAAGCCCGAGACCATCTTGAATATGTAAATGCTGAGGTAACGAAATGATATTTTGACCCATTTTATCATGAACTGACAGAAGAAATCATAAAGGTGGTTTGAACAAGATTCTGCTACTGCCCATACAGCAGAGGAATCCATGAATAAAATTAGAGAAGTGTCTGAAGAAGGAGTGATTAGTGCTGGTGTATGGCCCTCTCATTCCCCCAATCTAACAGTGTGTAATTCTTTCTTGTGAGGTATTACAAGAGAAATCCTCATGCATTGTAAGAACTAAAACAAAATATTAGAAATGAAATTGGAAACATTACAGTGGCCCAACTTAATTGTGTGAATCAGAATGTGTTCTTCCAATATGTTTGTTTAACCGAGGGTGGATGACATTTCCAGCATCTTCTATAAGGTTATACATGTTTTACGTATAGGGTTTATGTAGGAGCAAAGCCTGTTGTGGCACACCAAATTGTGCACAGGCAAAATGCCATGCACCCGTCAGGTTTTAAATGAAGAACCCTACATATATGTATTTGCAAACTGAGCATTTTGACATAAGGAACCATTGGTCCGAAATATGTTGGATGCCACACGATCTTGAAGATCAATTTTGCAAGCTGTTTTAATTTTGACACTCATAACCAACTTAGAGCTCACAGCAGGTGTTCAAAGCAGTGATCACCTGGCTCAATAGGTGCATTACAACAATGCACGACATTTTGTCGCACACTTTCCAAAACTCCCTGGTGTCTGTTGCACAATGACAGCAGAGATAGGATCCTAGCAAGCAGTTCCTCTTCAGTTTCTATTGGAGTTTCATATACCAACGTCTACATGTGATGCGATAAGCAAAAGTCTAGCAGATCAAGAGTGAGCAATTGTGCTGGCCACAGTACAGGACCTTCCCTTCCATTCCAGCAATTAGGAAGGTGAGAGCGGATGTCATGTTCAAAGTGGGCCAGAGCTACCTTGTGTTGGAACAACATCTCCTCATGGACAAGTGGTATGGTGTCCAACAACTCTGGCAGCACATCTCATAGAAACACGAAGTAATACTGATCATTCAAATGGAACAGCAGGGATAAGGGACCTATGAGGTGATCCTGAATAATTCCTGCCCACATGTTAAAACAATAAATCTCTGCTGTTGACCAGACACATGGATGGTATCTGGATTGTTGTCACTCCAGATATGGAAATTGCAGCAGTTGAATACACCATCACCAGTGAAAATGGCCTTGTCGGTGATCAATATAAGCCTCTTGGAAATTTGGTACTATCGTACAGCACTGAGTAATCCATTGACTGAACTGGACACTGGTTTGAAAATCATTTGGCCACAGTACTTGCATCTGTAGGCTACAATGGGGATGTAACTGTTGCTCCTTTAGGACTTTCCACTCAGAAGTTTTGGAAATATTAACCTCACGGGCCAAGAGCAATAAAAATCAGCAGCTGCTGGAAAGCCTATAACACTCTGGATCATGAGGGCTTTGTTCACCTTTAAAGTTAACCATTTGCTGGAATTTGTGTCATCTGGGAAGAGTGGCTATATGCACTCGGAAAACCTGAGGAAAATGTGTAAACTGGAAATTCCACACTGGCGCCACCATTTGGCTGCATTTGGAGTGCTGACATTGGCAACCCTGGACAGAATAGGGAAGAGATGAACAGCAGAGGAATGCCATCACGATGCCATGACTGTTTCTTCCATAACTGTGGTTTGATGAACTTTTGGCACCTTGCATCAATTAAGTGGAAGTTGCAGATGTATATACTATGTACAAACACCATATCACGAATGTCAATTATTATTAGTAAAGTGTACTGTTACAAATTCTGCAATATAATGCTACATGCACATGACAAGCAATGAGAAATGTGTTAGCAAATAAGAATCTCAACTATAATATTGTGTGCTGACCTTGATACGCAATCTTAACTTTTAGTTTAATGTTGGCAGGCAACCGATTAGGATGGCAATGTCTGTTAGTGTGACGTTGGGAGTTGTACTGAGTAACGTAAGCAACGTTGCATAAACAAGGTAGTAGCAGAATCTGCAATTAACTATCTCAAGTTTTAGTTTTGTTAACCACCACTTGTATTGAAGTGAAACCGTTTATACATTATTTAATGTACTCTCTGAAATATATTTGGATAATAAGGCCTATCACACAGTTATTCTTGGATAATCTTTCGATAGGTACCTAAGGCAAGAATCCAAAAACAATACATTTTCTAAATTTAGCGATATAATATAAATGCGTGCAACTTCGATAATGTAGAGTTTCAGGAGGCAATATCATGATCTCAAAACAACAATGTACTGAGGTTATTTATGAAGGTACCCAACGTTCCCTATGACGAAAGTTGGAATTTGGTAAATGCACTACATTATCTGCAATTTCTATTACTAACAAGGGAATTAATAACCTCAATCCTGTTTCTTGATTTCTGCTATATTTCCTAACCTTACCTGACTTCGACATGTGGTATTGTTGTTATTTGGGGGTTTTTGGACGCACTATCACACTCCTGGCAGGAGTAATCGATGTCTGCGTCGAATCGAAATATGTAGGAGCACTGAGATAAACGTTGCATCACTTAAGGAGGATCGGAGGACATGTGGTATTCACGTTCTTAAAAAGTCAAATGTTCATTTCTGCCAACATTCAAATGTATGTTCTCCCTACAGTAATCCTGAATTTTCTCCTTATAATGCGAATAATCAGTGAACATAAATGCCATACAGAGTGTTCTGTGTGCCAAACCCTAGATTGCGTAATGAATATTGGTAAATTTGCATGTTTTATACCTTACTAAGACACATCCACAATTAGTTAAACGACAGAGCCCATAATTGCGAGCAGAGAGTGGGAAAAACAATAAAAAAAATTTAGATTGCCAATATGTTTTTAGGTTTTTACTATCGGGCTCTGTGCTATCTGAGATCATCGCAACTGCACGTTTAAATCACAGATGGAATAGTTAAAAGTATACAATGGTTTCAATTATTCTGGAAACAGAAATAGCCTGGTAATAGAGCTTGATCGCCAAAAAGTTGCGTTTTTCAAGACTATATCGCCTAAATGGTAAAAGTCGCTTTTGATTTAAAAAACCGTCGCAAAAGTCCATTTTAAGTAGCCCAAAGGCTTATATGTCGCTCAATCTAACCACCCTCTGGTTCTCCCTAGAAAAGCATTAACACAATAATCCAAAACGCTTTCGAATAATTTAGGAGCGTGCAGTCACAGAGGTGTTTCAAAAAATTAAAGGTAACAAATACGTAATAAAAATGTATTGGCCCGTTCCAGTGCGATTTTGAGCTAGTTTGAACCCAAATTTCTACATAAGTGTGGTAGTGACCACAAGGGGGGATTGGAGGATGCACATTTTCATAACAGCACGTCAACGAGAAGGCATGTACATGGGCTTCGCGAAACGGGGGCAAGGGGAGGCCACGGCCCCCCTTGGAATTTGGTGAACTTAATGTGTAGCCAGTTACTGACTATTAAACTATTATTTTAATTTTGATGTAAAGAACAATTTTTATTTAGCACAAATTAATACGGTTATCTGCAAGAAATATAAATTTTGACAGTAAAATAATGATTTAATATTACATGATTGCAAATTTCCAACATGTGCCCCCCCCCCTGGAAAAAAGTCTGCCGACACTCATGGGCATGTAAAATATATTAAGACTATATGCATACTAGGGTGTGCTGTATATTAATAGTTACAGTGTATTACAGTATGACAGTTCACTCCTCAAAGTCCAAAGGAGCGTGATTGTCGTACAAAGAGCACAATATATTGTGGTGGCGGTTGCACATTAAAGCAGGTTGAAGGTCAGGTACCTCACACCACTATGTTGCTAGGCGCGACCATATTGGCTGAGATTAAAGGCCGATTCCAGACAGTTCGAGAAACTTCTAATGCCAGGCTTTTACGAGAAGCTTCGCAAAACGTGGGTTTTCCACAAAAATCGACGGTACCTAATTCTCAGCTATAGATGCGAGTAGGCAGGACAGTTATTTCGTACAGCCTAAGTTTTTAAGGAGTTTATCGTCAGTCAGTTCTTAGTGAATTAGTGAGTGAGTGGAATTGTCAGAGCAAGCTGTGAACAGTTGAGCAGTGTTTTGTGTCAAGGTAATGGGGTACCAGGTAGTCTCCACGAGAAGTGGGGACCTAGTGCTGGAACGCACAATCGACAAAAAGCAACAGTATTACTACTGGTTGAGGCTACGAGCAGATGCTAAGAGGTGGTGCATCAAGTCATTTGTGCGCGACAAGCCGCGGCCCCCAGACCAGTAGCGGGGCCGCGTGCAGCAGTGTAACGTGGGAGTACCTTCGAGCGCATCACCATTGACACAGCTGGACCATTTCCTTTCTGCGAGAGGGGCAACAAATAGCTGCTAATGCCCATGGACGACTTCACTAAGTGGTGGGAGGTGTATGAGGTCCATAAACATGAGGCAAGGGCAACTGCGGGCTATTTCATGGAAGTATTTCTGCCGCTTTGGTGTCCGCTGGAACTACACAGTGACCAGGACAGAAATTTCGAGTCCAACCTAATGAGAGAAACGCTAAAGCGACTCGGAGTACACAAGACCACATGGCGCCTCTCCATTCAGAATCGAACCGCATGTTCGAACGATACAGTAAGACCCTCGAAGAACCTCTGGGGAAGGTCATGGCCAACCACCAGGGGACGATGTCACAGTACCGCTGTTTTTACTGGCCTTTCGTTCATCTGCCCATCACACCACCGGGAATCCGCCGGTTAGTTCCGCCTTCGGCAGAGGGTTGCGCCTTCCCTGCGACCTGATGTTTGGAAGTTCATCTAGGTCAGGACAGTCATCAGTTGACGACTGCAGAACCCCGTAGACTGTCTTCACGATGCACACAAGATGCCCCTTCAGCACATCCGGGTATCGAGCGAGCGGATGAAGAACCGGTACGACCGGCCGACGTCTGGGATCCCTATTAAATAATTACCTACAGTTACTCTGAACTGGTTCTATACTCAGCTGTGTGATTTTTCAGATTAACTTCGCACAATGTGAAAAGTACCAAAGAAAAACGTAGGAAGCCGTGCATATCGTAATTTCTTGAGAATACTCGGGAACGAATTCCAAAGGGTAAAATGTCAATCCGTAAGTCTTCTAAAATCTTTTCACGAATAACCCTGCAGAATAAAATCAATATAGGGTAAACACAGAAGGGGACGCCTCGCGCACCGCAACCAACTCGGATCTTTTGTGGTTGCCACCCTCCATAAGGCAGGGATGAAGTGAGGGAACCACAGGTTCGCAGCTAAACAGACCACAGAGACGCGCGGAAGTCCCTACCAAGTGCTAAGATCTCACCTTGGCGCCAGGCCCCACCGAGGAGCCACCACATACGGGTGCGGAGTCGCACAGACGCCCCCACCCCCTCGGCAAGGTTAGCGCGTTGTGGGTCCGGTGTCGCACAAGCGTCCCCCCGAGGGAGAACAGCGGCCTCTCAAACGCCACCTAGCGCCGAGAGCAGTGTCATGCGCAAGCATCCGCGCCATCTGGCACCGTCAACAGCACTTGGCTGAAAGCACACCTGAAAGATGATAAGAAAATGGAATGAAGGAAAAAGGAAATCATGGTATGAAATTATGCATCCCAGCATTCGCCTGACATCGGGAAACCACGGAAACCCATGTCAGAGAGTGCAGTCACGGGATCGAACCCCGACGTCCTAAATACGGGCCACTTTACTGCCTGAGCCATCCTGCTCGGTGAGGATAAAATGAAAGAAATGCACAAGACAAAAATCGGACCTCCGTGTGTTCTTTACATACAGGTTCATTAGTTTGCATATTATACACATGTATTTATTTATTTTAGTGAATATTGATGTATTAAACAATAGATCCTAGTATAGTCATTCCTTTCCTTAGGAAGAAGACTGTCTTGAATGGAACTTCTTCAATGTGCTGCTTGAGGATTTTCTTTAACACTAAGGGATGTCATTGGTCTGAAAGGCTATCTCGACAGAGAAGGTACAACAGTAACAATATTGACTAATAATATACCTGGTTATGACTGTGGATTTTTACCAGGCACCAAAATTTGTCATTCGATTTTTCCGAAAGCATTAAATGTGCCAGAGCTGCTATTGAGCCACAGGCAATAAATGATAATACTGCACACATTCTCCCAAAAATATTCTGAACTATGATGAAAACAACTTTGTTGATAATTCTATTAATGTTAAGATTATCGTCAAAAAAGGCACCAAACATTCTGAGAGGATAACAGATTCTTATCAAAAGTGGAGTTGGTCATGACAGCGGGAGCAGCTTCAGGAAATTTTCTGCCACCTTATGCACCATATAAGGTAAAATACTTGTATCCAGGCTGCACAGGTGGCATAGAAAGATGTCAATATAGTAGGAATGGCAGTGGATGTTTCAATCTTGAAATATATGGAGATTGATTCTTGAAGATCTGCCTCCCTTACTGTGGAAATTGCCTAGTATAAAAACCATTGGGGATAATCTGCCCAGTCACCTATCATTGGTAGTGCAAGAACAATGACATACAATTTATTCTTCTACCCTCAAATTGGACACATGTAATCCAGTTTCTCAATGTGGCTCTTTTCCGTCCCTTGAAAGTTCCATGGAATAAAATGCTTGATGCATGGGGGAAAGCTGGGGTACTATTAAAAAAAACAGGTATTTCTCAGAAGGTCAGCAGTTGACGCTATTGATTCTAAAAAATAAAAAACAATTTAAAATTAGGATTTAGATTGACAGGCATCTTGCCTCTAAATATGTATGCTGTACTACGTTATTCTGAGAAACATAAAAACTGAGGTGTCTTGGAGAGACTCATTCATAGAAGTTCTCAAATCTGAAACATTTAGGAGAAAAAATCCATAAGCCAAAAGGAAGCTCCTGAATGTAAAACCTAGAAAGAGTGTGTCAGAAGAAACATCATTTCAAGAGGAATGGAACCTGAACAAACCCTTTCTGTGATAGAAAAATCACATGATATGGTCCAAATAGAGTTCTTCCAGCAAGTTTGTTGGTTTAAGAGGTAGAACTGGAACTTAAAAATTCAATGCCACAACTGGGATTTGAACCACAGACCTTCCGCTTGCCGGGCGGACGCTCTAACCACTGAGCTATTGTGACAAACTGCCAGAATGGCATTAAATTCTCAAGCCAGGAGAAATACGAAGGTTAGCCAGGAGAAATACGAACTGGCTTGAGAATTTAATGCCATTCTGGCAGTTTGTCACAATAGCTCAGTGGTTAGAGCGTCCGCCCGGCAAGCGGAAGGTCTGTGGTTCAAATCCCAGTTGTGGCATCGAATTTTTAAGTTCCAGTTCTACCTCTTAAACTTTGCCCACACACGGCTTGTGTGTTTAAAAACACCAACAGTGAGTTTGTTGGCATAAATAAATAATAATTACCATGTGAAGGTTATTTAATCCTGGGATATAAAGTACTTGCAATAGTAAGTCACCATTGGGGTAATTGTCTCTGATGTGAGACTGCCTTTGTGGTTTACCAGGAGAAATACGAACTGGCTTGAGAATTTAATGCCATTCTGGCAGTTTGTCACAATAGCTCAGTGGTTAGAGCGTCCGCCCGGCAAGCGGAAGTTCTGTGGTTCAAATCCCAGTTGTGGCATTGAATTTTTAAGTTCCAGTTCTACCTCTTAAACTTTGCCCACACACGGCTTGTGTGTTTAAAAACACCAACAGTAAGTTTGTTGGCATAAATAAATAATAATTACTGTTGGTGTTTTTAAACACACAAGCCGTGTGTGGGCAAGCGGAAGGTCTGTGGTTCAAATCCCAGTTATAGCAATGAATTTTTAAGTTCCAGTTCTACCTCTTAAATAATAATTAATTCATTACCATCTGAAGGTTATTTAATCCCAGCACATTAAGTACTTGTGATAGTAAGTCACCACTGGGGTAAATGTCTCTGATGTGAGACTGCCTTTGTGGTTTACCGGGAGAAATATGAATTGGTTGAAAAATTCAATGTCATTCTGACAGGTTGTCACAGTAGCTTAATGGTTAGAGCACCCATTTGGTAAGCGGAGGGTTTGTGGTTCAAATCCCAGCTGTGGCATTGAATTTTTCAGTTCCAACTCTACCTCTCAAATATTGCCCACACATGGCTTGTGTGTTTAAGTTTGTTGGCATAAATAAATAATAAATTTATATTAAAAACAATTTAGACCTAAAATGATTTTCTTGTGCAGTAAAGAAGCTTTAAAATAAATAATGCAATCTTTGTTCTGAAAACAAGTACAGCATAAAACAAAGCATTTCATTTGTTAATTATTCTCTAGGGTTTACAAAATAATTGTAGTCACATCTGGACTTTTCTTAATATATGCATGTTCCTTGGTAAGCAAAGGAAAATAATCACTTGTTCATGGGCGTTGCGAAGGGGAGACAAGGGGGAGCCGCAGCCCCCCCTTGGAAAATAATAAATGTAATGTGCAATCAATTACCATTAGACTATTGCTTTAATGTTGATGTAAAGAACACTTTTTATTAACATGCTTATCCGCAACAAATACTATAACTCAATACACTCCCTGAAAAAAAGTCTGCCGATGCTCATGCACTTATTGTTAGAGAACCAATGTGTTTCACACATTATTTTTACAAACCTATGAGATGCCTCAATGTTTTACTTACTTCAATGGCACGTTTTATGTTCCAATAGAAAGTAATTTCTGGGCTTGTAGGCCGTGGTCCAGTCAATGAATATCTCACTTATATATAAACTGGGCGCTGCATCAATTGCCCTCTAGTTGTTAACCAGCCAGGAGTCACCCTCTGAAGATGCCCAAAGCAGTCTTGGGCGAAACATCAGATATTATTCATCATCTGGATGAATAATATCTGACTTAATACTTGTACACATGCATGAACAAGACAAACTGTATTTTGTCTTTGTCTACCTTGACAAGCTGCCCACTGCCAACTATGTTGCAAAAAAGGCAGTCAGTGAAACATGCAGTCTGTAGAAAAGGTGGTCAACCTTCCTACAACAGATACATGAAAACTACAAGAACAGATACAGTCTCGTTTACTTTACAGATAAGACTGCCTTTCTGTATTCATTACAATTGCTTAAGTAAGGCAGAAGCCTGAATTCTACTGAAAAGTACCTCAATTAAAAATGCTGATTCCCATCACACTTTTCCCACACTTTGGACTGGAAAAATGATACATTATACATCATTGTAGCATGTTTTAAATCTCCTTAATAAGCTTTTTCATTTTTTGTTTATCTCTTGTATCTTTTCTGTTTTTCTTCTTCTTTTTATGTAATTACTTTCTCTACTGGTAAGTAGGGGAAGTATTGTATTCCACCCAAAAATTCGATGTCGAGATTTCACCGGAAATAAATGTTTTGAGGCCCCCTGAATCCAAAAAAAGCATTTTTAGAAAAAGGTCCGTGTGTGTATGTGTCTGTGTGTCAGTCTGTCAGTCTGTGAACAGCATAACTCAAAAACGAAAACTCGGTTAAAAACCAAAGTTGGTATTTAAGTTTAATGTCTTTCAAGGATGTGACACAAAGATTTTGAAGAAAATAGCCCCACCCCAAACTACCCTTTACATGGAAAATTTTTCTAAAATTTTGATTTTCTTGAAAATGGTTCTAACGATTTTTATTAAAATGTCATATGTTTGAGATATTTTGATGACAAACAAAATGTATATCTTGAATTTTCTGGCTATAGCCCCTGTAGTCGTATTTACTCTGGACGGCTTTTGCATAACTGGTAAACCGTTAGAGATAGAACAAATCATACTATACAAAAAATGTATATCTTGCTAAAATACACAATTTATATCTCAATAAATTTTCTTGTAGGGTGAACCATTTCGGAGATATTCCTTGTTATGTGTGTGAGTTTCGGAAAACTTACAACTTTCGTGAAATGGGTCAACGTTGTTCATTTTTTTATATGTTACATGTGCAAAGAGAACAGAATCTCAAAGCTTTAAAAGATTTGACTATCGCACAAAGCCTACTGTATTCTAATATTCCCCTTGCACCTACAAGGAAATAAGCAATAAGATAATTTGTACAAATGTTTATTTTAACTAACACGAAGAAGATATAGGAATAAGAGTGTGTAAGAATGGTTAGTACAAAAGTAGAGAAAGTCATGTGAGTGCAACACATCAGATTTTTTTTTATTATTTTTTATCTTTTACTTTTTATTATTGTTTTTTGCTGCATTTAGTTTTTAACTCAACTAATTTTGACATATCCTACCTATAAGTAGGTACCTAAGGTGCCTAAGATCTTAATCTAGCTTTTGAATGTAGGCAATTTTTTCCCCTTATTAGGCAATTACTTCTTTCAGAACTAGGTAATTATCACTCACAATGAAATATAATTAAACACTTCTATGGTCAAAACACTAATAATGTGATTTTATACATGGGCAAAAAGGGGTTGAAAAGACATGCTACCTGATATGCAGTGCACAATACATAACCACTTTTTTCACATTCCTTTTGACCAATTATTTCACTGACTGCTTTTTTCATACATTTGCTGCCAACAATTCTTTTATGGGAATTGCACAGAATTCAGCAATGAATCAGAAATTACAACTGGAGAAAAAAATGTTACATTTAGAGCACGTTAAAAAGAAACAAATAGAAGAAAGTAGAATTAATATTTTAGGATTGGGCTCAACCTTACACCCTTAATGCACTTTTGTCTCTGCAACAACTAGAATTTCAACAATCATTTTGAATGAGTAAAATTAAAGAACCTTATAAAATGCCACAAACCAGTTCACATCTAGATGGCTTGTAAATGATCATAACAAAATGTTATTTGGTTTTGTTTTCTATTTAAATTGTAGCATTAATTGTATTTGTAGAATTATTGTTTTCCTCTCTTTTTTTCTGTTTAAAGTTTATTGTAAGCTTGACAATGTCAGAAATTAGAAACAAATCAGTTCATCATTATTATTACCATCATTCATTAACTATATTAATCACAGGTCATTTCCTTCAGTTATATAAAAGTATTTAGAAAGTCAAGCTTTTGTGTTAAAATTTCAACTCTTCTGGTGATCACATCAGTGCAGTAGTGATGTAGACAGAAGCTCTCTTCTTAAACTACTATTAATTTTGACCATTAAATTTAAAGTATATAAGCAAATTTTCTTCAAATTCTTGTGTATATGATTTCAACTTTATACATAAACTGGTTCTCCTACAAATTGAAAATTTTAGACGCCTCTTATCTAAATTACCCTTCATTCCAATGGCAACTTACAATCATAAGTACTTAAGTCTCAGGCTTTAAGATTTCATATATATAAGCCAAACAATGGGGTACATGGTTTTGAAGTTACCTTGTGGTCTGCCAGGAAAATGCATATCAGTTGAGGAATTTAATGTTGTACTGACATGTTGCTATGGTAGCTAAGTAAGAACTGTCATGCATAGAGTGGAAGATCCGGGTTCACATCCTGGCTATGGCATTGAATTTTTGAGTTCTGATTCTACCTATCAAAGTTTGCCTACACACGGTTTGTGTGTGCTAGGACATCAATTATCATTGATTGCACTTATATATATGGAAAATGCATAGTTTGTGCAGTAATCTTATTTAAGTCTCAGTTCCATAAGGTCCATTTATACCTATGTTATTTTAGCCATCTCCTTATAAAAGAGTATAACTAAAGTTGTACTATAAAATATCTCAGCTCCACCTGCAGCATATGTTGGGTTGGGTAATGTTGCTGAACACGGGTTTCTTGATGCGTAATGACGCAAAACTTAACATGAAGAAATACACTAATGGACAAAGAAGTTGGCTATTATGAATCAGACAGGAACACAGTTAGTGCAATGGAAGTGCGATTTAAAAGTGCTCTACTCTATTTACCTTGTTAAAAGTGAAACAATGCAGTAGAAGCGCAAACTAAATAGTAGAATAATGTAAATAAAGGAGATGTAACAATAGCAGAAAGTGCTATGAAGTGAAGATTTCCATTTTCCTCACTCCCCATTAGCTGTTATTAATGGAAATCTGCATTTCAAATAACGTTGAAATCACCAGCAATTTGCCACAATTATTTGCAGTAAAAACCGATGTTTAAAGCATTCCGTTTGTCAATCATCTACCACATCTAACTCTTATAAAAGTTTGTACTTGTATTTGTTTCATAAATGTGCATTATGAAATATATTAATATTGTATGGCTATCTACAGCATCTCATGCACACCTGCATGAGGTTATGATTTCAGTTATTTCAGGTTATACGGTTTATACCTCCAAAACACAACTTTGTATTTCTTTCCTAAATGTATATTTATGAAGTATATTCACATTTAAGATTATCTACCTCTGCATAACTGAAGAGCTTATGATTTCATAGTTATTTCCACTCATACGATTTATGACTCTAAAATGCAACTTACTTACTGCAACTTTATATTTCTGTTATAAACGTATACAAATATATATTCCCATTTAAGGTTATCTACCTGCTGCACAAACAAATAAGCTTATGATTTCATAGCTATTTCAGGTTATGTGATTCATAAATTAATTTCTTTGATCATAATATGAAGGGATCCTCATTTATTCTGTAGTGTTCAGTGTTACATTTGGGAGGTCTTTTGAGCTGAATGAGGAATGTGTGCATACGTAAAATAGAGTTCTCTAACTTTTAGTTGCCAAAATATGTTATTATGAATGAGAATAGAGTTTCTCACCTTCTTCGTATATACATCATCTATCTACACAATTGGCGGAAATTATCTCCATTCTCATCTTTATGCATTGTCATCTACACAATTCCAACATCATTCAAATGATGTTTAACTACAGCTTGCTACTTTCAATTCTCATACATTGGCGCCCTGCATTACGCGGTACCTAAACCCATATTCGGCAACATTACCGCTGGGTTGTTTTATGTATATGAAGGGACAAAATAGTGCTAGGTGCTCTACACCATGAACAAACCTAAACATTCCAGTAAAAATGAAAAAAAATGGATTACTTAAATGACATAGGATCATTTAAATGACCATTTGGAGCTGTAAAAATGATCCATATATAAAAATGTACTCTAGCATGAGAGTACCTAGAGAGCATAATATAGATGATAAATTTTCATCAATTTTTTTCAAATTCATCAATGTCTACCCTCTGAGGGCTTATGCAGAATCTACTACAAATAACTATATTAGTTCATAGTTACTCAGAAAGTTAAAGCACTTAGAATGCTGAAGTATTCCTCAACTCCCTCTTTTTTGCATGATTTAATGGATCTTTACGGAAAGGATCAACAGAGGGCTGATATTACTTTGCAGAATTAATTTTGCTGCATTGACAAGAAGTAAATATATTTGAGGTGATCAGAATAAGAAACAGTGCTAAAATATGCCTATGAGAATAAAATCTGTCTTTGAAAAGTTTTAGAGATACAGTAAAACCTTGTTTATCTGGCCCTTGTTTATCCGAATCTCTGGATTATCTGGGTCAGATTAGCAGATTTTTTTCTAATTTAATATTCACATTACATAGTAAATTTAACTATGATAGCAGGAATGACTATAACTATGTACCCACATATTAGTAGTTTATGAGAGTAATCCCAAAACTAAGGTCTCCAAAGTACTGGGGTTACAGGGAAACTGTTTGGATGTTGACCATACTGCTTTTTTCCTTCTTCCCTCCACTCTCTAATGACACCACTACACATCCGCTGGTGTTCTCAGTCTTGGCTTGGCAGACAGTTTTAATGGAGCTCCCTTTAGTGGCTACCACCAGGTGCAAAGTTTGTGCAGTTATTTGGTTTTTGAGTGCAAAAGTGGTTAAACCAATTGAAATTCATCGACAGTTGGTGGAAGTGTATGGAGAGTCTTGTATGGATGTCAAAAATGTCTGCAAGTGGTATAGAGAGTTTGCAGATGGTTGCACAGAAATTCACGAGGAAAGAAGTGGGAGACCGTTAGTTCCCGATGAAACAATCGCAAAGGTTGAATAAATCATGCTTCAAGATCGGCGCATCACTCTCAATGAGCTCTGCATTGTTGTTCCTGAGATTTCTCGAAGCACCATTCACAGGACTTTGACTGAAGAGTTGAAATTTCGGAAGTTGTGTGCAAGATGGGTCCCAAGAATGCTGACAGAAGATCACAAAAGGCAATGCGCTGAAAGTTCCCACCAATTTCTTCAATGCTATGCTGACAAAAAGGACAAGCTTTTGGATCCAATAGTCACAGGTGATGAAACTTGAGCTTTCCACTTCACACCCAAGACAAAACAACAATCTCGTGAGTGGCGGCATTCCGGTTCACCCGAGCCACGGAAGTTCAAAAGAACACAGTCTGCCGGTAAAGTCATAGCAACTGTATTTTGGGATCGAAAAGGGATATTGTTGGTTGACTTTATGGATCCTGGGACAACAATCAATGCCGACAGGTATTGTCAGACATTAAGAAAACTCAGACGAGCAATTCAAAACCGAAGAAGGTGAATGTTGAGCAAGGGCATCAGCCTTCTTCACAATAATGCTCGTCCCCACACTGCCCGACAAACTGTGAATCTCATGCATCAGTTTGGATGGGGTATCATCACCCACTCACCCTATAGTCTAGACTTAGCACCCAGTGACTACCCATTGTTTCCCAAATTGAAAGAAAACTTGGCTGGAAGGCGCTTTACTGATGACGACAAGGTGAAAGATGAGGCCCAATGCTTCTTCAAGAGCATGGCGGTGGACTGGTATAACATGGGCATACAAAAACTGTCAAAGCATTGATCGAAATGGCAATTATGTGGAAAAATATAAAGATGTTAAGCTTAAAATCTATGTACCATTTGTTGTCAATAAACGTTTATTTAAATTTTAAAAAAATTGGAGACCTCAGTTTTGGGATTGCCCTCATAGTCTGATTTAATGTATGGTTCCTGTATAAATTGTACAATAAATTATGGTAATACGTACAGTACCGTATTGTAAAATGCTACCTGTTGAGTTTAAGAAAGATTTAGTATGTGTCACATAGTGTTGATGTGGTATGTCTCACCAGCTATAAACAGCACTGAAGAAAGCATTGTCCTTGATCCCTACCTGTCACTACACCTCCCTCGATCTCCTCAGTTTTCTTACTGTTTTCAAACGACCTGTGTCATTAAGTTTATCGTGTGTGTTTCAACCGGATTGTTTTTGTGTCCTATCAAAGTGTTTGGGTGTATAAGTCAGTGTACAAGCTTAAAATGACATCAAAGTGAAAGGAGGTCATGGTTTCAATGTATAAAAAGTTGGATGCTATTAATCAAATTGATAAAGGAGAAACATTGAAGAAAATAGCTACTGAACATTATGGCATACCTGGATCGTCAGCTCAACATCACTCCATCTGAACTATTAATTATAAAGCGTTTGAGTGGCCGAACTTCATTCAACTGCCATACGTGTTTAAAACAGAAGACTGTGGATCAATTTTTTGTTAAGAAATTATGTGATTTTATGTGATTAAGATTTTTATATTTTTTAATGTCTTGTAAACAATACAGACGATGTGCTGTACATAATTTTGTTACAAGACATAGTGTTTTTATCATTCGAAACAGCAGGTCTGCTTATTTAAGGATTTAAGAATGTTGTTTTCCTGATTACCCATATAACCTGGATTATCCAGACTTTGTTTTTCGGATTACCTTTGGTCCCAGTTAGTCCAGATAAACAAGGTTTTACTGTAGTTGAAGTTATTATAAATATACTGTTTTCTCATAGTTATAGATCACACAAGCACACACCTTCCTTTGTGACTAGAAGTGAAGTCTATTGTCACCATATTGCACTATATTGAACTTCTACAATGTTTCCAGGTTACAACCCTGGTCATCTATAGTCCTCACTTTTCCTCAAAATTATTCTGAGGGAATTAATAAGCTTATCGGCAGCCTCATATCTTCCTCGTGGGATAGCTGGATGAGAGCATTCTTGTAGCAGTTCATTTATATTTTGGTTATCCTCTGGTGTATCATGTAGTAATCCTGCCGGCAAGAAATCTCGTGAAGCATCTGCAGCCAGTATGTGCTGTATTAAAACAGAAAGTAAACATGTTCAGTTTTCATTAGGCTATGACAAAGTGTATGTGAAAATTAATAATGCCATCTTCTTCTGCATTAAAGGCAGGTTCTTAATGTTAGTGAAATAGATGCCTCACAGGTACTATGCAAAGTCAATTCAATGAGAGCCAGTTTTTATATCCTAAAGTTACCATAATTCTGTGTTTTTAATTACATGCCTAATAAAACATGGAGAGGAGAGAGAAAACCTCTAAATGTATAGGTCCCATGTTCCATTCCCAGTCAGAGCAGGAGAAAGTTCCCTATCCTTCACAGAAGCTAGTATATGAAGAGAAATGTTTACAAGCATTCTTTGAAGTCATTAAGTATTATAAATATAACACAAACCACTAATGTAATAAATGTTTTTCCACACTAGCCACGTGTAGGATGTAATTGGAAAGGGTAGAGTGATCGGGATCTCCTTGTGTGGTTCACCGGGAATAATGCGAGTGAGTTGGAGAATTTAATGTCATATCGGCATGTTGGCCATGATAGCCTAGTGGTTAGAGCAATCGGACGGTAACAGGTAGATCTGTGGTTCAAATCCCAGTCATGGCGTTAAATTTTTCAGCCTCGCTCTACCCTTTCCACAAACCACTAACTTCATAAAAAATTGTGTATACTTATACATTCTGTTTCAAGCAGTTTGTACATTATTGATTACAATAAATATTGCCTACTAAAAAGCTAGAAGCTATGCCTGAAGGAAACATCACATCATCCTCATTAATTCCACAATGAACAAGCTAACAATGTCTTAATTGCTGCTTTTTTTTCTTTCTTTTTACATTTTATTAAATAGGCAGTCATCTAATTGGAATGAAATGTCAACTACTTTTTGCATGGATTTACTTCTTAATTTAAGTTCATACCTGACATACTGCATAGTAGTTGTGATCACTGATGTAATGGTTACAGATTTCTTCAGCAGAAAATGCAAAACAGTTATTACAGTCATAATGTTCACTCATGTGTGAGGTATTCCAAGTAAGTGAATTCACTAAAACAAAAAGGGAAAAATGAAACATTTATCATTTAATGATTTAATATCATTTATTAAATCAATATACATGCAAATTAAATGACACCAGCTGTCGAAATTTGTGAATATACGATATCGTATTTCTGCTAGAGCATAAATAGCATACCTTTTCAAACATTAAAATTCCAAAAGGAAGGAAAAGTGAAAGAATGATAGGATGCAAAAGAAGATTAACAGGTAGGAGTTCTTCACAGGGTTTCAGCCAAGTCAAAAGAAACTGATGTCTAAGATTTTGCCATATCTCCAAGGCCATCTTCAGGTTATTATTTAGTTTGTGCAAATATCACTCTTTAATTAGCTGCAGAGTTGATCAGTCAATCATGATTGACTGAAGGTATATAAAGAATGATATTTGCCCAAATTAATCAACAACCTGAAAAAGATAAAAAACTTGGATACCAGCTTCCTTTAATACACACAAAACTGGAGTGTTTGCTTAGGTAGCTTTTTGCAAGCTAAAGAGGGTAAGTGTCTCTGTTACAATCTCTACGCATAAAATTACTAAATAATGTAACTTATATTTCATTCTCTCAGATTCCAGGACAGCAATTATAGCAATTACTTCCAAGTTGCCACCAAAAAACCAAACAAAAACATTCAAACAGTAATTCCTGAGTATCCTCGAAAAACAGCAGTTGCAACCTTCAGGTTGATTACAGAACATGATTGTCTGGCAAAACATTTAAACAGAATTGGGATATATTCTTCACCACTCTGTCCTCTATGTGATCTGCAAGAGGAAATGGATCGAAGCCACCTTCAAATATGCCAGGCCACTTCTAGTGCCCCATCCATCAGTGAAAAATATTGGAGAGCAAGAGGATTAATGATTTCATTGTCAGAAAACCAGCATTAGCTAACAACAACAACATATTTCATTTGTGTTACCACCTTACATACTCTGCAGAAATAACCAAGGCTCAGTTATATCTGCTTGCTGTTATTCCTGCTTTCATGCATATGCAACTCAAGGTCAATTGCAAAGGAGGAAAATAAACGTATATCATTCAGATTTTACTTATATATAACTATTAAAGAAAATGAATTAGTCTTGAATTACACTTATTCTGGAAAAGATCCAAAATTGAAATTCTCTACCTAACTCTGATTTTATTTGTCATCACCTGCTCCTAGAAACTCATGTTCTTGAGTAGACTCAGTGATTCGCAACTGTAAATTATTGTCACATGCACACCAAACTGGGGTAACTACTATGTGACATACTCTGCATTCCCCTCTACAATATCATACTGAGGGAGTAAAAGCTGCACATTTTTACTTTCTCTACTATGTATAGTAAGTAGGGGAAGTGTTGTATTTGACCCAAAATTTAGATGTCAAGATTTCACCAGAAATATATGTTTCAAGGCCCCCAAATCCAAAAAAAGCATTTTTAGAAAAAGGTCCATGCGCACATGCATATGTGTGTGTGTATCAGTGAACAGCATAATTCAAAAACAAAAAGTTGGTCAAAGCCAAAGTTGGCATTTAAGATTAATATCTTTCAAGGAAGCGACATGAAGATTTTGAAGAAAATTCCTGCACCCTAACCTATCTTTACATAGAAAAATGTTTGATAATTTTGCTTTTCTCAAAAATGGCTCTATCAATTTTGATTAAAATGCCATATGTTTAATATATTTTTATGACAAATGAAATGTTGTTGTTTTCTAGTGCCTTGCATCTGGCAATGAAGCCATTAGCATTCGTGCTTTCCAATACTTTTGAACTGTAGTTTCTTCTGATCTTAATGCTTCACAGGTCTTCAAGTGGTCTTTGTTCATTTCTGCTGGATTGTTACACAGGACACATATTGGTGAGGCTGAGATACCTATTCTGTAGAGATGACTTGCTAAGCAGTCGTGATTTGTCAATAGTCGGAAGGCTGCAACCGCTGTTTTCCTTGGTCTCTGGGGGATTATATCTGGGTTGGAAAGTAGTGTAATCCATTTTTTATCTTTGGCATTTGTTTCTATTTCTTGTAGGTATGAATGAGAAAATTTTTTAATGATCAAGCGTTTTATTGAGGAATATGAGAAATTGAATTTAGACTTTTGTTTTATTGTTGTGCCTTTCTTTGCAAGTGAGTCTGCAGCTTCATTCCCCATGACTCCACAGTGTGCTGGAATCCATTGGAGATGAACAGTCTTATTAACTTTTTGGAGTTGTGTTAACATTTTGTAGCATTCTCTAATTTTTGTTGACTTCTTTGTAGTATTTGAACATATTCCCTGAATTGCAGCTTTAGAATCTGAAAGAATTACTGCCTTGTTAAATTTATTTAAGGGAAGATTTAGTAATTGTCGGAGAGCAATGTGTATAGCCTCTATTTCTCCATCATAATTTGTTGTGTCTCTGCCAACAGAATGATAAAAGGAAAAATGTGAACATGTAACTCCAGCTCTAGTAAGGTTTTCCTTGGAGGATCCATCAGTATATATGTGCAGCCATTCTTCTGTGGGATATCTAGTATTGATTGTTTCCAGAGCTAGAAGTTTTTGTATTTCTTTTGGTGTGTCTGATTTACTTATTTCCTCTATTAATTCCAAACTGAAGGTAGGTTGCAATAATTCCAATGGATTTTCTCTTATAAGTAGATTTTCTCTGGTGTTAGGAATGTTCAATTTGGATTTAATCTGTGTTACCTTTTCTAGGAAACTACTATGAGTTTTAAGGATTGAAGGGGGGAGGTTCTCTTCTGTCCATTTAGAGTTTGGCAGTCGTAACATTTTCTCGTGTTGGAGCAATGCTTGTTCCTCTATTTTTGTTGTTATTGATGGGATCCGTGTTAAGGCAAGCATGGCATCAATAGGTGTGGATTTAACTGCTCCAGTGATTAGGCGAAGAGCCTGATTTTGTATTTGTTCAAGTTTATTGATGTTAGCATTTGCTGCTGTTATTAAAGCTTCAGAACAGCTTCAGTTCAGCCTATAGCCTATGTAGTCCTGCTTACTCTTGATGATTTTTGTATACCTGTTAAACCGTAAGAAATAGAACAAATCTTGCTGTACAAAAAATTTAGATCTCATTAAAACACACAACTTGTGTCTAAATGCATCTTTTTGTGGGGTGAACCACTTCGGAGATAATCCTTGTTATTTGTGTGAGTTTTGCAATACCTATACTTTTCTCAAATGCAAGGTCGTTATTCGCTTTTGTGTCTCTTGGATGTGCAAAGAGAACGAAATTTCAGAGCCTTCATATAACAACCAGCTTTAAAACAATTTTACCATCATTCAAAGCCTACTGTATACCCCTTGTATCTACAAGGAAATAAGCAATAAGATAATTTCTGCAAAAGTTTATCTTGACTAACATGAAGAAGATAGAGGAATAAGAGTTTGTACTAATAGTACAAGAGTAGAGAAAGTCATGTGAGTGCAACACATCACATTTTTTTATGCATGCCATTGTCAGAAGGCACTTCAAAAATGTGGAAGAAGGGTGTATTTTGTTTTATGGATATCAGCATGGTATAGCTCTGCAATTACCTTTAAAACATAAACATAGGATATGTATATATCTTCTCTGTTTAAATTATAAAACCATTTACATCATCTATGGCAGCTTACGGCCAATGCAATGTTCTTTACCTAAGAAGCAGGAACTTTAAATCTTCTGCTGGAATAAATGCTTAAGCAGAAATTATAAGGGGTGTTCAATTAAGGCTGGCACTAATGCTCGTACAGAAATTTATTGTAAAAAATCATTCACAGATTTTGTCCCTCTCAAAATACGTCTTCCCCAATGCAATGCACCCCACCTCCTTTGCCATTTCTAGAAGACATGCAGGGAGTAATTCTTTGACATCTTCAGGGTCGCCCCTGAAGCATTCACTTATTTGGTCTTATCAAATTGAAGTCCCTTAAGTTCCCTTTTGATTGTCAGGTTAACAAAAAAGTCACCTGGAGGTAGGTCAGGATTATAAGGAGGATGCAGTACTGTAGAAATGTAGTTTTGTGCTTGGAACTCAATAACAGGGTTAGCAACATGTGACCTGGCATTGTCATGATGAAACTTCCATTATCCAACGAGACTCCTTTGTTTTTTGGGCATGTGATCCTTCACCAATTGCTTCAGAACGTACTTAATCTGCAGTGACTGTAGTGTCTCTTGAAACTGTGTGAGTGTACAACATTCCCTGGTAACCAAAAAGAGTGATGACCATGGCCTTATTGCCTGACTTCTAGGCTCATGCCTTTTGTGGTGGGGCTTGATCATGTTGCTGCGCTTCATCTCTGTGTCATAACAGTACCCCCATGTTTCATTAGCAGTGATAATGTTTTGCCATCAAGCATCACTCATCCTCAACATATGGTTTCCAATAGCAGCACACATCGACATGAGCCTGCATTTACAGTGGAGTAAGCAGTCGCTGTATCTGTTGTGCATGCACCCTAGACAATTGCAAATGCTCTTTTAAAATTGTGTGAGTGCTCCCAACTTTTTTTAAAGTATGATGCCCATAGAAACATGCTTAAAAAATATTGCACTGTTCCTAAAAGCTCTCTAAAGATTGTCATAGGTTTTGGTAGCATTTTTCTTCAAGAGAGCGCAAAACTTTATTGCATAAAACTGTTCACAAAAATCTACCATGACAATGTTTAGAGGCGATTATGAAGCATGTTCACTCCAACAAGCTGCCAACACAAGTGCCAGAGCAACCGCTGAAATTTTCAGTGATTAGTAGAGGGCAGATTTATATGCAGTAAATATATGCATGCAGCTAAAAAGTTGAAAATATGCTCTTAAAATTAAAAAATATACACAAAAAAGTTCTTTTCTTCTAATTGTATGAAGCAACAATTGTAATATTTTTAATATATATACTTAAGCTTTCACGGCCGGTGTCTTGACTATTAGAAATGTTTAGTTCTTCCGGGCTTGTAGGCCGTGGTCTAGAAGACATTATAGATAACAACGTTTCACCTAGTACTGTGCTTGGCATCATCAGGGTAACACGATCTGCTGTCTGCGCTGGTCAGAGTTTGAATGTGGAAGCAGAGAAACAGTGGAAGTAAAGACCGTTAACATCCGTTAGGATTAAGAGGTAGAACTGGAACTTAAAAATTCAATGCCACAACTGGGATTTGAACCACAGACCTTCCGCTTGCCGGGCGGACGCTCTAACCACTGAGCTATTGTGACAAACTGCCAGAATGGCATTAAATTCTCAAGCCAGTTCGTATTTCTCCTGGTAAACCACAAAGGCAGTCTCACATCAGAGACAATTACCCCAATGGTGACTTACTATTGCAAGTACTTTATATCCCAGGATTAAATAACCTTCACATGGTAATTATTATTTATTTATGCCAACAAACACCAACAGTAAGTTTGTTGGCATAAATAAATAATAATCCGTTAGGATTATTTATATGGTGGGGGTGGGCGAGGCATTGTTGTACTGGCTACGGTAGTGATTGGCTGCAACTAGTCAAAAGTTTCAAAGCAGGGCAACTTAAACTTATTCACTAAGAGCTATTAATCATTTCTGATTAGTTATAAAATAATACATATGTATAAAACTCACTTTCTTTTCTGTAGGCCTTATCAACAACTATTATATTCTCAAGATCCACAAATTTTATTTTCCCATGCAAATCAACGGCAATGTTGTCTGGTGACACATCTGTAAGATAGAACCGGAAATGGAGATTGCCATCAGTTAATTTTCTAGCTGCTAATAAGAGCTGAAGAGCTAAATTTGCTCTAACAATCCAAGGAGCATCATAATAAGATAGCAACATTTCACCAGCATATTCTTCAATGATTATTCTCCCACAAGAGCCCAAGTACCTAGGTACTGGCCAACTATCTTCTGCAGGAAGAATCTGTGAAAAATAAGAGCCATAGTTACTTCATTTTTGTATTTTTTTGCCCCACATTTTTTGTATAAGAACTGTTTTAATATCACATTCTCCCTGCAATTAGCAACTAGCATTTCCTCAGTAATGCTGATATTAATGAGTGAGAGTATTCCCTCCAGTACTGCACCCTGTTCATGACAGTGATGAGCAGTACTGTGGTGGGGGATGCAGCAACTGGGCAGTAGGCCTTGGCCTGTAACGGGCTGTTGTGCCTTGGGTTGTTGTTATTGTTATTACTATTATTATTATTGTTATCATCATTATCATCATCATTAGGTATTATAATTTCAAAAGTTTTGTATCACTGCTGAAACATTAATAGGCATATTATGCAGTACAAATGTTCGTTTTTGATTTAACCTAAAAGGTCATATTAGATTGCAAATGAATATAACTGAAGTAAATAAGTGAGTGAAAGAGAGAGTGAGTGAGTGAGTGAGTGAGTGAGTGAGTGAATGAGTGAGTGAGGGGATTTAAGGGTCCATTGACGAGAAGGTCTTTTAGGATCATGTAATAGGTGAATTAATTCTCAAATCAGCTTATGGTTCATACAGTTTAGAGTTAAATTGCATTTGTCATCTGAGAATTCGGAAAATCACATAGGAAACCATAACCATATAACTCATCTAAACCAAGTTTCGGACTCAGAACCCAGAGAATATAAGGCACACCTTCCACTACTTCATTTGACAAATAATTACCATAACGAACCAAGATTTTTATTAAGCATTTACAAATGACAATTTATTTGGACATCAAGCTTGAAGAAGTGCACCCATCAAGAATGTTCTATCTCAAGGATGCAATACTTTATTACCAAGTTATGGACAACTGGCAGCCTCAGCTATAAAACTGTGAAAGACCTTTGCTTCAATCACACTCCAGAAGAGATACAAGCACACAAATTATGAACCATTATTCATTAACGGAGAACACGCGTGAAAGTTAAACGAAGCTTACATAAATGACAAATGCTACTAAATACACTTAACAGGAAAATAATTTATTGAACAAAAATGTACAGTTCCTACATACAAAAACCACATGTAATAAGTTGTTATTACTAAACATTATGTAGATACTATGGAAAGATACTTACAATATGGAAATTGTTCTGTAAAATAACATTCTTGGCAATAATTAGGAACTGAATATTTAAATGTTAATTTTGAGCCAATATTTTTCTTTATTTCCTCTCATTGTGTAAATGCAACTATTCCAAATATACTGATAAAAATAAATATTGCTGTGAACTTACCTGTAGGATGACTGGTTCAGGGTTGATTAGCACGGTAGTCCAAATAATGGCATGTAAAATCTTAAGTGATATATGCTGATGTTTCAGGTAAACATTTTCCAATAATATGCTCAAGCTTGCTGCTGATGGACAAAGATGAAGGTTTGACGTTGGTTTTGATATATGAGTTTCCAGTTTAGTAACGAGATCTTCAATCTGCATTATAGCGCTACTGACTTCACAACCAGGCATTAAGTTGGCTTCTTTACAAATCAGTGCATCTAATCTTTCAAGCTCATCCTTTTCACCTAACATTTTCAGCACAACTTTGTCATTATTATAGCTTCCAAAAAACACATTTTTTGAACCAAGAGCACCAATGAGTCCAGAAAAGGTATATGGTGGGTCTAGAACTATATGTCCTCCCACAATCTGAGAACATGCAGATATACCAAAGCATGCTGGGCATTTGGCAATTTGTGTTAAGTCTTCTAAGACAGGGCAAAGTTTGTACACAAGACCGACACAACCAATAAGAATTGAAAAAAACATGAAGTACTTCCATTTTTTCTTCCACGTTCGTAGAAAGCACAACAGCTGAAACATACCTTAAAATGTAATTCAAATGTTTTAAATAATAGGATTTGGAAACCAAAAATGCCCTTTTAAAGATTCATGGCTTGCTTTTACAATAAAACTTTACAGCTATATATATATATATATATATATATATATATATATATATAGAAACACACACACTAGCACCATGATCTTGTAGAATAACCATTGCTTTCAGAATTTTTTCTCCTGCATAATTATTAAGAAAAGGGTAAGAAACAAACTTGCTGCAACAACCCTCAGTAGGCAAAGAATATAAAATCGCATGATCCCTGCATCCTTTGCGCCATTCACCTTAGAGTTCATGGGCACAGTACAATAACTTTTCTATCAAGTAGTTTCCCAGAGACCAAGAAGCTGTACTAGAACAGGGGAAAAATCTGCAGTGATATAACCTGAATACCTTCACATCACAAACAGAATATTAGGTACCAGGATTAACTCTTAAGTTTAACTATATCCATTCATTGTGTAGAGAAGTTAATTTGGATATAACAGCATTGCTATAAAGGTAGTACAGTGGTAGCACGTCTGCCTTTGGCATGGAGGATCCAGGTTCGATCCCCGATACTAGCATGGGGATTTTCCCCCCGCTAGGAGCACTCAGCCTCATTAGGTCCCGAAGGGGCCAATTGAGAAGCTACTTGATGAAGCAATAACTACCCCGGCCACATGACGGGCCGGGAGGGCTCAGGGCACTGATCATGTCCCACCCTCCAGTACTGCACCTCACTCATGACATCATAGTGGACAGAGGTGGGGGATGCAGTGGCTGGGTGGTAAGCCTTGGCCCATAAGGGCTGTTGTGCTAGGGGTTTAGTACTGTTACAAAAGATAACATGTTTTAAACTAATTTTAAACTCAAATTAATCTAAAAGTAATTAAAGATGCATACAGTCTAGGATACAGCCATATTTACATCTTGTTTGAAGTCATACGAAAAATTAAAAAAAAAAATAAATAAATAAATAAATAGAAAAATACTGAAAGTAGGATTACAAGATCCCAAAAAGTTCTTTATGACAAAATTGTAATTGTTGGTGAGACTTATTTTATAGCATTAAAATGTCTGCAATTGGAATTAGAGATGATGAATATGTATCCATTCACTTGTGCTTTATTCAGAAAAACATTATAATCTGTGTGAAGTGCAGTTCTAGAAATTGGAGTGAATCTTGTAGTGGGACCCTAGTAAAAAGTGACACCACATCGAAAGTGACCAGTACGTCGCCTACCTCTTAGTGTCTTGATCATCTTCACAAATCTGTCGAGTTAACAACATAATGAGGGCAGGTTCTCACCAATGGTTATAAAAGCTTCTTCTTCTTCACTTCATGGCATAAGCAATCAAATGCCTGTTTCGCCTTCAAAGTCCTCCAGCAATTGTTTCTTGGGTCTGCCCACTGATCTCCTACCTTTAGGATGATACTGTATTATTTGTTTAGGAAGTCTGATCTCTGACATTCTTTCAACATGTTCCTTCCACTTTTGTTTGAAATCTTTTAACTTATCATTTATATTAAACATTCCTAACTCTTCTCTTGTACTTTCATTTGTTATTATGTCTCTGTTGGTACATCCCTTCATACTTCTTAAGAATTTGATTTCTGAAGTCTGTATTTTACTCCATTCCTTCTTAGTGTCCAAGTCTCACTTCTGTACACTAGGTGCGGCCATAACTTTGTAAAACTTTTTGTTCCTTTACATATTTTGTTTCTAAACATCCTATTTATTGTTCCACACACTCTTCACAATTTGGAAACTTTATTGTGCACATCATATTCCTTGTCATAACTAACATCAGTTCCCAAGTAATTAAAATGGCTCACCTGTTCTACAAAGCGGTTATTTACAACTATTTTTGTTCTAATGGGTTCTTTTCCAATGAATGCCATTACCTTTGTTTTTATAAAAGAAATTTTCATATTACATTGTTCACAAAGTTTATTAACTTTAAAAATAGATTTTTACTTGTAAAAGCTTTGTGAGGTATTTTGCCAGGCTGTAAATGGGGCTCTCAATAGCACTGACAGTTGGCTGAAGCAGCACCCCCTCCTTATTTACCTTAGGTAGGCCATACAGTCTGGGAGGGACAGCTGCTTGAGTGGTTAGTCTTGATGGTTTCAAGAGGTAATTGTGCTTCCTTCAGAAGTGCTGTAGTTTTCCTGACAATGGATGTTGTAGGATCTCACTGTAGTACCATATCTTGTAGTAATTCTGAGATCTTATTATGATAGTCCTCATACCACTGTAGCATTTCCTTTGTCTGCCAGGAGAATTAGCACATTCATGTCGTAATGTGGGAGTTCTTAGAGCTCCCTGGTGATGCTGCGTTTAGGCACAGCTGCTCTCTTTAGTGCCAGGGCAGTTTCTTGCCTAATGTCCTCTGCAATTTCCTTGGGTAATGTATGGATCGCCTATTCTATTCCACTTATATCAACCACTGGAACCTTCCGTGGAGCAGGTTTAAAGTTCAGCCCCTTTGCTAATACTGAGGTCGTAGTCGAATCCAGCATCTTGTCTGATAGATTGATAACAATAAATTGGTGCTCCAATTTTGTTGGGGGAGCCTGTGTTCCATCTAAGCGTGTAAATTTCTTGGTTTGCCTGACCGATGATTTGGAAAGCTGTAAATCCCAGCATAGCATGCTGCCGTGGGTGCATCAACCCAATTCCAATCAGATGGAGCAATATTAGAAGCAATTTCCAGGTTAGAGCCAATAGCTCCCAGTCTATTTTATCCAGTTTATATTATGCAAAATGCAGTCGTTATTTTACCAGTGTCATGCTAGTGTGTCAAAGGATCCTTTCCACCATTTTCTTATGGACTGGGTATTGTAATGCCGAATTAAGGAACAACATTCCAGTTTATGCATCTCATTAGAAAAGCCTTTTTCACCAACAGTAAAAGCTAAGCTACAATACAATCCTTCCAAGAGATGCTTGGATTTCAAAATTCAAAGTTAAAACCACCCATATTTGGATTTATACACCAGCAGTGCCCAACGACAGTTGCACCCTGACCTGCAGTCATTGAGGAGCAGAAGTAGCTACCTCCCTTCAACCCACCAACCTCATTTTCACCTGCCAACCTACAAAACCTCACATCCCGTCACGAAAGTGGTTAAGCCCTGAAAAGGGTAGGTATACGCATGACACACCTTGGGTGCTCTCAGCCTGCCAACATAGGACTGGACTGGTCTCCACATCATTCAGATCTGAGCAATGAGGGTAATGTTAGCTCCTGAATGCTTGGAAACCTTTCCAGAATTCACCTAACAGCCCGAGAACATTTATTTTCATATCACTACCAGGAAAGCTTCAAGTCTCAGTAACAGTAGTTCTGCTGGTAGATGTCATATAGCACAAGAAACTATTTTGTTTCTATTTTGCTGACTTCCTGTGTATACTTAAAAATTGGCTTCCTATTTGCATCCCTGTTTACAGTGAACATACACTGTGTTATAAAGTATTTTCGGATAATTTCTTACAATGTAGTTGATCTAATTACTACCGTATTATATCATAAGCAAAGTCTAGTGTAAATATTTTAGTCTGATACTTCTTCAGTGTAGATATTTTGGCACAGTTCTTGTGCATTGTAAATTAGTTATATGTATACCAACAGAAGGACTCGTGTTGTTGTGAAAATGGCCGAAAAAGCACTATTAGCTACTTGTAAACCTAGGAAGGTTTTCGAGTCATTCTTAGTGTTAACATTTTCTACAAAATGGATAATACTAAATATTAACTGGACAAAGCACTTTACTTAACTAATTGTCTTTTTTTTTATTACACTAGCACATAATGTTTTATCTTTCTATGTCCTCCACTCTCATTCTTATTTCATTTCAAAAAATTTAGAAGTTTATTATTCCTTTCTCCACATCTTTCCCCCATTCCTATGTCTTACTGTATAATGTAATCCAGATTTCCTCCCCCCCCCCCCCCCCCCCTCCCCCATCTGTCAGTGTCGGTGGCACTGGCCTGCTGTTCCCAAGGTCATGGGTTCTGATCTAGCCCAGATGATGATTTTCATGTATGCTTAAAAGCGACAGACCCTTATCAGTAGATTTATTGCATGTAATAGAACTCCTGGGGATGACATTTTGGCACATCAATGGTACTGATATGATCCTGGCAAGTGACAGCAGTCTTTCTTTCTTTCTTTCCCTGATTACCCTCCCCTTATGTAGGACTTACACCCCCTAGGACTTACTAGGGTCAGATGCCTTTCAGGGAGCAGAGGGACCTCTGGACCAGACAAAGTGAAGACCTGGAAGCAGGTGGTCAGCCAAGCACCAGGTATGAGAGTGAAGAAGAGGATGATATGAAATGCAGGCAAAATGGATGATTGGAAGGGTGGTAATGGAGTAATTGGTGGAATGAATAGCGGGGGAAACTGCAGAACCCAGAGAAAACCCGCCCAGACACCACTTCATCCACCACGAATACCACATGCGGGTCCTGCCTAGGTGGTAGCGAGCAGTGAGAGCACTGTCAAGTAACTAAATATTTATCCCCCCCCCTCCCCAATTTTTTCTACAATAACTAGGGATTGTTTAAGTATATTACTTTCACCTGAATATGTATTCTGAATCAATATTTGACTTCCCTTTCTAGCATTTTACCTTTTAAGTCACTCTGCTTATGCAGCTTTGCTTCCCAATTTGACTTCCAATTTTTTTCCTCTAATTATTTTACACTGCTTTAACTGCTTTGTCATATCATGATGCTTCTGTCAGGAGATACCTTGTAGATCAGTGTATGGTGGACAGCTAGCCTTCTAGGTCTTATCCCTATGCTATACAATCTTGCTTCATCATGTGTACACAGAGGGATCAGTCCAGGGCAACTGTGCATCAACTTCTGTGACAGACAGATTGCACTGCATTCAGTACTATCATTTATTTTCATTCTTACCTATGATTTAGACTTAAGGTGGAACTTGGGTCATGGTATTGAGACAGAATATTAGAAGACCCCAAAAGAAAATTGTTCATGTGAATGTTTGTTAAAAGTGTAATTTGTTTTTTGATGTTGGTATGAATTGATCAAATGACGAAAACGTGTTAAAAATGTTCATTATTACGAACAACTAAGTTTGCCCAAAGACGTCATAAATCTTTCCATATTTGATTTTAATATATATGTATAAATATTAGAATTATATGTGTTCCATAATAAAAGTAGGGGAGGATGATTAGGGATCGCTTCCCTAACAAGAAAGAACTATTTGATGGACGCATATGCGGATGTATACGAAAAAGGCGGTGTCGCGTCAGGTGATGGCATAAACTGTCCACTCGCGTGTGTGTAAGCGAAGTGAAAGGACATATTTAGGTAGTGTGAACATAGAATTTTGACCAGACTTTCATCAAGCATTGGTTCCACTAAATGAGAAGGTGGAAGCGTTTTAAATCATTTAGAATGGTGCTGAGAGGAATTATTTAATGTAAAGTATTGATGAAGTGTTAATAAAATAATACATTGTGGTGAAGAAACATTTTGTGATTTTTCATTCCATCCGTTACCAAGGCCTGAGATCACAAATATCTCATTAGCTCAAAGACACAATGTCGTTCAAAATTACAAAAACCGCACCAGTATTAAATATCCAATGTATTTGCTTTGGCAACCATGAAAAAAGACCAGTCAGATTGATTGGCCCAAAGGATTTAAACCTGGAAGCTCCTGAATGAAGGCCACAGACATTTACTACCTCAGCCATCTTCCTCGTTTCTTTCATTTTCATTATTCTTAGCATATTACACCCTGTTCTTTATATAAATATCACAACTATGAAAAGACAAAAAAAGATATATGGAAACAGAAATGAATAACTAAATATGTAAGCAAACAACAAAAGGTCTTAATTGAAGGTACAGTGTAAATAAAATTGACCTTCATTTAATGTGTTTAACCTCACCTGTTCAAAAAAATTCCAATTATTATTGAATGAAAGGTCTGTTTCTGTAAGCAATTGCAGGTAAAGGAACTGAACTTTTAATTTCCCTAGACATAAAACCAATGTTTACTAAGAAACACACTACCCTGAAAAAGCATCCAAGTAAAGATTTAGCTAAGATCTTCTACAGGATTTGTGTTATTTTCAGTGTATCTGGAAATTATTATTTAATTCAGAAAGTAAAAATTAAACTTATTGAGGTGGTGAGATCAACTGCTTGTATCGGCGGTAGAAAGAAAACTTAGTTCAGCTACCATAAGCAGTTAACATTGTACACTCTTGATAAAAAGTTATACGGATTAAGTTATATCAAGATAACATCTAAAAACCCTGCTTGTCAAGCAGTGCTTTGTGATGAGAGAAAAATAACTGGACACTGTAATGGACAAATATCAGTTAAAGCATCATCATAATGGGAAAAGGGATATTCTTTGCTAAAGAGGGTCATTGAGAATGCCATTACATTTATTTTATTCACTTTCACTCCCTGTTGTAATATAGAATTATCTGCTGAGGTAATTCAACGCACAGCAAGTAAATGTATTATTTGTGGCATTGGGCCCCTTCATTTCTGTAGGCCAACATTTAAAACGCAAAAAATTTTTACTCTTGCTTGTGAATACATATATTCTCTGTGAAATTACCTTACAGATAATTATGATAACCTTACAAAAAAGTTCGCTGTGCACGATCACAATACAAAATATGTAGGCAATTTGCACAGACCAGCAAATAGCTTAAAAGTATCCCAGAAAGGATGTTACAATTTTGCAATAAAAATTTACAATAACCTTTGATGCTGTCTAAAATCATTAGGCAATCCTAATCAACATACAATCTTCAAGAAAGATTTAAAAGCATTCTTATATGCTTGCTCCCCATATACTAAGGAGGAATTCTTTAATTAATTAAATAATTTAATTAGATTGCATGTGATGGTAATTTACATTTATTCATTACTGTTGACCTAATGAACACATGTTGTGAAGTTTGCTCTTAAATGGTAGTACCTTACAAATTTTAAATTTTTTTCTTACATAGGTAATGCAAGACGGAGGACAAAAAGTATGTTATTGGTGGTGGGTATATTATTAGTCATGATACATCTTTAATAATGTATGTATTCAATCTCCCTAAGCTCTGCTCATGATGGTATCAAACAAACAAACTTAAGAGACCGAGCAAAATCTGCTAGCTTAGTGATCATTGGGTTTAGCTACATTGATGTTTTGGCTATGGTCTACAGCTTAGGGTCCTCAATAGCTCAGCTATGCTTTGCACCTTAATGCCCTCATGTACTGGACTACACTGTATGGTTCTGTTTGTGCATGGATAGCATGTTTTTTAGTTTCATGTTGGCATCTGTGATGCCAGAACATATTGTAAAGGCAGAACACGGCAGAATTGAGCTCCTCTTTAGTAAAGAATATGGGGAAAAAAGTACAGAAATAACTGTGCATGACAGCACAAGCTATGTCACAAAAAGAAAAGGAATCAGACTCTTTAAAAAAATTAGAGGGCACTGAATATCTACTCCCTTAAGGTAAGTAATTATAGTCATGTTAGCATATAGAAAAGATTCACATCTTAGCAATCAACGATAAAAGAAAGTAAAACAGAAGCCCAGGTGAAATACCTTCACAAAACTCTTCTTGTGCAAATATTTTTATGCAGTGATATAGGAGTGCTTTTATTTACTTATACCTTTGACATGCTCAAATTGTTCATTTGCATTAATGACCGTGAACGAACATAATATAAAAGAAACAAAGATATGGATTTGTGAGCACTAAAGTAAACAAGTAGTGGGATGAACTTAGGGATAACATCCAGTACTAGTTTAGTATAGCAGGAAAACTGGCTATGTAACCCGTCGTTTTTGCACTCAATCGCATGTATCTAAGTTCTTTTATGACTGTATTAGTATTCCTTTGCTCGCGTCGCTTAATTCTTATTGGAATGCTACATATAAAACCATATTTTCTTAAAACTGTTCATATAGAGCTAACCTAACCTAACCTCTGTAACCCCCTAAATTTAACCTATCCTTCCCAAAATTACATATTTACATACCAACGTACTGGTTATCATTATACAGGACAACCCAACGCTCTTTCGTCTAAACAACTCTTGATAATCTGCAACATAACCATAACATTTAAACTGCCAGAGTGTAATGAAAGACTTCTTGGCCAAAACATTACCCTAACCACTATTATTTCAATAGATTCTCTTGTTCATTGATCATTCCCAAAACTTAGCGTCTCCTAACCCAACTCATTTTGCCCTGCCGAGGTAGTTGAATAGAAAAGATACATGTCACATGGAACCAATAGCTTTTATTTTTCATCAGTACTTTGAAATTCTGTATAAAATTGACATATTTAGCCTAAGGTGGAAGTCGGAGAATTTTGAAATTCATTCCCGCCATAAGCTATTTTTAATACTACAGGTAGTACATCACAGAACACCTATTATCACAGAACACTCTTATAGTACAGTTTCGGTTTCTTGTCTCGTCCGGTCCACACAGAACTGTATGATCACAGTCTCTCTGGGATTTAACCACAGATGACACATTTACATAACTTCCGTGGCTATAACTATTCTGGATTATACTATTCTAACTATACTACACAGAACATATACTCAACACAGACCGGAGCCTACAATTTGGCAACGTCGCAGGGGCGTGTCGCAGACGGCCGATGTGATTTTAACAAATCTGTCCTACCGAATTTTCAAAAATGCGCATTTGGTAGGTAACAAAATTTACTAATTTTTTAACAACATAGGTATAGGTGTTTTCTACATATGCCAAAATTCATAAAGGATATCTGTAGGGAGGGAAGATGCCTTTGAACGGATTAATCTTGAAATTTTGTCGCTTATTTATCATGAATGTAAAGGCAAAATACCAAATAACCAACGTTCTTCAATATTGTTGAAATTCTCAAATCTAGCGCTTTACAAAAAATTCCCACAATGGAATAACAAAAATCTGATGTGTTGCACTCACATAACTTTCTCTACTCTTGTACTAACCATTCTTACAAACTCTTATTAATTACTATATCTTCTCCGTGTTAGTTAAGATAAACATTTGTACAAATTATCTTATTGTTTATTTCCTTGCAGGTGTAAGAGGAATATTAGAATACAGCAGGCTTTGAGCGATAATCAAATAGTTTAAAGTTTTATGACCCGTTCTCTTTGCACGCTTAACATATAAAAAATGAACAACGATGTTCCATTTCACGAAAGTTTCAAGTTTTCCGAAACTGGCACAAATAAAAAGGAATATCTCCGAAATGGTTCACTCTACAGAAGAAAAAAAATAGACATAAATTGTGTGTCTTAGCGAGACCTACATTTTTCTATAGTAAGATTTTGTCAATGTCTTACGGTTTACGAGTTATTCAAAAGTCATCCGGAGTAAACAGAACAACATAGGCTACAGCCAGAAAATTCAAAATATAGGTACATTTCATTTGCCATACAAATGTCTCAAACATATGACATTTTAATCAAAATCGTTAGAGCCATTTTCAAGAAAATAAAAACTTTCGAAAAATTTTCCATGTAAAGGGTAGATTAGGGTGGAGCTATTCTCTTCAAAATCTTCGTGTCGCATTCTTGAAAGACATTAAACTTAAAATACCAACTTTGGTCTTTTTTTTTAAAGATTCAGGGGGTCTCAAAACATATATGTTTCCGTTGAAATCTCGACATCGAAGTTTTGGGTGGAATACAATACTTCCCCTACTTACCAGAAGAGAAAGTAAAAATGAATCCCTTACACAAACTTTTTTAGTGATTTTGACTTATCAATTATTCAAAATATCCACTGTGTAACCCACAAAGGAAAATCTCATGTGTTGCACTCACATGACTTTCTCTACTCTTGTACAAACCATTCTTATCAAGCCTATTCCTGTATCTTCTTCGTGTTAGTTGAGATAAACAATTGCAGAAATTATCTTATTCTTTATCTTTTGGACAGCCGGCTAACATGGGGTCCTCATCTTTGTAGTATAGTGCAGAGGATTCGTCACCGTATCCGCGACGTCTATCACCTTGTGTCCGGTTCCTCGACCTTACCTTTGCTGTACAAGCGCCTGGTTTAAACTTCCTAAATTCGACCCATGTGGCAGTATAGCTGTGCCATTTGGGGTTCTGCAGCTTCATCGCAGATCCTGAGGATCCAGCGTACACAGAATCGTTTTCTACGCCTCATGACCGGCGCTTCCTGGTACGTGCGCAACTCTACTCTGCATGCTGATATAGGTCTACCGGAGGTGATGTGTATCCTCCGCATCTGCTACAGGAAGCTGCATCGGTCATGTCTGCGCCATCGCAATCCTCTTCTCCGCCATATTTATCTTCCCCCTGAACCTCTGCGACGAAGACTGAAGCGTCGCTGGCATTCCGATTTGTGACTGAACAGTTAGCTGTGTAAAAAAGAATGCTGTAATTGTTTACCTCTATTTTATACACCATTATTGGGACTATCGCTGGATGGTGCCCCAATTACAGTTTCATTATTGTTCTGTTTCTAGTCCAGCTAAGCTATATTGTACTTAATTGTACAAAAGATTTTACTTATTTAAAAAAAATTCTTTATCTTCTTGTACAAGGAGAATATGGGAACCTGTGATGGGAACACAGTAGACTTTGAGCGATAGTCAGATCTTCTAAAGCTTTCAAATTCCGTTCTCTTGGCATGGTTAACATATAAAAAATAAATAACGATGTTCCATTTGACCGAAGTAAAAGTTTACCAACATTCGCACAAACAACAAAGAATATCTCCAAAATAGTTCACTCTGTAAACATTTAGACATAAATTGTGTATTTTAGCAATACCTACATTTTTCGTGCCTATAGTAAGATTTGGTCTTCTCTCGCGGTCTACCAGTATGCAAAAGACATATAGAGTAAACAGGACTACGTGGGCTATAGCCAGAACATTCAAGATATACATATCATGTCATAAAAATATCTCAAGCATATGGCATTTTAATCAAAATCATTAAAGCCATTTTCAAGAAAGTCAAAATTTTCTAAAATATTTCCATGTAAAGGTAGGTCAGGGTGGAGGAATTTTCTTCAAAATCTTCGTGTCGCGTGCTTGAAAGACATTAACCTTAAATACCAACTTTTTTATTTATTTATTTATTTATAGTCGAGCAATTCCGCGAATATGTCATACCGAGTGTTAAAATTTGAAATCAATGTTTCACTTTTTTTTACTGAGGAAAGATGATGCTAGATACTCCAAAGTATCTTATGAAGTGAAAAATAAATGTTTTTGACATGAATATGGGTTCAAATTTCACTTCTTACCCACATATTTCCAAAACAATAAAAATAAGCGTGAATAACGGTGATTTTCATATCAATATTTCAGGAGCTATGTACAACTGTTTTAATTTTTTTTCGATGTACATCACACAATGACTCTTTATCTTCAGAACGTGTATATGGCTAATAATTTTCGACATTTATAAATAATCCTTAGAGCCTGTTTAATTATTACTGTGTGTCGATGTCAGTTAGTCACGGCAAATAAGGATAAAGTCCTCTGCGGGGAAAAGTAATTGACTGAAAAAGACCCTTTTTGATTCTGCGTCATTACAATATAACAAATAAAAAGTATCAGAAAGTTTTCCTCTACAGTCATTCGTTTTCCCACAAAACACGTGACTAACGGACAATTGGTGCTGGTGCCCTGTGGTCGTCATACGCGTATAGTGCTTGTGAGACTTCAGTCAGGATAGACGTATCAGTCTGTTTCTGACTCCATGGCTAAAACACCAGCCCAAAGACAATGTGAATACAAACAACGTCTGAAGGAGCAAGGCAGTTATGCACAATGGAAGGAAAAAATAAAAGTGACTATGAGGAAAGGAAGAGCAATACTGAAATAAACAAAACAAGGAAGAGAACACCTCAAGTCTGAATTAGGAGACATAAGCAAGCACAGCGGGCAAGACAGAAGATAAGAAACCAAGAAGGGATTGATAAGGATACTCCATCAACATCAGCGGGTTTCAAAAGCAGACAGCATTTTGGAAAGTGCAGAAAACGTGTTGAGGAAGCATTGCCGCAATCTCCACGCAAAACAAAAGAAATGATTCGTAAGTTAGCAGTTGAAGAGGGATTACATGTTGTAAAACCAAAGCATGCTGTCCCGGTATCAGGAAAACAACTATCAGAGGAACTTTAAAGTGCAATCATCAAGTTCTGTCAGGATGATTCAATATGTTACCAAGCTCCTGGAAGAGATGATTTTATTGAAATCCATGTTCAAGGAGAAGCAAAAGAAGTTCGCATTAGGTATCTAGTGGTAACATTAAAAGAAGTACATGCACTCTTTCTAGAAGACCGAGAAGAAATCTCCGTGGGGTTGACAAAATTTGCTGAATTACGCCCTCCTCACGTGCGTCTTCAAAGTCAGATCCCACATAATGTGTGCACATGCATTATACATGAGAATACGAAGTTTCTTCTCAAAGCATTGTGTAAAAATCACATACTCACTGAGACTGAATTTCGTAAGTTCATAGCAGAAGTGGTTTGTGATCAGAAATCGAGTAAGTGTATGCAGGGAGGATGCTCCAAATGCCCGGGATTGAGTGGAGCAGACATTTCCGGTGAACTCGCTAATTCTCCATGCGAATGGAAACTGTGGAGTTCACGTAATGGAATAATTGAAATAGAAGTTAAAAAGGGATCTGTAAAAGACTGCATTGAAGAACTGACCAATTGCCTGCCACGTTTCCTAAATCTCTCAATATTTACTGCTGTTGCCTGATATAGGAAAGAAGATATTGGTGAAATTCAGAAACAATCTTTTGCTTTGGTGTCTGATTATGTATCACATGACAAATATGCAGTTGATATTTGCTTAAGGAATATATTTTCGGAAATATTCGATATTGTTCCGAATCTTGAACTTGTGAAAGTGTTTTCTGATGGAGCTGCTAGTCATTTTAAGCAGAAATACACACTGAGTCATGAGACATATCTTTCCGAAGTATTTGGAATCCAAATTGAATGGAACTTCTTCCAATCCTATCACGGAAAGGGGGCAGTAGATGCGATTGGAGGACAAGTGAAGAGGATGGCATGGACAGCTGCGAAAGCAGGAAGCAGGATTCAGAGTGCTGAAGAATTTGTTAATACTGTTAGAAAGAAAACCAAATTATGTCTTCTTGAGGTTTCTCTGCCTGAAATTGAAGAAGCAAAAGAATTTCTCGACAAAAGATTTGAACGTATTTCACCTATGCTATCCACTCAGCGGGTTCATTATGTGAAAGTATTAGGTTTAAATGTTGTGGAATATGCTTTTCTTTCATGTGCGAAAAGTGTCAGAATGATGCACAACTTTCGGAAATAAAAACAGTGTAGTGATATGCGCGTGTACTACGAGGCTACTGCATTTAGCGTTCCTGCACTATAAGGAGTCCAATCCAGAGTGTGTTACAGGTATGTGCTGTGTGCTCTCATGTGTCGTCTTTGTTATGGTTTTGAGTTTGCTTTTTATACTTGCAATGACGTAACTGTGCTAAGAAATGTGAGCTGTGAACTTCTGTTTATTCTGTTTATGTTGCATGACATTAATGTTTCCCCAAAGGATATGATTATTGTCAAAACGATAAATACAATTACACGCCTGTGTGTATTACATGTATGTAACGTATAATATGTATCACTATAATTTACCATATGCTATACGACGACGACGCTATCTGGCAGGTTGAGAACAGCCTGAGGTGTGTCATGCGTGTACCTGCCCTTTTAGGGCTTAACCACTTTATGACGGGATGTGGGGTTTTGCAGGGTGGCGGGTGAGAATTGAGGTAGTGGGTAGTAAGGAGGTAGCAAGATTATGCTCCTCAGCGGCTGCTTATTCAGTGTGCAACTTCCGTTGGGCACTGCTGGTGTAAAGGTCCAAATATGGAGGTTCATTTAATTTTGAATCCAAGCTTATCTTAGAGGACTGTCGTGGTGTTCAGCTTTCGCTGTTGAAGGGGTCCATATGTTATACCATGTAAAACAAAGACAAGGTATTACAATTTTCGCATATGTCAGTTAGTCACAAATTCATGTCAGTTAGTCACGCTGACCTTTGAATAAATATCTCCAGATGAGAATAACATGCCAAACCTTTTTTCAGGTCATTTGAAAGCTTAGAAGTTCCTCTCTCAAGAGATTTTTTAGAACAAATCAAATAAGAAAACTTTCAGAGAAAACGGAGGACAAACGTTTGGAGTTGGACCTGCAGTTGACAAAAATGTCAGTTAGTCACGAAAAGTTTAGCGCTCATTATTAAATAATTGTTTCACTTTTTTTTTTAAGGTTTTTATCTTTCCGATCACAACCGCCAATGTATTCTCTGTCATCGTATGTCGTTAAAATAACATTTTTACACCTATATTGGCCATTAGACAGACATTTTAAGAAGAAAATGCAGTGTAAATGTCAGTTAGTCACACGCGAAATTGCTCAGTCGCTTTAACAATTAAGTCATATCGCGATTATTCCATATATAATACAGCGGCACACAATAAACTTGTTACAATTATTTGAACAAAATCATGAAAATACTAATCAACAAATCAGTACAACAAAAGCATCCTTAGAATTAGATTTTCGTATGCATGTCTGCCAAAATACCAACTTTTGTTTTTAACCGGCTTATCGTTTTTGAGTTATGCTGTCCACGGCTAACACACACACACACACGCGCGCGCGCGCGCGCACAGACGTACACACTTTTTTCTTAAAATGCTGTTTTGGATTCAGGGGCCTCAAAACATATTTCTGGGGAAATCTCAACATCGAATTTTTGGGTGGAATACAGTAATTCCTTTACTTTACTATACGTAGTAGAGAAAGTACAAAATCAACATGTTTAGAAAAAAAAAAAACTTATTTCATACGCTTTCCCGTAGTATTATTATGATTATGATCATCATAATCATCATCATTATTACTACTACTACTACTATTATTATTATAGATGCCGCATCGCCCACCATGAATACCACTCGTGGGTCCCTGGGATCGAACCCGGGCCGCCTAGGTGGTAGGCTAATGGTCCAATCGCTCGGCTACGGTGTCGCGGACGTGTAATTTAAAATGTCTAAAATTTTCAATGCAGTAAATGCACAACAATTGCATGTAGTATAAGCCACTACGATTGCCTCCGTAGGGCAATGATAGTGTCTCTGCCTTTGGTGCGGCGGACCCTAGTTCAATCCCCGGTACGGGCATGGGATTTTTCCCTGCTGGGTGGTCTGGTCCAGGGTGCAATCAGCCTTGTTAGGTCCCTAAGGAACCAATTGAGGAGCTACTTGAATATAGAAGTAGCGGCCCCAGGTCGTGAAGATCGCCAGGAGGAATCGGAACGCTGACCACATAACACCCTCCAGTACTGCACCCCACTCATGACACCTGTGATGAGCAGAGGTGGGGGATGCAGCAGCTGGGCGATAGGGCTGTTGTGCCATGGGGTTAGTTAGTATAAGCCACTACAACTTCATCATCTTTTTACACGCTTTATATTAGCTTCATGTGTGTGTGTGTGTGTGTGTGTGTGTGTGTGTGTGTGTGTGTGCGCGCGCGCGCGCTCGTGTGTGCATGTGTCATATTATGTATCGTAACGTAACATTGTGTGTGTTTATGTTATGGTATGTAACGTAACATTACGTATGCAATGGAATCTTTTGACGTAATTTTCACCAACTTAGAGTTGTGTGATTGATTTGAGAATTTGCACACTGTCAAGGGCGATGACAATACAATAATATCATGACTTTGTCCTAAGGTCCTGATCAGAATCCTCAGGGTAAAAAAATGAATTGGCTAAATTTATCAACGTAACAGAATCTTTCAATGTAATTTTCATCAATTTGAAAATTTGCACACATGTCAAGAATCGATGACAATACCATAATATCCTGAAGTTCTCCTAATGTACTGACTAGGATCTTCAGGATGAAAAACAACTAAGCTAAATTTATCAATGCAAAGGAACCTTTCAACGTAATTCTCACCAACTTAGTTGTCTGATTGACTTCAAAATTTGCACAAGTGTTGAGAACCATGACTTTATCCTAATGTCCTGACCAGGATCATCAGGATAAAAAAATTACATAAATTTACCACTGTAACAATCTTTTGACATAATTTTCACCAACTTAGAGTTGTCTGTTTGAGTTGAAAATTTGCATACATGTTAAGGACTGGTGAGAATACAATAGTATCATGACTTTGTCTCGATGTCCTGACCAGGGTCGTCAGGATAAAGAATGACTAAGATAAATTTATAGAAAATAATACAATTATGCCATCTTAGATATTGCTAAGGCATGCTTCTACCTGTACTCTGAAAATTTCCTTAATTAAATAAATACACATATATTGGATGACGTAGATGCCCAGAGAGAGAACCTGAAAGGAACATGAAACCCAGGGAAAATATCACGGACTGAAGTTCACACAGGGCCAAGACACCCACAACAGCTGATAGTTTAGAAATTGACACAAGTTACACTGGACAAAGGAATTAAATTGCTTGAAAATATTGAAAGACGGAGATAGATGCCCAGAGAGAGGACCTGAGAGGGACACGAGATTTCGAGGGAAGGATTGCGGATCGAAGTTTACCTGAGGTCAGGAAGGCCAAAACAGCTGATAGTGTAGTTAAAGCAGTAATTGTAATGTAATACTGTCCCAAAAAAGGTGATTTGAAAATTTAAAAAAAAAAAAGTTGGAGGAAGTTTCGAATTGAGAAATTTTAAAAAGATTTCAAATTAAAAATGTTAAAAAATATTTCGACAGAAAAATTTGAGACTAAAAAATTAAAAATAAATTATAGTTTTAAAATACTAAAAAAGACATGCTTTTATAACAAAGCGAACTAAAAAGTACAAAATAATTTTTAAGTATGAAGAGTTTGTTCTATAACAATATAAAGACAACTAGTTCATTATATTTCAAAATTTTGTAATACGTTTAAAATAAAAACTCATTTATATTAACAAAATAACAAATTTTATTGTAAGAAAAGTGTGGGGTGTCTGTCATCAAATGCTATAAATAGTTCATTGGTAGCTATTTATGAAAGTAAATATATGACAAAAATATCTAAAAAGCACCTCACGCTTTTTTACAATAAAATTTATTATTTTGTTAATATAAATGAGTTTTTATTTTAAACGTATTACAAAATTTGAAATATCATGAACTAGTTGTCTTTATATCGCTGTAGAGCAAACTCTTCATATTTAAAAATTATTTTCTAGTTTATGGTTCGCTTCATTATAAAAGAGTGTCTTTTTTAGTTTTTTAAAACTATAGTTCATTCAAGCAGAAGACAAGTAGTACATACACATGCTGCAGATTGTACAGTGAATATTTGAAACCATTTTAATGCTAATTGGTTACTATCACTAGTAGTGCAATCAAATTTTACGCCCTCTACAATGAAACTTGCATGCTGTGCATTTTGTAACAGCACTGTGAAGAAGGACTATGATGGTAATTAAGGATAAGCCTGTATACCAACTAGTGTGGTACATTCAGGCTGAAATATTAAGTTAACAGGAAATCTTACATCAATATCAACATATGATAATAGAATTGCTTTGTCGTGTAAGAAGTGAAAATCGACACCTTAAATCTGCCCACAAAACTGTAAAAATACTTGTATTGCTGTAAATTCATAAAAGTGCCTCTGCTTCTGTACATTTTATGGTTATACTGCAAAAATTGGTAAGTTTTTATAAGTTATGTACGATTACAATTAGTCACTTGTTAATCTGTACTACAGAACGCATAAGCATATGCTTTTGCTTGGGTTAAGATATCGAGGAAACAAAATTTACTTGCCTATGTGGATCAATTTGAATGGATCACATCATTAAATGTTGCTATACTTCTTCTTGAAGCAATGATGTGACAAAAACAAATAATACTTAAAGAGAGAGAAATCTACAAGTGGTGTGTACACAATTAGACTAGGCTTGGTTCCTTGTCTGGAAATCAAAGTCAGCACTTATTTTCTTAGGTGAAAGGAAAAGGCAATTTAAGAAATAATAAGTCACAGTATCAACTGTTACGTAAATGAATTTGACTGCAACCATGTACCCAGAAAATCGTGTAAGAAAATATTTAAAGTGTTTCAATGATTAATATTTTATTCACTTTTTCACTGAGTTTAAATATTGTTTTATTACATTAACTGCAAATTTACAATCTGTTCTTATGAGAACATTCAATAAATGGGTTATAAGCAATGTCTGGAACACTTAAGGTAGCTAAAGTGGAATGGTAAGTCCAAAACCTTACAGTGCTATAGACAGTCAATCATAATGCTGTTGTCTAGTAGACTGAATGCAAGGGCATTTAGATGGTTACTTAAGTGCTGCTGATACTGAAGACTATGGGATGTGATTTCTTCTTTTATTGTAGAAATCTGTAGGTCATTACGAGTGTGGCATTGGAGACATACCATGGTGCTTTTGCCAGACAATGAAGAATTCTGGATTCAAATCTTCATAGGACTTACAATATTGAATTTACTGGCAATTCCCCTAAGTTTGATACCACAAGTCCATAGGGTCTAATGATGGTCTTGTATATTGATACTCTGTTTTAGAGAGACAGATGAGACTGTTCAGTAACCAATATAATTGCTAGAATTTTAGTTTTGCTTCTTTCCTTTTTATCATACTGTGGTGTTTCCTCATCACATGTTTATTTAAGTGCCATCCAAGGTATTTTACAACTGTTGCTATAGGAATTTCTACACGATTTAGATACTTTTTAGGGCATGTTCTGTGACACAAAGAAAATGTGATATGGTGAGATTTATTGTTGAAGCAGTTCTGGATGGTGTTGAAGATATTCTGAGGCTGTACAAGGATTTTCGTGTGAGGGGAGGATGGCTGTGTCATCTGCAAAAATTGCTGTTCTGATGTGTTCAGTTATCTATACATCATAAGCAGAGACCGGAAGTTTAGGCATTATAAATCATTAAATTAGGCAGGCAAAAAGGTATTATAAATAGCTAAAATAGGCAACAAAAAAGGCATATAAATACTAAAACAGGCAATTAGAAAAACACATTTATTTAATAGATTACACTGTTCAATAACTCGATCGTCATATTTTAAAAAACTTCAAAGTTTTAAACAACATGCTTGTGTTGTAATTGACAGAGAAATGAAATATTTTTTAAAAAGACCTGTATAATGCAATGCCTTATTCATTGCACATGACAACCAAATACTTTTTTAAGTTCTCTGGGGTCATTTTGAGTCTCCTGTCAGATAACACATTTTTCGTATGACAAAATGACCTCTTAACATCGACAGAGATTATTGGAGCAAGTCTAAATCATAGCATCACTGTAGGATCCATTTCAACTGCAACAGAATTTTCACCTTGTAGAATGTTTTAAATGTTTCTTAGTTTATCCAGATCACAATTTTTCAATAACACTTTTTTTCACTTTTCACTAGCTAATGAATCCCATTTCCCCAGTACACTGCCTAGTCTTTGCACTGCATCATCCACAATTTTGACTGACTTTATTAAAGGTTGTCCTCTTTCTTGAAGCTGGCAGATCACTTGTGGCAGAAACCTAAACTTGGCCACAATGAAAGTTAAGTCATTTTTCACTTCTGAAGAGTTGAGAAGTCTCTTGGCTGCTACAATGGAAGATATTTTATCCTTCAGAGCGTTCACCATCTCAGTTATACTCTGAAAATTTGAAGTGTTATAAAGTGCTGCTGAGATCCATGTCCCCCATTTCATTATGATAAGTTTGGGGGGTGGGGGCATAGGTTACATCTGGTGCAATGGATTTACATGTCAGGATTCCTGATGGAGCTTTCACAAACATCTTAATACTGGAAATAAATTTTTTAACATTCGCAAACAAGCATCATATCTCTTCTGCCACCCTGTGAAAGCCATGGGCTATGGAGGTCATGTGAAGTATGTTTGGAAATAGTACTTTTAACGCTATTCCAGACTTTTTCATATATGGTGCAGCGTCACTGATGAAAAGTAAAACATTGTATTGAATCTCTTCAGGCCACAGCAACTTTAATGAACTGGAGAATAACTGTGCAATAGTTGAATTGTTAACTTTCTCAAGATACTATGTTGTAAGCAGGAATGATTTCATTGATTGATCTTCTCTAGGGTCTAATGGTCCGATAACAACATTGACAATGAAATGACCCATGATATCAGTTAACTCATCGATAGAAATCCAGATCTTATTTTTCTTTTTATCTTTAATGATTTTCATTGTCATCGTAACATTTGTTCAAGTAACATTTTTGCAAACGTGACTCGCTAAGTACAACAGATTGGTTAGTATACTTCTACAGAAAAACAACACAGATGATAATTATATAAAATGCAGTAGCTTCAACCCAAGACCACACAAACAAGCAGCTTTCAACAGTTTAATTCATAGACTAGAGAACATACCATTTTCAACACAGGAATATCAAACAGAACTTAAAGCAATCATTAGAATTGCAGAAATTAATGGCTTCCGGAAATCTTGGATGTATAAAAAAGTGAATATAGCAAAAAAGAAGAAACTAGTAAAAGAAACAACCACCCTAAGCAAACTGAAAGAAGAAATGTTATTCAAAAAATTCACATACCACCCAAAGACATTGACAAATTCAAAAAATTGTTTTAGAATAGAATATACAATTGGCTCCAATCAATAAGTATAGCATTAAACATTTACTTGGCTCAAACACTAAAGACAGCATTGCAGCAAATAAAAAATCTGGAATATACCAAATAGAATGCAATAACTGCAACCAGGTGTATATAGGAAAAACTAAGAGGAATTTGGAAATGAGAACAAAAGAACATTTCAGATGTATAAAACACAAATATATACAAAAATCAGCAGTTGCCACCCATTTTTGGAAAGAAAATCACGACATTAATCTGGATCCAAAGTTATTAAAACACATATCAGGAAGCCAAGAATGGTCAATGTGGGAACAGATTTTCATCTGGAAAAACAAAGACCGAGTTTTCAATTTTGATATACCACAAGGCGATCCATTATACAAATTCCTAAAACCACCACCAGAGCGGTCTATAGGAGATAGCAGCCCTGTGAACCAGCCTCTACAGTTCAGTCAATGTCCGGTTGATAATGGAGGAAAGCTAGCCTCCGAAACATGTACCAGCAAAATTTAAAAGTGAGTGTTGTTTAGTTTTATTAATCAACTCAGAATTCATATTTTAATCAAATAAATATGTCTGTAACTCATGCATGCACTTTGTAATGCTATAAATGTAGAATATTTGTTCACTATTAATAGACCTGATTAATTTGACCTGCTGTATGGTTGATTGTGTCACTAACAAAGCATGCCACTGATGTAACCTGAGAGCTGCGCTGAAGCTCTAAGCTAGTAGCAAGTCAGAGCAAACCTCGATTGGGTAAACCCTACCAATGCCTACCTTAGAACCATACCCCACTTCCAAGTTACAATAGAACACAATAACCCACTTCTGGTACATCTGATTTAATTAAGCTATTGCTCTTGTAATATGCATGTGAAAGAACATGCTATTTTTACTTTCTCTACTACGTATAGTAGAGGAAGTATTGTATTCTACCCAAAAATTTGATGTCCAGATTTCACCAGAAATATATGTTTTGAGGTCCCCTGAATCCAAAAAAAAAGCATTTTTTTTATAAAGGTGTGTGTGTGCCAAACTTCAGTGACAGTATGTGAACTGGATGTATGAATCATCTCCTTACTCTAAGAGATTAAGTTTTTTTTCCTTTGTGTGTGGTGTGTGTGGTATGTAGTGTGGGGTGTGTGTGGTGTAGGGTGTGTGTTTATTAGATGAAATGCACACCAAATTATCACAGGATATCTTCAACATATAAGAAGCCAGTGGCCATGGGATATATGGAAGCAACAGCTACATAACTAGTCATTAGCGGGCTATCCTTCCATGGTAGTTGGAAAAGTTTCAAAATTAAAACCAACAACCTTTGGACATCATTTTACACAGAGTAAGCAACTGAGGATGCTGCAATGAAGTGGAATTTAAATAATTATGTAGACTTCCATGGCCTTTGTCCATTACTTCTTTCTTGGCTTCCAGTATGGGCCATGTCCTGTTGGCTTTTTTAGTATTTCAAGTGGGAGGGGACAGTGAGACACAGAATTGCAAGTGGGAGTGGGCAGACAGATGAGTTGGAAATGGGCAGTGACAAGTTGGATGAGGACGAAGAAGCCGAACATAATTCATGGTGAAATGTCAGCATATCTAAAAAAGCAACAGGACGTGGCCCATACCGGAACCCAAGAAAGAAGAAGTGGAATTTTATATAGCTGAGCAGCGGTAGAGAATGCTGCAACAAAATGTCATCAGCTAAACAACAAGCATTTGGTTCTTCTTCCTTGATGATTGTTACACCAAAAGCTTGGGTTATGATCCAAGACAATATTAGTAATGATACTTTCCAAGAAATTATCATTAGTAATCAATGGAGGGAAAACTTTTACTCTTAAATATTTAGTACTTTATGGTATTTGTAATATTTCTCTATGAAATATTTGGTAGATTCCCAAAAGATCTGCTCTAAGTGGTGCTCAAACATCAAACATATTTACTTCCCCTCATCTAAACTATTATCCAGAATTATAATATAGCTTTTTACCTGTTTTTGAAGAAGATTAACAAATAACTTTCTACTGTGAATTCCAAGGCTCTAACTGTATACTACTTCACAGCTGTATGAAAGTAAAGTTTTAACAGGTTTTAAATAATGCAAGTTCATGCGAGGGATAAAAAACATTCCAGATTGCGCAGAGGAGGAAAGCTTATCATTTCCTCCTCTTCTGCTTCAAGAAGCACACACATAATCATTAGAGAAGAAGGCTTGGTTTAACGCAGTTAATGGATGGTGAAGAGGTTTGGTGCAGACCTATTTATGTGTGTGCAGAGCTAATACAATTTTATGGAACTTCTTTTCTCCTCATAATAAACAAGCAGGAGCCACAACTAATTAATACTTATTAAAGAAATTAGTTTTAATCTTACAACTTTCAGATATATCTTTCATCTTTTCTTTTATGCTGACCCTCACACAAAGGTCATTAATAATTAATTTTGCTGATGCAAGCTTTTACTTTAATTTTTTTTTAACCAAGTCTCATTACAAATATGGAATGGTTAATGATTTTGCTGCATTTTTTCTTTCTTAAGTAACCATACATACTAATAATCTAAAATAAATATTGTTTACTGACTGAATACAGAATTAAGAAATAATTAGCACTCATTTTTTTATATTTTATTCCTTAGCTACATTCTTCAGCATGTATCATAGCAGTGAGGTTGATATAAAGTTTTACAGCTATAAATTTGGCTGAAGATTACAATAAAACAAAAGTTGCTCTTCAGTCAAAGACATATTTTAAAAAAATATCACATTAAGTCCAAAAAATCTATTAATGGGTTTCAGTTACAATTATTTATAACTGACTTAATTAAAATGAAGAAAACAGTCTAATTCTTTGTTCATTGTCTCTACATTCACCGTTATCAAGTAAATAGTTGTTATAAAGTGTCAGAGCTTCAAGATGGTATAGGACTTGTTATTTGCCTGTTGCTCCTGTTTTTAGTAAGTTTATCTGTGGCATTCATTCCAGAGTTTCCTGTTGGTTATTAAAGTAAACAAAAGGCGATGAAATTTGTATTCAGACATACTGTGCAGTTAAATCCATTCCATTGTGTACAGAGCACAGAGACCTTTTTTTAACCATCAACAAATATTAAAACTGAATACAAGACAGCATTCAAGTACACATATAAAAGCAAAATTTGTTTGTAATACATAGTGTAAACAAATAAGCAATAAACAAATGTTTGTGCTACTGTGGAAAGTTATTAATGTGCACAATGGAATGTGTGTTTCTACAGTGTAGAAACTATTTAAATGTAGATGTAAATGTAAAAACATTCTGAAACAATACTAAAGCCTTATTTTATTTAAAACCATCTCTTATGTCTGAGTTGATTTCACAACTTTAATACATCAATTATCTTGGACCATGTTTATGAGCATTTTTTGTCATGCTATGAAGTAGACGGACAATATATCTTAAAGCACAACTTGTAATATAAATTTGCTGTGCAACTGCATTTATATGTGTTATGCATATGTGTGTATTTATGTATATATGTATATAGAGACAGTACAGCCTAAATATGAAACTATTTTAACTATAATAATAAAACAATTACATTATGGTGATATTCAACTAGTCATTGCTGTAAATATAATAAAAGATACAGAAGGCAATTGTTGCCATAATATCATATGATGTGCATATAAACATGAACTTATATGTTTCTGATTTCAAATTCTTTCTAATGACATTATTTATTACATGCCTCCAAAAATTAAAACTGAGGTAGACTGTATGCTTTAGTTCACAAATCAAAAGAAACAATAGTTTAAGTTATAAATTCAGAGAATCTAAACCTGAGAAAGAGAAGCTCATAAGATATGCTAATATTCTTTAACTTTGCACCTGTGTAAGTTAAACTTATACACTCATTTGACTTTTATAAATGTGTCTCACATTATGCAGTGGTATATTTATGTATAGGTCACATAAAAAGCTCACAATGTTTTCATCTTACACAGTCAACATAAATATTGAGAAGTTACAGTAACCAAAAAAGAAGTGCATTCTCCTTATGAAAATGTGTTTAGCTGCATAAACTTTTTACAAAACACTTGTAACTTGAAATTGGAGTTTGTTTTATGATAAGGCAGCATTGTTAAAAGAAAATATAATCTTTGATGGCCATAGGTTCATGTGAGAAGTTATTTGTCTCTTTTATGCATATAGCCATAATACTATTTATACAATTATTTATGCAAAAGCACCTGAAACAAATTTCTCACATTACATTTAATTATCGAACTGCTATGTTTCCTTTTTATTTTATGTTAACTGATATTACATCATTTTTAGCCATACAGTTTCATTCTGTGCATTCACCTCACTAAAATGTACTTAGGCAATTTATTTTTGGTCCTTCTCTTTTAGTAATCCAATTCTTGAAAACCATTTTTGTGTTTTTATTTGCCAAAAAGTATTACCAGTCATAGGAATTTCAAGGCATTAAAGTAAGGATGAAAGGAAATTAGGCTGAACTGTTACTAAACTTTTTGCTGTGACAGCATAGATAACAAACCATTCCTATGCCTTTCCCAGTTTTTTGGCATGTGAGATCAATCACAGGAACATGGTTTACCTGTTGTCAGGACTCATGGTTGCTTTCATGTATATTCTATGAGGGGTGTTTGAATGAAAAGGTACAAAACAGTGTAACAACCAAACCGGTTGAAATTTGAATATGCCAGTTTCAAATAACATAGTGATACATCTAGAGACATGAATATAGTGCACGGTGTGGTTGTGTGCATGCGTGGCTCCCGCACATGATGCAAGAGAAAAGCAGCAACTGCGTGTTCCATCCAATTAATGCAGCAGTGTGTGTGAGGACATTATGGCATTTACATCGCAAAATATGATGACTGAGGAACACCAAGGTACTGTCAGATTTCTGACTGTGGAAGGAGTAAAACTAGCCCATAAACGAAGAAAAGTGTGTGTCCAACAAGTCACTGAGAAAGTGGAGTGCCCGTTTCCATGAAGGCCGGGAGAGTTTGAGTGATGACCTGAGACCAGGGCAGGCAAACACGATCGAACTCATCAATGAGGTGAACAAGCTGGTGAAAAGTGATCGGCGTGTCACAATATGAACGTTGGGAATAATGGTGGAGGGCAGCATGGCATAATGTGGACGATTATGCATGACAGGTTGCATTACCATATGTGTGTGCAGTGGGTACCGAAGAAGCTTAGCAAACCACAAAAGGTATTACATATGATGCTAGCATGCAACACCTGTTCCAGTATTATGAAGACCCCACTTTTCGGGAGCAGATCGTCACCAGTGACGAGAGCTGGTGCCATCACTTTGAGCAGAGACAAAGCGGGACATCATGCAACAGAAGCATTTGTTGTCACCTACTTCTAAAAAATGCAAAGTGGTGCCCTCAGCAGGCAAGGTAATGCTCACTGTCTGTTTTGACTTCCAAGGTTTGATAATCACTGAATTCCTCAAGCATGGAAACACTATTAACATGATGTGTACTGTCGGACACTTTGTGACACAGTGAATCTGCTCTGGAATAATGTACATCCACACATCTTCAAGATCACACAAAGTGTACTGGCTATGTTCAAGTGGGAGCACCTGATGATCCACACAACAGCCCGTTGCCCTATGACTTCCGTTTGTTTGGTACGCATAAGAAAAAAATTCAAAGAGAAGCTCTTCAAATCTTGGACAACAAATTGAGGAACACGTGGAGGACTGGCTCTTATTACAGCCACAGAGATTCTGGGAACAGGGAAACCTTCAGCTTGTGAAAGAGTGCGAAAGTTGTGCTCAGGCCTCTGATGATTGCTTATGAATAAAGACTTCAATTATATCCACAGTGTCGTTTCGTAGAAAACAGAAGCTAAATATCAAATAGACAAGCTGAGTGTTTTTCTACATGATAGATTAACAGTATTCTTCCAAGTATATTACTTTCTCAATGAGCAAATATATTCAGCCTTTGTGCTCATGATGTATTTGCAGTAAATCTGATCCTGGATAATAATCAGTACAGCTCAAACACTTTTAGAGCACTTTGTAAGCGTATGTATTCAAATTTAGACAATGTCCAGCTGATCTTTATTTTTAAGGTTACAATGGATTATTCAGTTGAAGAACCATTTTTGCTCTCCATTTGGAGCCATTTTAAAAGAGAAAAAGAGAATATAGTCTGTGATTATTTAAATTGAATTTAAATAGTAAGCAACGACCATTGCATTTGAAACTGAGCAGGAATAAGTCTTGCACTTTTATTTTAACTATAACTTTGTTTTGTTTATAGAAGGCAATCATAATTGTAAGTGAACAAGCACCAAAATCCAATGGCTGTCAAGACACTCAACAACCAATTTGATGAACCAATCCATTTTGAAATATTTTAAGTGTTTTAAACTCTGAAATCTTGGCTGCAGAATACTGTACTAAAGTTCACATCAAGTTTATATTCTGTGTTAACACATACTGAATATTTTTGCAATATATATACAGAAGAACATATGGTACCTATACTTATTTTAAGAATATTTTATTAAAATAAGACTGATGCATGATGATCCTGCACGGTGATAATATTAGCATAATCATTTTATGATATAACATCACACAAAATACAGTGATAACCAGAGCCCAGATTTGTATGCAAAATGCATAGACTTTTTTGAATGGTGTAAATGTATGCATTAGCAGTATTATTTACCATTCTCACCATTAAGAGGTCACTAGTACAGTTTTAAAATGCGTATAATTGCATATTTTTGGAAAACTGATTTTGCATGTATATTTATTAAAATTTAACAGGAAATGGCATATTTTTCTATTTTCAGCCCAAATAAAAATTCTACTTGGTTCACACATGCAATGACGACTAGTGACTGTAGTTGTGCGATTTCGTTGTACAAGCTAATTGTTTACCCATGTTGCAACAGAAGCTGGCATTCCCCTTCTTCATAGTGTGATGATGTCATCTGAGGTAAGACGTATCTGCCAGATGTGTTTGGTTACTTTTACTTGCAGTTGCAATCACAGTTCAATCTGACGTAAAGGTATGGAGTGAAAAACACTTTACTTCATTGTGCCACTGGTAAAATTATCATGTTCGTCTGTGTTATGTAAATGTATTGCGGAGCTCGGGAGTGATAGTTTAGGTGAGGATGGACAAATATTTTGTTTATCATGTGAACGAAGTATTGCTTCTGACAAAAAATTCCAAGTAGTACAGCATCTGAACACTGAAGCACAAACAAAATGCAGCCAGAAAATCTGCTTTATGTCAAAAATCTGTAAGCATATCATTTAGTGAGCAGGTCAACATCCTCGGAGGTTAACGTGACTCACTCGCCAAGGAATTGTAAGTGCAGAAATCAATAGTTAATCTACCATTTTATGCAGCTAAAAGATTAGTCAACTCTGAATTCAAAAAAATTATTGCAAAATATTACTATGAAAAATCAAAAAATAAAAGATGGGAACTACCAAACATTCAAACAGTAATTCCTGAGTATCCTCGAAAAACAGCAGTTGCAACCTTCAGTTGTAACCTGATTACAGGACATGATTGTCTGGCAAAACATTTAAACAGAATTGGGATATATTCTTCACCACTCTGTCCTCTATGTGATCTGCAAGAGGAAATGGATCAAGACCACCTTCAAATATGCCCGGCCACTTCTAGTGCCCCATCCATCAGTGAAAACTATTGGAGAGCAAGAGGATTAATGACTTCATTGTCAGAAATCCAGCATTAGCTAACAACATATTCCTCTAAGGAAAATAAATAATATCCATCTTTAAACGTTTTTAGAAAAGCACACTAATAAACTAGTGCCTGACAAATTTACTCTTTGTAAAACACATGTGCCTGAGCGTTTCAATAAAGTTATTCGAGAAATTCGAGAAGCGTTAAAACATTAAAAGATTTGGATTTCAGTGGACGAAGCCACAGACGCTGTAAGCCAGTGTGTATGTAGTGCAGTAGTCAGTGCAATGAAACCGGGAAGTAAAATTTACCTGTTAAATGTTCAAATATTAGAAAGGGCAAACCATTGTACAATTGCAAAATTCTTTGTTTCCCTTGTCTTTTTGTGGCCAGATGGTATAAAATACACAGTCTGTTATTTTTTACAGATGCCACTCCATACATTGTTAAAGCAGCATAGGCATCAAAAGTTCTCTACCCCAAACTAGTACATTTGACCTGTTTGGCCCATGGACTACACCGTGTAGCAGAGGCAGTCAGATCACAGTATCCAGGAGTTAACTGTTTTGTTTCCAATGTGAAGAAAATTTTAATTAAAGCACCTGCCTGAGTTTCAATTTTCAGGGAATTGGCTCCAAAGTTAGCGTTACTTCCTCAGCCTATTTTAACACAGTGGGTTCGTGGTTGGAGGCTGCATATTACTATGCTAAATATTTCAATGATATGTAAAGAATAGCAAACAGTTTAGATCTGGAAGATGTAGCTTCTATACAGATAGCTCAAGTGTGCTTCAACTCAGTTGATATAGAAAATAAATTGCAGTACATATGTAGCCACTTTTCAGTGCTACCAGAAATCATAAAGGAACTGCAGGCTAAGAATAATTTATTACAATGCTCATTGTCCCTAGTGATTCAGGTATTACAAGCACTGTCCTTCAAAACATACAGAGTAGCAAACGTTGCTTTTGATAAGTTGAATGCAGTACTTGGAAAAATACAGGCAATAAAACAAGTTGTGAAATTGCAAAACAGCTGACCGGGGAATTGTGTGAACTACAAGAACTCACTAAAGAAGAGGTGTGGAGTTTCTCTCATGCACCGGTGACATCTTGTGATGCAGAGAAATCTTTTTCACTCTGCAAAACCTTCTTTAGTGGCAAATGAAGTTTCACTGCAGAGATCCTCAGGATGACATTTATTTATAGCAGTATTGGAGAATAGGGTAAGTCACTTACATAACATATTCTTTCATTCTTTCTTAAGATTTAAACAGTGCAAAATAAATAAGTAATAATAATAAAATTAATAAGCTATTGTTAATTAATAACTTAATGAATTAAATAATTAATTAATAACAATTAATTCTTAAAACAATAATTAAATGGTGGACCTTTTTTAAATGCATACCATTTTTATTTTGCATATCGTTTATGCATATTTTACAAGTTTTTACTGCATATTTTAACATTTGTTTTTGCATATACATCTGGGCTCTGGTGATAATATCTGAAAACAAAACTTTTCCGCTATGACACCAATGATGAATGTATATAACAGCAGATTGAACACTGCACAATGGAGAGAATAAATCAGTGCAGGAAATACTTGATTGTGGTGAAGCTGTATCCTCACCATACAATAACAAAAAGAATTTTGTTAAAATATGCCAACATAAAACCAGAATTATATTTCTTTGCTTCTCAAGGAAAGGGAGAATTTGGCAAAACTGCAAATAATATACATAACAGGCAATCACAGCGAATCTCCAAAATCTAAATTACAAATGAATCATTCTTAATTTATTTTAGGAGACTTCAACTTTGACAACCATAACACTCTCCAACATCACTAAAGATGATTGTGTATGAAGAAATGAGGAACTAATTTCAAGAAGAATATATTGTAATAGAAATTCTGATGCATCTTTGCATCCTTAACTCCACAATAAAAATCTGCTATATACTCTATTGACAAAGAGAGAGGTGTGAGGTTACTGAGTTATATACAAATTGAGACATTTCTTGCAAAAATCCTACTTATCACAAAATGTTTAATTTACTTCTGAATCAGTTTCAATATTTCCTGCTGTTATGATGATGATGATGATAACAACAACAAATACATTTTGTAAGGATTTTAAAAATGATCCTGCTGATATACTTCTTTTCATTTAAAAACAAATTGTTGGGTGACTTTTAAAAACAGTGACATCTAGGATGTGAATGTTACTCTTACATCAATATTAAGTTATACTTCTCCCTGTTCTGATTAGTCCACAGTGGAACAATCAGCAATCTGTATATGACTGTCAATGTCTTATCTGACCCTATATTCACAAAAACCCTATGGAATATGTAGGTCTCTTACACACCCATAGGATCCAAGAATAAAGTGACTCCACTTACTCAAAGAAAACACTTTTACCCATCTGTTTAATATTGAAGTCTTTGGTAGAAAATGAAGCCTAGCTTAAATAACCTAGTTCTGAACAAGGTTTGAAGTCTCAAATTTTAAAATAAAAGCATAACAAATATATTAATTACAACCTATGATGTTCTACTATTAGAAATTTGTATCACAGCTTTCAGAAATGCAGATCAATTTAATTTAACAAATATAAGGCCTTTTTTCCAAAAATCTTGGATAATTTAAGAAGGAACAACTTCTATGATGTATGATACAAATATTTCTGAGGTACAACACACAGTACAAAACTGTATCAGGAAATTCAAGGCCACATTGTGAGCTGAAATGTGAATGCTGATAAAAGAGTAAAACTTTTAATGAGGGGTGGCAAATACTAAATACACCACTGCTATTAATACATTTGCTTATGCTGAGCTTCCATACGCCTTCCATAGGGATGGTTAATTAGCTCCAATACATGTACATGTTCTTACTTTAGAATCTTGTTGCTTCACTGTTAATAGCTTCAATTTTTCCATAATTAACATGCACATGTTGTTGGGCATTGAGTTGCTGGGGAAGCAAGGAATGGCAGAAAGGAGGGTAGCTCCATAATGAAGCCGACTAGCCAAATGAGGTCTAAGGAGCAAAGTGCTTAAGAAAACTTGTGTGCATACAACTTGAGCTCCTGCAAATTGCTCACCACAAAAATATTAAGTAGGCTACCACATAGCTAACAATTCTATTGAGATATTTTTCCAGTTTTCTGTTTCAATTAAAAATATTGAAAAATGCTCCTGTTATATGGCACGTACTATGCAGAAAGTATAAAACCTGTATAAAAATGGTTCTTCTAGAATATTTATCTGATTTTCTTTGCTGACTCATATGAAACAATATCAAATATTCATCTAGTCTATGTATATTTCGGTTTTGTTCTAACAGTGAAATGAATGTTGCTTACAGAGCTGCTGCAGGTGTAAAATATTTTAAGATTTTATTTACAAGCAATGAGAACATTACTAAAACCACATTTTCAATAATTTTCTTTTTTAAAAATCATTACATTTTCTACAATGGAAACTACAAAAAGATTAAAAAAACTATTTTTGAATGATTGTTCACCAGTTCTTTAACTAATGTTGACAAACATCAACAGCAGCTTTTTATTCAAGTTTCCACTTAAGAATTGTCCAATTAGCATATTAAATTACTGCTGTAATTCATATTGAATGTGTACAAAGGCTATGCTTCACTAGCCCCAAAGTTTAGCAAATATATTTCTCTCTCTTTAAGCAATCCTGTATAAGTATATTTGCATATGCAAATAGGGTTGCCAGATACAGCAGTATATTTAGGGGTTCATAAACAAAGTTCATTATGAATTTTAGGGACATAATATTCTCTATTGCAGCAAAATCCATAATATATCTGCTGCTAACTGAGCAAAGCTGATTTAACTCTAAACTTAGGACAAAACATGTATGCTTGGTTCAGTTTGTTTCTGAACACTTTTTACAAATTTTTACATATGTTGGTTTCCGTCACATTTTTGCCAATGATAACTCTCATTAAATATATTCATGAATTTATATAAGGCAAATTTTACTACAAGTAAATGCATATCTGCTACATTTGCACACCAATTCTAATATTAGAGAGCCGAGATTTGTCCGATATTAAGGCAAGTGAAAAGCCAACCTGCTTCCTTTTTACGTTGTCAAATGCATATAATAATAAAATTTGCAAGGCTGTTGTTCTATATGTTAGAAAGCACATGTAAGCACATTTTAAACAGTTGTAAGTTGTCTGTTGTAAGGGATTTGAGCATAAACTTTGTAACAATGAAGGTAATCTTACAGATGGGGTAGATACATGTTTTCTCAAAAGCATATAGTTTGAACGCAGAAAAAACTAAAAGAAAGAGTTACCATACATAGCACAACAGTTCTCTTATTGCGTTAGTTATTTCCAATTATTCTCTTGTTTATCTAATTCTAAGAGAAATGATTACTATTTTTTGAGCAGCAACATACATTTTTTTATAGAGCAGCTCATTTGGAGTAAACACTCTCAGGGAAGCAGGTGTTCCAAATATTTCTTTGGAAATAAGTGTACACTTTGAACAGAGCTATTAGGCAGAGGCCTTAGATAGGCCAACAGTTACCCAGTTAATACTACATTCATTCTCAAGCTTACTACTAATAGTGCATGTTTTTATTAGTTGAATTATAATAATTGCATGGCAAAAGAAAGTTGCCACTTATTAAGAGTAAATTTGTGTTGCACGTAGTGATGTTATTCATTATGGTTGAGTACTGTGGGTATAAAATGAAAACCCAATCCAAAAATTGAAAAAAAAATCCACTAAATCCACTTGGTGACTTTCTCATGGGCATAAATCATGCCTACCTGGACTTAACAGATGGACAATGTGGATCTCTAGGATTTGAACCTTTATATAGCTTTATCAAAATGAGGGGATGGCAAGTTACCTGACATGTGGAGAAAGTGTGACGTCATTACGCATGTACAGTGACAACACAAACAACTGGCTCACTGCCTACATTGCAGTTTCTTGAGTGTGTTCACTAGTTCCAAAAACGGAGTAAAATGCTTCCATCATGAAAATTGAAATATTCACGTACTACTGAACTCGTACAATAATTTGAGAGTGAATATTTTACTGCAAATGTAAGTTATACAGCAACGTTATCTAAAACATTGTTGCGTTAACTGTACCTGGCCTCCTCCGTGTTGTGATCAGGTAACAGACTGACCCCTCCAACTTCGTATAGTCCAAACTCTGCAACCTTTTGTTTACTGTATGAAGGTTCGCTTCCTACTGCTGGCTGAATGACTCATTTTAGTAACTAATGAAAAAGACATGAATAGCTCATCTTTTAAAGTTCTTTCTGCTAATTGCAGAACTAAATGATAATGGAGTGGTCACATTTGAGAGGTAGAATCAGGACTAAAAAGTTCAATGCCATAGCCGGGATTTGAACCACGGATCTTCCGCTTCAAATCTAAAACACAACTCACCAGGTTAAAATATTAAAACATTAAAATGTAAAATATGAAAAGGTTAAAATATCATGAAAGAAATCTTTAAATAATGTGTAAAATGAAAATAAAAGTCAAACTTGTTTGGTGAAGCCAATATTGGTGACAAAGCACAGAGTCTTGGCTACAGACACCAGGATGTCACCCAAAATTGAGCCTAGTGTAGATCCCAGACCACTGAACTGGCGCTCTCAAGAGTATTGCAGACAATCTAGTAGCATGTGTGTGACGGAGAGTCAAACATCGCATGTCGGACAGACAGGCACTGGGTCACCATGCAGAAGATGGCTGTGTGTTGCTCGCATGTGACCTATCCTCAAGCAGCTGAGAGTAACTTCTGCATGCCTGGAATCCCTGCAGGACACCATCCAGAGTTGAATGCTGTCCTTAACTGTTCACAACTGAGTGCCAGCTTGTCTTAATAATGTAGGAAAACATTATACAAAGCCATTTAATGTAAACGCAACTTTCCATTTTAATCTCACTGGAGTAGTACCTGCAGTTGTAGCTTGAACTACATACATTCTGTTGTTCTTTTCCTTTCTTGCAAACAAGTAGTTATAACTGTTAAATACAAGCTGCTACCTAAGTGCTTTCTTGTTTGCCAAGCCACAGACCTCTTTTAATTTTGATTGGTCCAAGTTGTCTGAGCCATTTCTCCTTTGTCCTTGGCAGCTTTAGTATCTTCAGCTGGCAATAACATTTTTATAAACAAAGCTACATTTAAAATAAAGTGTTCATAAAACAGAAGAGAAAGCATGATTTATAGGAATAACAACACTCAATTTGTACTTAATTACTAACAACAACTTGAGTAATCGGAAGCTTTCACGGCCGGAGTTAGAATTAAAGCTAGAGATTTCTTCCGGGCTTAAAAGCCGTGGTCTGCTGGAGTTTAGAGGTCCAGACGTTTTGTCCACACCTGCAGTGGACATCATCGGTGACGTGGTCTGAGTCTTCTTGGCAAAGGTTCAGTTACAACTTTAAATCCAGAGTCTCGTGTTCAATTCCTGGCTGGAGGGTAAGAATTTTTCTTCATACAGTATTATTTCTTGTCCTCCATGTGAATTTAATGTAGTAATCAAAAGTAATATGAACCCAAGATTAACAGCACTATATGCGAGTGAACATCATTGCTGCTCAGCAATTGTTGCAAAGGTGGAAAACCGCCGGTGACTTTAAGCATTAAAGAGGGCATATAAATAGTACATAAAAAATCTGTGCTATAGTTATATAACTTATTAAATGGTGACCTAATCAAATGCATATACAAAGTGGAAGGTGGCCTATGATGATTCTTTTCAGCTATAAATAAGCACTTTTTTCACGTGTTTTTCCTTAATAATTTTTTTCCTTAATACTTTCTGTTCTCAAAATAATTGCTATATTATTTTGTGCATTATTGCAACACAGTAAATTCAACAAGTACAACTTACATTTAATTGAATTAAATTTGGGTTCCATTTTTGATTCTTCAGCTTCTGCTGCTGTGGCAAAAAACAAATAAACATTTCTGATATAGAAACAGAAAGGTACAGAAGGTTGTAACATAACCTAAATATCATATGGAATATGGAACTGAGGGTGCTTCAACAATATTACACAAATTATTAATATGGACACTTATTTATAAACATAAATAAAAGCTTGAGAAATCCAAATTCAACGATTATGTTTCCTTTCTTTGTGAATTATAAAACCCTAAGAATTATTAAAACAAGAGAACAGAAAATCAATGAGGACATCTTTTTAATGCTTAGAGAAATGGTTCAATATGAACACCCCTCGGGAATACACATACTTCACAACTTGTTCTCCGATTCTGCTGCACTCTACTAAGTACTTTCAAGTTTTTTTTTTTTTTACTTCTTTCACTGTTTGAGGTATTCTTTCTTGCAAAGTTTCCACATCAAGCACTCCTGTAATGCATACACAAGTTTTCATATCAACCTGAGGGGAAAAAGAAAGAACAAAAAGGATATAAATCTGACAAACTTGATGGTCGTCTAATTGGTCCATTCCAAGCTGTTTAGTGTTCTACATAGGTACTCTGTAGATGGCCACACACCGCTCTATTTATGTGCAAAGGTGTGTCATCATGCAATAATCACATATTACTGCCAGGGGAACACCCTCAAGCATAACTGGCAACATATCTTGAAGAAACTGGAGATATATGGCTCCTGTCGAAACCTGAAGAAGAATCCATGGACCAGTTAATGTGTTTCTAAATTTTTACAGAAAATCGCCGTCATCTTATTGTGTGTGGACCTTTGAATGTTCTCAAAACAGTCAAATGGAACACGCTCATAGTGAGAGCTATACCACGGCTGCTGTTTTCAGGATCTTCTTCCACTAAGTGAAGCATTTCTTCTTCTTGATCAACTCCTTCAACATGAGATACGCTTTCTGTATCTAGAGCTCTTTGAAACATGAAAAAAAATGTCCCATGATATGCTTGTCTATTTGGAACTCTTGACAAATTCTTGCAGCAGCTGCTCTATTACAATGTGTTTTACCATAACCAGTATATTTCAAAATACTCAACATTAGCAAAGAGGTCATTTTATAACTGATAATTAATCTGCTGTTTCAAAAACAAGTACAATAAACAGCGACTTAAGCGCATTTCTCTATAAACAAACAGCTGAAGTGTATTTCTTTTGATCTTACAAACGTTGTGGTGCTGTGTAGTCTCATGGCTAACAATGTGGATTCAACTGAGACAAATTTCGAAAAGCTTATAATAGCAGTAAGAATGTGAATTGTTTGAATTCAAACTGTATTTAAACATGCAGAAAATATTTATCTTTCAATCTTCTCTAAGAAGTATTTGAAAAAGCATTAAAGTTTCATGAAGTCTTCATTTAAAATAGTTAATTTTAAGCAATTTTCACTTTTTACTTTCTCTACTGGTAAGTAGGGGAAGTATTGTATTCCACCCAAAAATTCGATGTCGAGATTTCACCGGAAATATATGTTTTGAGGCCCCCTAAATCCAAAAAAAGCAGTTTTAGAAAAAGGTCCGTGTGTGTGTCTGTGTGTCTGTGGACAGCATAACTCAAAAACGAAAAGTCGGTTAAAAACCAAAGTTGGTATTTAAGTTTAATGTCTTTCAAGGATGTGACACGAAGATTTTGAAGAAAATAGCCCCACCCTAAACTACCCTTTACATGGAAAATTTTTCGAAAATTTTGATTTTCTTGAAAATGGCTCTAACAATTTTGATTAAAATGTCATATGTTTGAGATATTTTTATGACAAATGAAATGTATATCTTGAATTTTCTAGCTATAGCCCCTGTAGTCATATTTACTCTGGATGACTTTTGCATAACTGGTAAACTGTTAGAGACAGACCAAATCATACTATACAAAAAATGTAGATCTTGCTAAAATACACAATTTATGTCTAAATAAATTTTCTTGTAGGGTGAACCATTTTGGAGATATTCCTTGTTATGTGTTGAGTTTCGGAAAACTTAGAACTTTCGTGAAAAGGATCATCGTTCATTTTTTTATATTTTAAGTGGGCAAAGGCAACAGAATCCCAAAGCTTTAAAACATTTGACTATCGCACAAAGCCTACTGTATTCTAATATTCCCCTTGTACCTACAAGGAAATAAGCAATAAGATAAGTTATACAAATGTTTATCTTAACACGAAAAAGATATAGGAATAAGAGTTTGTAAGAATGGTTAGTACAAGAGTAGAGAAAGTCATATGAGTGCAACACATCAGATTTTTTCTCATACACTACTTTAAAACAACAAAACAGCACAAAGATTTTTTGTTGTACTCATCATACAGAGTCAACCTGTTTAAGGATGTTTATAAGTCATCTTTCACCCTGTATAATATAGTAAATGCAGTGGTGACAGTAATTAAATGCAATTTAGTACTATTGTTACATAACATAGGAAAGACAAACTCAGTATGTACACAAAGACAGGAAACACTGAATGTTACAGTATTTCATGGCAGAGAGGAAACAGGGGCCCAACTCGCCACTAGGCAATCAATTACATTTAATAATAAGAATAGCAAGTGAATAAGGAATGAAAGATCACATACTCAGAAGTGAACCTAAATTGTCACACGATCAATAGGTAAAGTGACCATAAGTTATTTAAGCAAAGAGATTAAAAGAGCATACTTTTGTTTTGTTTTGTTTTGTTTGGCTAAAAGATTGATATGACTAAGACGACAATTCACTTTGATACAGATGAGACTAGAAGTTAGTATGCTCAGCAGTTATGACGACATTACAATGACCATACTATTAGATGTCAGTAATTTATAGTTACCTGTTGTTATCCAAGCAAATTTACTGAAATCTGTTCAAAGAAAATAAGTAGGATCACTTGCCTTGTGCATCATTTAATTTCCAGCAGTCTGTTAATGTGTAAATAGTATATAAAGTAGAAGCAGTAGGGTGATAGCAGTTTTTGTCACTATTTCAATTTCACTTAGTAGCTAGTGATCAATTTTCTAACTAATCATAAGGAATGGTAAACATTACTATTAGATTAATTGTATACTTTATACAAAAAAGCCCTGGGATCATATAAAGTTACTTGACATTTGTCTTCTCAGGGTAAGGAAAATCCCTGGTAAAAGCCTTATTCGCGTAACTCACCCTGACTGAGATTTGAACTCAGGACTTCTAGAGTGTGAGGCAGACACCCTACCCCCCACCATAGATGCAGCTGTAGGCACTGTTGTTTGTCAATAAGAGCTGTGCAATGTTGAAGAAGTTGTTTGAGCTTTGGGTCATGTTCACTCTATGGCCTTCTTCAGGAAGTGGCCATAGAGTGAACATGGCTGAAAGTTTGAGCAACTTTATCAATAACGCTTGGCTGGTAACCTGAGAAGCTTTTATTAATAATCGTTGCAGTGAAAGCTTCAAATCCTACTCTTGTTTGTGCTCATACTTTAAATTTAACATTTCTATAAATTAAATTGTAAAATTGCTTATACTAAATTCCTGTAAAATGGCCTTAATTCCTTAATTAAAATGTTTTACTCCAAATTATTTAAGGAATGCAATACACATTAAAACCAATCTTGTTGATAGTGAGACCTATTCCCTTTGTAGTTCTGCTAGTACAACAAATAATAATTACACATACATTAAAAGCAATTATTTTTACTATCAACATTGAAAGCAGAAATTTCAAACAATGGAACATTTACGAGATGCAGTCCAAAAGTAATGCATACTTTTTGTTGTGACTGTACAATTGTTGCTGCAACAGAAAGGACGGTGTGGGAAGAAGGAAATGACTTGGGCAATGAGCAAACCATCAGTTCAATTCCAAGAGTGAGTGCATGATGAGACAGGGGCAGTTTCCTTAAGAGACTATTTGAATACTACTTATTATGGAATTTTCACAAGAACAGCATGTTATCAAATTTCTTTGTGAGTGAAAGATCAAAACTGTGCAAAATTCACTGTGAACTTGTCTCTGTTGGTGGGGATGATGCACTGGACTATGGTGTTGTGAATAGGTGGATGAAGTGTAAAACAGGAAGTGTGACCAGCACCGATTTGGGCAGACCTTGCTCATTTTGCCTATCTGCAAAGAAAAGTCTTATTCAATACTCTTGGATCATAAGGGTGTTACTATGTCATATCCCCTTCCAGAGGACATATCAATCACTGAAGAATGTTAGACATTTTGAAGAACCAGCTATTGCCTGCAATTACAGAAAATCAGCCTGAAATGGTGAGAAAATTTATCCTCCACCAAGATAATGCTCCAAAACTCGAATTGGCACAGAATTCGTACTGCAAAATGGAATTGAGGCACTTAAATATCCTCCCTATTCATCTGATCTTGCTCCGAGAGATTTCTGGCTGTATGACACCCTGAAAAACACTCTCCAAAGGAGACAATTTTCTTGGAGACCAAGCCTAGGATTTGCAGTATACCAGTCTCTAAAACATATACCCAAAGACTCCTAGAAGAAATGTTTTGAAAAATGGATTGAGCATTGCCAATTGTGTCAAATAAAGGAGACCACATGGAAAAATGACGTGTGTTATGGATGATTTTGTGAGAATAAAGAATATAGAGAATTTTTTATGAATTACTGTAGGACTGCACCTCGTACTAATGTTTTCACATAGACCATGATTACCTTTATATAACAGGACAATTATTTAAACTGAGGAAGCAAAACAGTTGAAGAATTGTCACATAAGTCTGTCTCTTACTTTGTAGTTATTATGACAGACTTGTTGTGAGACACTATTCCAGAAAGTTGTTCAACTGCATCATCTGAGAGGCATATATACAACTGTGCAATTTAAGAATTAACAAACTGGGTTCTTAATCATATCAATAACTAGAGGAGAGAAGTTCTAGCAGAATGCAAGACGGAAAGCAGTCAATCCAAAGATACTGAACATTTACAATTTCTTAGTTTATGATTGTTAGGTTAATGCCCACTTTGAATCTTTCATCTCATATAAATTATGTTAATTGTTACTTTTCATTTTAAATCTGGCAACCCTGGATGCAAAGTCTGCTTACACTAATACAAATGATTCTTTTTACCTACACATCACTTAACATGAGATGTTAATTTACATTATGATTAATTATAGTTATAACTATGGCCTTATAACCTAGCCATGTTTTTGGTCATGTACTTCAAACTTACATAAATGTACTAATATAACGAATACTTAGAGACTAGGCTTCACTTATCTTTCTGTATGATTAATTTCAACAACTTACACTTATACAAAAGGCAGGAAGCGTAGTCTCTAAATATTTGTTATTTTATTAGATTTATATTGCTTCACTGTTAATAGCTTCAATTTTTCATTGATTATATAAATGTATTTACAAATGAAAATTGCTGTTAAAACATGCCTTCAGGAACAAGTCATTTTAGCAAGACACAAATTCTTTAGTGAAAATAAACTTTACACTTGTGTACAATTTCAGAGATTACTTGTACACAAAAGGCTTTCATTTCCAGAAAATATATATGTACCTGCTTTATGATACTATATTGAAATTCCTTTTAAGTTAACTGTTTTCAAATATGAGGGCTGTTCAATAAAGAATGATCATAATTTTTTACGGTCATAATTTCTTGCGCTAGAATTTATTATATATTCTCTAAGCTTAATGTGTAACTAACACGGCATACTAGTTTCGCTGTTGGTACTTCTAGTTACTATCCATGAGAGGTGCGCAAACAAAGATATATTCAGTATCGCCTAAGGCAATAATGGAGGTGATGTGCATGGAACAACATGCAGTTTTGAAATTCCTTCTTCTCAACAAATCGTCAGTTGAGAATGTTACAGACACAGCACAGCACAGCTCAAAGGCAGTTTTAAGTTGTTTAATGAGGGGAGAGGAGAAAATTAATTTTTATGGAAGGTGGACCCAGTGCTATCATTATGAGAGAGGATCAACAAATAAGCTTAAGTATTATTTATTTATGCCAACAAACTTACTGTTGGTGTTTTTAAACACACAAGTCATGTATGGGCAATGTTTGAGAGGTAGAACTGGAACTTAAAAATTCAATGCCACAGCTGGAATTTGAACCACAGACCCTCTGCTTACCAGGTGGGTGCTCTAACCATTAAGCTACTGTGACAACCAGCCAGAATGACATTGAATTCTCAAACCAGTTTGTATTTCTCCCGGTGAACCACAAAGGCAGTCTCACATTAGAGGCAACTACTCCAATGGTGGCTTACTATTGCAAGTACTTTATGTCCTGGAATTAAATAACCTTCAGATGGTAATTATTTATTTATGCCAACAAACTTACTGTTGGTGTTTTTAAACACACAAGCCATATGTGGGCAATGTGGTAAGCGGAGGGTCTGTGGTTCAAATCCCAGCTGTGGCATTGAATTTTTAAGTTCCAGTTCCACCTCTCAAAGCTTAAGTATACTTTCTCAAATACTGAAAATTTCACTGGGTGCCATTCACACATAGGTGACAGAAAATTTATATGAGACATGTTTGTGCACGATGGGTTCCAAGACTGTTCATTCCTAAACAAAAGAACCTTCACATGCAGTTGAAGTTGATGTTGGGGAATATCTGGAGTTTCTTTCAAAGGTAATCACTGCTGATGAAATTTGACTACATCATTTTAATCCTGAGAGCAAACAGCAAAGCTCAGAAATTTCCTTCATCACCCACTCCCAAAACAGCAAAATTGGTTGCTTCTGCTGGGAAAGTTATGGTCATCTCATTTTTTGATATTCATGGAATGGTTTATCAGCATGTTGTACCTGCTCACTGATCAGTAACTGGACAATACTACAGGTGGTCCTTTGTGAAACAGGCTGGATGTTGCACCACGATAATGCACAGCCACATATTGCCAATGTTGTTGCTGAATATCTTGCAAAAATCAACGTGAAGTGTGTCCTTCACCCTCTCTGTAGTCTGGATTTTGCCCTGTGTAACCTATTCCATTTCCTGTTCCCCAACGTGAAGAAACACCTTCGTGGGAGGCATCATCCATCATCAGAAGCAGTAGTAAAGGCTGCAGAGGTGATTTTGAGGACCTCTCAAAAAATGGTTTCCAGCACATCTTTGCAGACTGGCAGAAACTCTGGGACAGGTGTATCACATCCAAGGGAGACTATCTTGAGAAGGACCATAAAAATTATGATAAGTAACGGTAAACCACCTCCACATTAGACTGGGTGTTTTCTACTCGGTACGTACTAGCGGACAGTACATATACTGGTCCCTTCACTCTTGCTAGTCATTCATCATCCTGATGGGAGGGATGCACACTCCCGAAACGTTGATCGCTCTGCATCACTACACCTGGCTAGAAGCCCGAGAACATCTTGAATAAGTAAAGGTATGTTGTCAAATAAAATTATGACCAAACTTTATTGAACAGCAATCGTATGTACTTTTGAATTAATGGATTACTAGCCAAACTTACCACTGAAAATTATTGATATTCATGACCTAAACTGTTGGCTCATTTTACTTATTGTGATTAACTCAATATAGCAAACTCAATTTTATAGTTTTTTTTTTTGTTTCAAGCAGAATATATTTATTCCCTAAAGTTAGTCAAGATTTATTTAGTTAAGGAAAACCCATGTTTTTCAAACTGTATCAGCTCTCCACCATGCTAATACAAAACTGACACTTCGTGAAATTAAGCCAATACACTGAAACTTAAAATAAAATAATTTTAATCAAGTTACAAAGGCTGTATGTTGCTTATGGGGCTGAATTTTAACTTTGGAATTCAATCATACTCCATGATTAAATACATCAACCCCTTATCAATAGGAATATTATATCTGGACCTTTTTGGGAAGATGGGAAGATTTATAGATTTTATTTATGTGCCTGAACTCAAGTGCATGAACAGGTTGCTCCTCATTATTGCTGCATTGTAATTATTTTAATGAAACAAAATTCTCTTTTATGCCAACAAGTTATATGATGGATTTTGGATATGCTCACAAATGCTAATTTACAAATCTCCGGTTTCCAAACAGTATATTAAGTTAATATACACACTCCATTAAAAAAATCTTTTATTGCAATTATATACATGCATAGCAATTAAATAGTCCTTAGACACATTAAGGTTAAACAGGAGCATGCACGTTCTGTTAAACTTATTTTTTTTAATGCTGTATGGACTACCTTTGAGAAACTTTTGATACTCAAGACATTAATTTATTTGCAAATTTCAAACATTTTAATACAAATTTGGGAGTTACATAATGTTGAGACAGCAATGAAATATATTTTGTATTCAATATGCTCCAACTTTCTCAAAAATAAACTTTGTTTTACATAAAAACAAAATTTAACAAGCTGTTAACATAATCAATAAAAGTAATAAATCAAAGCCAAAATGGAAGGTATAACTTTATTAGTTTCCTTACAATAACCTTAAACAGAAATAAGGGTACCTTTTATAACTGCTAATTTAACAATTTGAAAATACTATATTTTATTATTTATCTTTCCATCATACCAATTATATGCTGATAACTTGTTCATTTTTGTACAAAAACTGTAAAAACAGTCCCATTACCATCCTGTAAATCCTTTTTGTATATCTTCTCCGCTTGCAAATGATACTCAATATTTAAAACAAAGACCATGACCCAATTAAACCCCAGAACAATCAATTTTTATGAATACATTGACTCTAATAATCTCATGTTATGTCCAGAAAATCTTCAATAATTATGCTAATGAATCAAAGAACTCTAAACAGCTACTTTAAGTTTCTTGATAATTCATTATGACTGTTACCAAATTTCTGTTTGATATGCTGCCTTAAATCCTGCTAAAATATCAAGACTAGGATAAGCAATGGTCATCTTAGATGCCTTCACAAAGTCTCAATCCATTTCTTTCAAACAAATCATTTATTACAAAAATGCTCCATCCTACTGGAACCAGGTTCAACCATGACATTCCAATTCCAGTGATGGTACAATAATGAACCCATGCATTCTTAACAATTCACTGTTCCAAAGTTTAAGTTAGACACATTGAACATTGTTTTAAATAATTAGTATCAACTGCAACAAGAAAAGGTATGTAGTAAGAAGTTAAGGGAGATACTGGTACCTTTGGTACATCCCATATTAGTTTAATGGTTTTGAAATTGAATTCACCTTTTAAGTTATTCCTTCCAAAGTATACTTGAATATCCTTAATGTAGAACCAGCAAAATAAAAATCTTTAAAAACTGAGTTTGGATAGAGCTACATTCAATTCAGTCCTGGGATATCATAATAGGGAGGGGGAAAAAAAAACAGCAACAGCAGCATACCTCATTGGGAAGAGGAGTAATGCATTCAGTCACTGCAAGAATTGCTTTCCTTAGATGTTACAATAACTAAATATTATGAGCTGTCTTCACATAGATATTTACAATTTTAAGCAAATTACAAAAGTATATTACAGTAAATAAACCAGATGGCAGACACTGTACAAATACAATAGGAATGAGGCCTTCTAGTTAATGAAAACGACATCTATTTGCACAAAATATATTAGTTTTACTACTATTACAAAAAAGATCACAATAAATAAACAACAGCACTATAAATGTGCTTTTAGCAGAAATGCATTTGTACATATATCATTCTTTAGACAATAAGACTGAGGATTTCAAATTTCCTAGGTAAAATGGAATTTTATATGCAGGAAATTGCACCCCCCCCCCCCCCCCCACCAATAAAAATAAAAAAACACTATACAGTATATGCTCATCACACATAGGAAATAAGCTTAGAAAAAATTATTCACAAAGCTAGTTTACAGAGTACAATGAGATGCTACTGTAGTACATAATCCATAGGCCCGTTAATACTATATCTGATTGTTTTATTAGGATTCATCAGAAGTAACAGAAAAATGTAGCTGGGGAATTAACTTCTGAACAAAATAACAGCCTTGATAACAGCTTAATGGTTTATCTTGGTACAAAAGCAAACACTATCACAAATTCTGCATGAAATACAGAACCTCTTCATTTAAAACCTAACGGGTGCATGGCATTTTGCTGTGAGCGATTGGGTGTGCCACAGCTGGCTTTGCTCTTACATAATCTCCACATGTAAAGCATGTATAGCACCTTATAGGACATGTTGGAAATGTCGTCCACCCTTGGCTAAACAAGCATTATATAGGGAGATCACATTTTGATTCACACGATTATGTTGGGCCACTGTAATGTTTCTGATTTCATTTCTAATATTATGTTTTAGTTCTTCCAATGTATGAAGATTTGTCTGATGAACATTGTCTTTCAGGTTATCCCACAAGTAAAAATCACACATTGTTAGATCAGGGGAGTGAGAGGGCCATACACCAGCACTAATCACTCTATCTTCAAACAGTTCAATAATTTTATTCACGAACTCTTCCATTGCATGGGCAGTAGCAGAATCTTGTTGAAACCACCCATATGATTTGTCTTCTTCTGTCAATTCATGATAAAATGGGGTCAAAATGTCATTTTGGCACCTCTCTGCATTTACAGTCTGCTCATAGAATATTGGACCAATTATGCGTCTAGTGCTAATAGCACACCAAACTCTAAATCTCCAGTCATAATAAGGGATTTCTTGAACGTGATGTGGATTTTCAGAGGTCCAGTACTGACTAGCCACGCACACAAAGGCAGCTGGTAATGGGGGACTCCAGCAAGATCGTGGGAGAGGGAAAATGAAGAACCCTGTACATGGTTTCACACATCTGGAGCACCTAAAAGATAACCCTGTCATGGCAAGCAGCACCAAGTGAAGAGATAATGGTGAAAGTTTTAGGGGAGATTTAGCATGATATAAGGTAAAACAATAAGGGTGAATTGCAGAAACAATACTTCGATTTAACAGTCTACATTTTAAATGCATTTGAGAGCACTGTTTAACCTCAAAATTCATACTGCAATGTGAAGCCAGTGTCTGCATGCAACGACCATGTTAGTCATATCAATATGGGCGACAGCAACAGAGATATACATTGGAGTTTACAAGACATTCTTTTCATTACAACCTTCTGCCTGATTACAATAATCCTTTCCAATTACAGTCAAATGTTATAATGAACTTTTGGGGACTTTGAAATTAATTTTGTTATACTGAAATTTTAAATCTAAATAAGATACTGCACCTATTTTTTTAAAATGCAGTATGTATATTAGGAATGGACACAAAGTCAACAGCACAGTTCACAAATCATTGCTAAAGTAATTTCATATTTAAAAGGTTAAAACTGGCAACATTACATAATATGTAGTAAGCTTGTATGCTATACTCGGCACCAAACAAGAAGATTATTGACAGGTGCTACCCATGTGGTGAAAGAGGGGATGGATGTGTCATCACGATCGTCATAGCAATGAAAAGAGGAACCAATTACAGCTAAGATGTTTCCATAGCAACACTAAGCGCTAAACCAGTGTTGTTGATATTTAACACGTGATTAGCATGTGCCTGACCTGCAATCCAGCAGTAACAGTTATCTTCTGTTTTCCCTGCAATATATACAATGCTTCCCTCCTGCTCCAGCTTACAATGTTTGATCAGAGATTGCCTGTGTGCTGACAAGTTTGTTTGCATAATTCTATTTATGTGGTTATTTGCCTTGTATCTATGTATAATGCCATTTAGTTAGAAAATGTGCTTATATGCTGGACCAAAAGTGGGTTGTGTCCACAGACTTTACACAGAAATAATGTACAATTTCAATAAAAGTTTTATCATATATTGCTTTATTAAATTTTAAGTTTTCATGACAATCATGGAACGAATATGAGCTTCAAAAAATTATTTTTGGAGATTTTCTCTTTATTTTAAATGTGTCTATAAGGCTAGGGCTCCACTGACAGTATTTAATACTTTAAAGAGCACTGTTTTTACCTCGTAGGCTTTACAGACAGCATTTTAGTGTAAAATGATGAACGTTAGTGGCATGTTCAAGGTTGTACTGCCGAGAATAGGGGCTGGGTTCCATTTTCTTGCAGTAACTTATGTCCCTCATCCTGGCTCCACTGACGGTAGTTCACTGCAACCATCTTGAACTACGTGTGCTAAGGTCTCAGCTCTGTTTCATTATGCCTCAATTACGTTTGTTTGTTAAAATGGAGCTTAATAGTGAATTAATAATATTGTAACTGGGAAATATCCATTCTGTATAATCCTGAGAATGAAAATTATAATAGAAATGCAAAAGTCAAAGCCTGGAATACAATATCCAAAACAACTTCCTACAAAAAAGAGTTAATATTTTTGTTTATGTTTTAGTGTATTTATTTGTAGAGAAGACCATACAAAAATAAATGTTTGATACATTTATAGCAAGTCTTAAAACTACTTATGCTCTAGTACAAAGTGAGTCCAATTTCCTTCCTTTCTTAAGGACTACTTTGCATCTGGCACTTTAGCCCTTTGGCTTTCAGTTAACTCATTCTTTTCCTTCCCTTCCCTGATATCTACTCTAATTATTCTCTTCTCTTTTGCACTTCTTGTTCCTTTCCCTTTGCATATTTTAACTTTCCATAGCCATTTTCTCTCAATTTTCATTAAAAACTTCCCCACTTCTTGATTCTTTTTTCTCCCTTAACTGTTTACCTTGCTCATTTTTTCCCATTTTGGATTCCAAACACCCTTGAGATAAGGGCTGATACGGTAACTCTCTACGTTCTACCAAATACCCAACTTATTTTATTCTCATTTTCTCCACATCTGACATGTTCCTGATTCACTCTTTGACCCTTTAAGGAAAATTGCCCTTGTTCCTGTGCATGCTAATCCTTCCTTTTCCTGTCTGCTACCTAAGTTTGACATAACCTTCTCTTCCCCAATATCTCATTTTCTTTTTAGTATGGCAAACTATAATAAGTGATAATCATCTTGCAATGCACATCCACTTCATACTGTGCACTGTCTGGAATCTAGTTGAGCTGGGACTTCAGTCAAAGCAGTGCATGTCGTCATCCTGTGTTACTGCAGAAAATATGCAGTATAATACTGCTCATTAATGCTGTAAATTACTGCCAGTGAAGCCCTTGCCTTAGGGTTTAGACAAAATACTGTTTCTGCAATCATCCTTAAGTGTTTATTTCTTTTAAGCTCATAATAGTGCAAAATGTGAAGCTATTATAAACATTTATGCTAAAATCAGTCAAAATGAAAAGCATCAGAGTATTTCATTTGAAACACAACATGGAGGAGATGACTCAGACTTTTGATCAAGCTGGCTTTAGTTTAACCTTGTCCAACTTTTGTCAGTACACTAGACGTGTATTTGCATCAATTAAAAAATATTAGCCACAATTTGATTGCAAACCACACCCGTTTCAAATAATGGCTACAATACTTTTTTCTCTAAAATCAAGTTACAACCTAGAGAGCATGAAGTATAAGAAAACCTGGCTAAAGTTTGTAACCTTTCACATTGTAATTACTTACACTATCAGCCTTTTTATTCGATGCCTGAAATACTGTAATCTGTCCATGTAATGTGTAGAGCAGAAGAAATAAGTCTTTTACATAACTATTCTACTCAAGTGGCTACTACAATGAGCACTATGCTGTCAGTTTCTGGGCAGCGTAGTGATGAGGGAGACACAGGAACTGTCTGCAATCATCTTCATTTGCTAATAGAAAGTGGTGCAGCCAAATGCTGCCACTCTGTTGCTAGACTCTTTCTTCTGAAATTATGCATGAGCTTACTCTACAGACTCCATGGACAGAATGTATACGGATGAATAGAGCAATCAAAACCCTCTGCCGTAGTTGTCCAAAGCTAAGAAGTTAGGCTAAGCATGAGATACTTCTCCTGCAGTATAAAAGGTAGCTAGCTATGAGTCAAATAGTACTGTGTTTGCTATGGACACAAGGGAAAAAGAAAGCTTACAAAAATATTAAGACAGCCGCAAAATTTAAAGGCAGCTGACCACTACCAGATAAGCAAGATAGTGCCACACATCAAAGGACAGGGCAAAGCTAAGCACAGTAATAAGACGAAATGAAACTTTTATGGTTTATTACTGTAGTAGTTAAGTAAACAAACTTGGTGTGCACGCTAATTTAATGAGTAATCTGAAAATCATACCTTAAAACTGTAACAAAACTGTGCTCAGGCCAAGCAGAAAATTCCTTATGACAAAGCAGTTAAGTTTGTCTTATTGTCATAGTCATCTTTATCCTTGCTTCTAACCACATCTGAATCATTGCTGTCTTCCTCTAAGCCGATAATTGACTGCAGTATTTTGTCGCTGGCTATTTCTTTCTCGTAGTCCTGTTCCTGCACTTTTTTCCACATGTCAATTACACATTGTAAATTACATTCTTGCTTTGGTGATGCAACACTTCCCATTTATGTATTATTCTTTCACTTTCAGGTTATTCTCTTGCCTGTTACACAAATTTTGTGTGTGCAAATTATATTTCTACCACCGGCTTTACAGCGTGAAATCACAGCATGCTTAACTATACAACACCGCAGGGCGTGGCAAGCCTCTCATTGGATGTTGTGTTTACCAGCTCCTCCTGTCAGCTGCCTTTAAATTTTGCAGCCACCATAGTGATAAATTATGAACATATGAAATGTATATGTCCTGTGATCAAGTAAACAACTGTCCCATTTTAAAAATTTTGTTCAATAAAGTTTGTGGTTTAACAATGGTGCATAGGAAACTAAAACTACCTTACATTAAAAAGCAATTGAATGTACTATGGCAATTGTCTGCAATAATTAGCTAAACACTTAAAAGGAATTAAAACATACATAGATTTACAGACCTTGTTTGAAGACTTACTGGCCTGATGTATTGCCAGTGGGAATAGCTGGTAACCACAAAGGTCTTAATAAGCATTCCAGTAAACTGCTATGCTGATTACAATTACAGCAAGTATTTATTGGCTTGTAAAATGAAGTGTGAAATGTTTTGGTAAGGGTGGCAGAGTTTGCCCTAATTTTTCAGAGCATTCACTTACTTCAAGAGCTGTAAGCCAGAGAAACATTATTTTCACTTGAAAGAAACACCTCTCCGTTTGAGACAGTTGACTATGTATTCATTCTGCCCAGGTATTCTACCTATCTGTTAAAACCAGCCTGTATTCTAAGCTTTGATACATAAATTTGATCTCAAAAGTTCTATTCATCCTTGGTACTGAGTGGCAAATTAAAATTAAATTTACTTTCTACTCTTTCATGTTTATATTTTTCATTTTTATAAAATGCGAAAGAAATTCCTTGAACAACAAAAGAATAAGCCTCATACATGGCTGAGTAAAAACAAAATTTTTAGTTAAGTAAAATGAGTATACAAAATTATCACTCTAAATAGACAGTAGAATAATCAACAACTTTACTTTATCACTGTAAGCACACAATCACAAATTTTGAGAGGTAGAACTGGAACTTAAAAATTCAATGCCACAACTGGGATTTGAACCACAGACCTTCCGCTTACCAGGCAGCTGCTCTAACCATTGAGCTATTGTGACAAACTGCCAGAATGGCATTAAATTCTCAAACCAGTTCTACCTCTCAAACGTTGCCCACACACGGCTTGTGTGTTTAAAAACACCAACAGTAAGTTTGTTGGCATAAATAAATAATAACAACACAATCACAAAGCTTTTATCACCGACTACATTTAACAGAAAATACAAGTCTGTTAACTTATTTGCTGCATTATTAAAGTATATTCTTCAAATAATGTGTGGATATATGAAATTCAAAAGAGGAGAGTGAATAGAAACGGAAGGGAGAATCCTAAGCATTTAGGACAGGCATGCTACTCAATGTTACATGGGAGTGAAGTCAAACCACTTCTCTATTTAAGAGCTGAGCTGTCACAAAGTGCTGGCAGAAGGATGCTGTTCAGAGAGGTCCTTCTGCATGCCTGATTTAGGAAAGAAAAAACTAAGAAAAAACTCCTAAAATGGAAAATTTAACACCTGTACAGAAAAAGCAAAAACAATGATGGTAAGGCACCAATGCACCCAATAAAACAAATTGTATTACTTTAATGATATTGATACTGTCCTTTATAAAAAATTACATTATTTTTGCTGCCATTGAAACTCTACAGATCTCCAAATAAAAGAAAAATTACAACTACTGAATACGAAAAGGAAATTGGGATATTAATGCGTGTGATGGAAATTAATTTATACAACATAAATTTGAAACGTCAAAATATAAAACAATTAAATGGTAACACTGTAGCAACAAGCAAAAATGTGTTTTCACATATAGCCAAGTGCGTATTGTTCAATGATATATACTTAATGGGAAACAAATCCTCAGTCTATGGTAACACACTTTCTGGCCATGTAAATTTGGCCAATATTACTTTTAATGCATGGCATTCACATACAGATACATACGATTACACACACAATCTCATATACACTAAGAAATACCTCAGCTCCTCTTCCCAAGAGATTTCCTTGTCTCTCACCATACAAATTAACACACATGTATCGATGACTTGGATTTAGCAACTGTTGGTAGACTTCGGCAATGGTCGAACCAAATACAGCTTCTCGCCTTGCTTGTTCGTATAGATAGGAGCACGCTGATAATGATCCACCAGTTGATCTAGTGTATGAAACTTACGTTGACCAATACAATATAAAGCTCCTTCCACATGCACCCTGAAGTGTTTATTACGGCCTGGAGCTTTTAATGATACTGAGTAATCTCCCATCTGAAATAAAGTTTATTCATATAATTCTCATGTGTAACAGCAGCAAACTCACATAAGCATATATTAATATTTTACTAATTTCACAGCAGTAAAAGTTTATGCCTACTTTCATTTTTCACACATAATAATGAACAAAACAGGTTTATAATAGAAAACAATGAAAGTATTCATTTATTTTTATTTCTATAAAAGCATTAAGTTGCATGTATTAGATTCACAGTTTTGTAAATTCACTGAGGATATGGAGTATCAACATCTATGGCTTTCTTGCATACTATATTTTTCTACAAGTGGTGAGAGGAGATGAAGCGAGGCCATTCAACCTACTGTCATTTACTCAGGAGAATGTCTTTGTCCTTGAATGTGCAATCGTGTTGTGGAGTGAGGGAGCTTCTTGGTACGATGTAAATAGAGTAACACCAGCAGTTCAAAATTGTCTACAAGGCAGTTGAACTGTAAGCATTGCTGATGCTGCTACAATATTATACCATGTGGTTTCTTAAGTCTCCAATAAACAATTCATTAGTGATATTATTGAAAGTATGATCATTATTGCTTTGTTTTATGCAGTAATATAATGTACTAGTGATGCTCTTTTGTGTAATATTTATTGTCCCGGGAAAGAAAGGTTAAGTCTCTTTGAAGCAGTGTATAAAATGTGAGAGTGAGAGGAATAACTGATGGCACGCTATTTCAGGTTCCCTTGTCAACCACAAGGACATAGCTAAACTCCTGAGTTAAATACAGTATTTGGTCATTCGTTTATAAATCCATTACATTTTTGACATTGGCAGTAGCGGGGTTAACTTCATGCAATAAGTTCTGCAAATTATCTTGCTCATTTAACATGATAAAAAATAATGTTGCAGAAATTTAGCGTGGTGTTAGCATACTGCAAGGGCAATCAGAATATATACATATGTGTGTGGAAGGGAACGGAAGGAAAGGGAAAAGGGAGGGGCAGGGAAAAGGGAAGGGGAAGGGAAAATGGGTTGGAATAGAGAAGGGGAAGGGAAAATGTGGTGGAATAGGGAAGGGAGAGGAAGGGAAGGGAAGGGAAGGGAAGGGAAGGGAAGGGAAGGGAAGGGAAGGGAAGGGAAGGGAAGGGAAGGGAAGGGAAGGGAAGGGAAAAGTGAAGGGAAAGGAAAGGGATCACATTCTAGATTTGCCACTAAGCACCCAAAACATGTCCAGAGAACAATCAAATTGTACTTTCAGTTGTGCTATGTGAATGACCAGCTAAGTTTCCCAACATCAACCCCGCCAAACTCATCTTGTCTGAGAATGGAAGTAAATCTAGACTGCACTGGAGTGAAGGAAGTAATTGTCTCCAATGGTGCCAGAAGTTAATGGAGGTTGACTCTTAGTTGCGAAACATTGTCTAAACATTGCTGCAGATAGTATTTCAAAAACAGTGTACACTGAGAAGTACAATAGATGGGAAAGTCCTTGGCAAATAGACATGAGAAAACCCCTGGAGAATACATTTCAAGATTCAATTAATTGCTATAGCAAACAATATTACACTTAGTACTTATCCCTGGGGCACTCAATTCTTCCAAAAGAAAAAGTTTGAAAAAGCTGAGGCACCCTTACTCTGAAAACACGGTCCTTCATAAACTCTTGAATGAACAGTGGTAAGCATTCATGAATGTTCCAGGTGCATAAGGAACCTTAGTATCCCTGCTTGCCAACACATATAATAAGCTTTCTTAAGGTCAAAAAATATCTTAATGGTTTGACAGTTCTTCATGAATCCGTTCATGATTTGTATCAGTATCATTATGGTGATCCACGGTTAAAGCATCATTGAAAACCACATGTATTGGTCAGTAGGTTGCAAGTTTCCTGTCTTCATACCCACTATCCATTGATGATGCATTCCATCACCTTGCAAATGCAACTGGTGATGGAAAATATTAGACAGTAGCTGAAGGAAAGATGAGTCCTTTCCAGCTTTCAGAATATTATGGTGGGCTCCCACCACTTTTCTGTGAAAGTGCTGATAGTTATGAACAGGGATAGAGCCTTCATATACAAGAAACAAGAGGTTACAGAGTTTGGACTATGGGGAGTGGGAGGGGTCAGTATGTCATATGATCACAACACAGAGGAGGGGAGGTACAGTCGATGCAACAATGTTCTAGATAATGTTGTTGCATAATTTATATTCTATGGTGCAGCCATTTGCAGTAAAATATTCACTCCCAAATTCTTGTATAAGTGCAACAGTATGTGACTATTTCAATTTTCATGCTGGAGGCATTTTATTCTGTGTGGAATAATGAGAGGCATTATGCACTGTACGCATTTAGCCCAGTAGTGTTTTGTGCTGTGACTGTACCAGTGCAATGATGTCATGCTCTGCCATGTGGTAGGCAACTTGCGACCACCTGATTTTGCGATAGCTGTATAAAGGTTCAAAGCCTAATTATGAAGATAAAAGAGCATTTTCTAACTCCACCATGGTAAAAAGGTGACTGTAATCTTCAAGGTTTCCAGAACAAAATGAGAAACCTTGAGATTCCACCCAAATTTTAATTGGAGATAAGTCGGATAGTTATCTGAGCTACACACGAGCAAAAGCACTGTCAGAGATGTAGGTCATGTCAAATGTATGAGCTTTAAATGTTCCATTGTAGAATGGCCATGGTAACTAAATTATAATGCAATTAGTTCTCAATCCACTACATTGAGAATGGTGGTGGTCGAATCAATTAGTTCTTTTTCTTTGGTGTTAGGCTAATACCTTTTACTGCAGGCTTATCCTGCCTCCTTTTCAGTCATTCTGGCAGTGTGAACAGAATCCTGCTCTCTCTCTTCCATGGGGGAGGATCCTTTTTCCTATACTAAACTTGGTTCAAGAACCCCAAATCAACTGGAAATGGAGATTCCTGAAGATTAAAATTGCCAATCCAAGACCTTCCCAGAAGATTACTTTGAGGAAATGCTTCTGGATTGTCCTTTTATTTCTGGGAGTAGACTTACTTCAGAGAGCTAGTTTAGTCATAACTGGTCCTGAACTTTATCAGTGGGGCATTAACGGTTATGGGGTTGCTAGTCTTACTGGCTGACATCAATGGTTTTGGCAGTGATTTTACCAAGGTGTTATTTACAGTAACAAACTTTGCAGATGTTGGAGGTGATATCGCAGGCTTTGCAAATTAACTAGCTATGAGATTCTTTTCTCATGGTGGCACTGTTAATATTGCTGGTCTAAATTGCAAGTCCCTCACTTGGTGTAGCTGCAACTCAGCTACAGGTACCAAACTGGGAGAGACGAGTAACCAATGATACACAGGAATGTTTGAGCTTCTGAGAAGGATGCCTCTCTAACCCAGGTCTCTTGATTTCCTCTTCCCTTTGTAAAACAAGGACATTTTCAGGAACTTGGTGGATGTTCACTGTTGAAGTCAACACAAGTTGGAGCTGGTGTATGTGTACCATCATACAAGACGTCTCCGCAGCTAACACAAGTAGATTCATCATTTCAAACACCATGTTATGTCCAAAACAGTGACTCTTATAACATGAGAGGGTTTGAGGTGAATGGCACAACTCTGATGGCTTCTATCTTGCCTTAAATCCTTTAAGGCAGACCTAGCTGATTAAAGGTAAGGAACAGGGTAAAGGTGGGCATAAACCAATCTCTTTCTTTCCGCTGAATTCCATACACAGATACAACATCTGATCTTCAAGGTTTCCTTGAATCTTCTTGGTCATCTATCCAATGCATAGGGTTTACCATACCACATAAGAAATTCAAGGTCCTGCACATCTCAATTCACCCAGGGTAGCTTCTTAACATACTTTTTCTCAGTATTCTTGCTACCTGGAATACTGAATGGACTTCAACCAGGAGCATGCCATTGCGAGCTCTAATGCACGATTTTACTGGATCAGCAATTTATCAAGCGCTAAATGGACTCACCGATACAAACTACCTTCCTACCTTAAAGAGGACAAGACTTGACTACTTTGACATCTTTAACTGATCTGTTTTGCTCCATGGCAATTAAATCCTGTACCACTACAAATCTGTCCAATGGCATGCTCACATTTTTGGTGCCATACCAGCTTATGTGAGAGTCCTGGCCTGGACCAACTCACTTTAGGGTCTTATCTCCCAACATACGAGGTGCACTCCAAAAGTAACACATAGAATTTTACTGATGACTGTACATGTTTAACTGCAAAGTGGTAGGGGGGATATATGGTCAAACCTTGTGCTAGCAGCAGTATGCCAGTCAGTCCATTTTTGTCAGGGGAAGAAGGTGTAATAAACATTTGCTTGAGTAGTGTTTTCTATACTGGGAATTACAGTTTTCGCTAGAGGAACAGCGTGCAATTATAAAATTTCCTTGTGCAAAAGGTGAAAACTGCATTAATATTAATCGTGAATTTGTCTCAGTGTGTGGGGATAAAGCTGTGCACTACAGCAACGTGAATAGGTGGATTGCAAAGTTTAAATGGGAAGAGTGTCCACCCGTGAACTGCCATGAGCAGGGAGGCCAGCTTGTGCACGTTCCAATCAGAACAGGAAACGTGTTGAAAAACTGATTATGGATGATTGCCGTGTGACTGTTGAGCAAATTGGTCTTCAAACAGACTTAAGCAATGGAACAGTGATGAGAATCATTAAAGAGTGCCCAGGATGCTGGATGACGCAAAAAAAACAATGACTTGAGGTGAAGAGCTATTGATGACACTGCTCAGATCCACATTTTCTTGATAAGATGATCACTATGGATGAAACATGGGTTCCACTCTTCAACCCCAAAACAAAACGACCGTCAAGCCAGTGGAAACATGCAAATTCACCACCTCCAAAAAATTCAAACTTGGCGCGTCAGCTGAGAAAATTCTCTATTTGGGACCAAAAAGGGGTTATCCTCACTCATTCTTTGCCAAAGGGCATGACAATCACTGGTAAATTTTATAAAGGCATCCTGAAGAAAAAGCTGTTGCCTGCAATTGCAGAAAAGCAACCAGAATTGGTTGGGAATTTAATTTTGCATCAAGACAATGCCCCACCCCACAGGGCATGTGTTGTCACAGAACTTCTCTTCAAACATGGTACTGCAATACTGACATACCCTCCATATTCACCTGATCTTGCTCCCTGTGATTTTTGGTTGTTTCCCACATTGAAACTTGGTCTCCGTGGGAGGCAATTTTCATCAAGGGCAAGTCTGGGTTCTGCTGCTTACAAGTCTCTAAAACATCTACCTGAAGATTGCTACAAAATGTGTTACCAGAAGTGGGTTAAATGCTGGCAGCAGTGCTTAGATAAAGGAGACTATGTAGAAAAGACTATGCCAGACATCTATGTGCAAATAAACAATTTTGACAATTTTTTATGTGTGAGATTTGAAGCTTTCACGGAGCACATTATTTATTACAGCTTCACGGGTGATCAGCCGTGTGAGGTTTAAAAACATTGAGCCGTTATATATATATATATATATATATATATATATGGGGAGCGAAAAGCTAACGGTCATTTTCATTCTGACAAAGGCCATAGAGTCTACAATGGCCGAAATCTCAATGTTTTTAAACCTCACACGGCTGATCACCCGTGAAGCTGTAATAAATTTTTTATGTGTTACTTTTGGAGTGCACCTCGTACGAAGGGGCCCAATTGCTTTCAGGAGTGCAACGCTCAAGCAAAGGCCCCTTCCCGGGACTGACCTTTATTAGCTTACAGGAACCAGGGGCTTCATTACCCAGAGACTCCCTGCTATTCCTGTCTTCTGTCCCATGCAACTAAGAAGGGATGCATTAAAATAATTTGAATTATTTTTTTGCATTTTAATGCACCTGCACTTGTGATTCATGTTGGCTGTACCAGAGAGGTGTCACTCTGAGTGACATAATACCATACACGTCATTCACCTGGCAGTACACAGTTACATGGAAGCAGGGGAAGTGTATGGACGTGTTTATTGTACCCAACATGGATCTCAAGTTGCAGTAGCCCATGTCAATTAGATTTTGCGTTCTTCTCGAAAAAACTTCATTACAAACATTGGAAATGTAGCAGGAAGCCTACAAAGAGCAAGCCAAGGGGAAATCACAAGGTTTTGAGTAGCATAGAGGGAGGGTAAGTATGACCTTGCAGATACTCGACACCTCAGACGGCCCTCAACTTCAAAGACAAACCAATGTCAACACAACTGATGTGATGTTCAGGAAGATGTCATTTATCATTAACAAAGATTGCAGATATTATGAATATATCCTACGGAACAGCTGAAGACATTGTAAGAAATGTTCTAAGGCATAGAAAACTTGCAGCAAAGTGGTACCTCATGTAATCAGTGATGAAGAGAAGGCTCACTGTGTGATGACATGTCAACAATGAAAGGGAAGACTTCAGTGAGAACCAGATTTTTTTGACAAAGTCATCATATGCGATGAATCCTGGTATCATCATTATGACCCAGAGACAAAACAAGACAGTGTCCAATGGAAACATCCTTCAAGTTCAACACCAAGTGCTGGGAAAGTCATGCATCTTGTCTTTTTTGATAAGCAGGGCATTGTGTACAATCATGAGGTGGATATGCTATGTTACTGCAAATTACTATTGTGAAGTACTGAAGGGGCCATTAGGGAGGAAAATTGCAACAAAAAGACTATATCTTGCTCAAATGGGATGGATCCTTCATCACGATAATACACTGGCTCTTCGCGCCATCAAGACTCAAGAAGCAATTGCTGAACTAGACATTGAGATGATGCCTCATCCACCTTATTCACTGGAACTAGCGCTGTGAGACCACCACCTACTTTCTGCAGTGAAAAAAGAGCTCTGAGGTCAGTTTCAGAGTGATTGAGACCTAAACAATAACTTTTCGGATGTACTCAACAGTCTATCAAAAAGGGGCTTCAAGGAGTGTTTTGAACTTTGGAATGAACACTGGAATCTTATTGTGTCAGAAGGAGATTACTTTGAAGGTCTTATTGAAATTTCAATAAAAGTGAGCAATATTTTCCAGTAAAAAATAATTCTGGTTATTTTTTGACACTCCATCATATATCCCTCACACTGTATTCAGAGAGGTATCTGGTAGCTAGTTGAACATTCGTGCACCAAAATTGATTGGTGACTTTTCTATTTGTCCCAAACGGCAACACATGTTGTGTTTTGTAATGTGTGTGTTTACCATATGTTGAGTGGTATATACAGAGCCACAAGAGCACAAAATTCTGTAAACACCCGCAGAAGAGAGTGGTTCTTTTGGATCTTTTGCTGAATGTAGCATGTTGTGGATTTGTAGATGGTGTGGATGTCATGTTTTCTGGGAACTTTCCCAATGTGATCAGCGATACCTTTGATATATGGCAGATATGTTTTATTCTCTTTAGTGTGAATTTGTTTCAGTATAGACCAGGGCTTCCTTCTGTGGCGTAAGGCATGTTTAAACTTCCTGGCTGGTGTAACGGTTGGCCTGCAAAGCACTATTAATGTGAGAAAGTTCCAGAGGGAGTAGTTGTGGTTGGCACAATCTAATATATCTTTTACATGCCTTTCATCTCTTTGTTATTGATTTTAGAAGCAATTTCTTATTTGCTTGCTGAGTTTCGGAGTCTGTTAGTCTATAAACTCTTCCAGTTGGTGTTGTAGGGTCAACTGTTGTCAATATCTCACTTTTATGCACAACTAATATATCCAAAAATTTGGGATATTTGAAAGACGGAGATGATCCATGTGGTTCCAAAAAACTAATTTTCACCTCATTGCCATCTGCCTCCAATACACAACCTAGCCACCATTTATCTCAATAACAGCAAGTTACAAATCCTACTATGTCATTAATATCCATACTGTAGTCATTGTCATCCTCAGATGCTATCTCTACTTTTGATTCTGTTGAAAATGAATGTCTTTTCACTAAAACTCTAGTTTCACTTATAGGACTATAACTGTGAAATTGTTGTGTTGCCTTGACTGTTTTTGCCGACGTGAATCTGGTCAACATGTTTTTTTCTGTTTCGTAGTCCTCCTTAGAGGAATACAAAAAATCAATGTTATTGATACTCTTTTTGCCCCAATCATATAATTGATGGGGTATTATGATTTGATCATTGTAAGTCATACGAAGGGTTGCCAATGATGCTACATGTTTTACCGTCCCTCCGACACCATCACCTGCATTTTTTCGTGAGGAGAAGCAAAAAATTCCACTCAGCCTTGATAACAAAATCATTTTCATGATTACACAGATTAAGAAAGTTGTACCTGTTTTTGTACTAGGATGCTGCTCCATCTGAAAAGTAATGTAGCTTTTTAACTGTTTGAGGCAGTTTCTGTTTTAAGAAGTCAATCATAAGGCATTGGAACAGATGAACAGCAACTGTATCATGAGCCATACAGTCCGATATAACAACCAAGCTTAAGTGCTCCAACTTTTTACTTTCCTCGTCCATGTAATAAATAACAGGGATGTACTGTTGCTTGTGCATTGTTCTAATGGAATCCCTGAACAGGATCTTGTAGCACAAATGAGTAATTTTCTGCAAAATCGCAGATTACAATGCATTCACCTTGGGATAGAGTTTCTTTAAGATGCCTTAAATAACCAGACTGTTGAGTAGCAACAAATGAATGTCTTTATAGTGTAACTAGGCTTCTAGAACAGATCTATTATCAATTTGCATCCATTGCTTAAAGGTCACATTTTCAATACTGTTCAGGTCATAAGTTTTCAAAACAAGATTTCACATTATCACTATTTGCACAGTCTTCCACATTCTTTGAAGTAACACTTATCTGTTGGGTTATCACAAATTAAGTTGTTAATTAAGTCGTAAGTTTTGATCGGTGGTTTGCCATTTGTTAGTTCAGGTACCTTACATTGAGCCATTATTAATTTGAGTAGGCGTAGGCTTTCACGGCCGGTGTTTGAAATTCTAGAAGAGTCTTCCGGGCTGATTTGCCGTGGTCTGCTGGAGTAACTTGGTCCAGACGTTTCGTCCACTACTGCGGTGGACATCATCAGTGGCGTGGTCGAAGTCTTCTTGGTGAAGGTACAGTTGCGTCTGAGGCGTTGACTGTCTGGGATGCGGAATTTATACACGGAGGTGTCTTCTCTGATTGGCTCGGGGCTCGCTGAGGCAGTGCGGTTGGTGGGAGGGGGCTAGCTGCATCTCGGGCGCTACTAGATTCTGATTGAATCTAGTAGCGCCCGAGATGCAGCTAGCTCCCCAGTTTCGTCCACTACTGTGGTGGACATCATCGGTGGCATGGTCGAAGTCTTCTTGGTGAAGGTACAGTTGCATCTGAGGCGTTGACTGTCTGGGATGCAGAATTTATACACGGAGGGCTAGCTGCATCTCAGGCGCTACTAGATTCAATTAGAATCTAGTAGCACCCGAGATGCAGCTAGCCCCCTCCCACCAACCGCACTGCCTCAGCGAGCCCCGAGCCAATCAGAGAAGACCCCTCCGTGACAGTCAACCAGACAGTCAACGCCTCAGACGCAACTGTACCTTCACCAAGAAGACTTCGACCACGCCACCGATGATGTCCACCGCAGTAGTGGACGAAACGTCTGGACCAAGTTACTCCAGCAGACCACGGCAAATCAGCCCGGAAGACTCTTCTAGAATTTCATTATTAATCTGATGTTTTGGTGAACTGTAAAAATGCATGCATGCACCCACGCGTGCACACACCCCAAGCGCATGCACCCACACCCACACAGTGTCCCACTAGATCCAGCAAGGACACAATGCTTAGGACGAAGCTTGCAAAATTTACTGAATCCAACATTTTGATCTGGATAACGTTCTTTGAAGAGTACATAAGCTTCTCTTAAAGTGCTTAAAATTAAGAATTTCTGAACATGTACACGTTTCCTGTTTAATTTTAATGATACAAAATCCTTTTTACCTGGCATCTGGCGACTTACTTCATCAGTTTCATAAAACTGTTTAACCAAGGCTTCTGTTGCAGGGTTCAATGTTCTTCCGGGTTTTGGATCTGGGGATGACATTACACCTTTTTCTGTTACAAGCTTTTTTTGCATTTCTAGGAATAAAATTTGACACTCCCAATTCAGTTTCTAATTGTTTTAAGGTCCAACTTTTTGGAAGTGTTGTTAAGATTTCCATTTTAAGGTTTTTGTCTTCAGTAGTATTGAATTTTTCTTTTAACTATGTAATGATTTCACTAACATCATTTTGGCTGATACTAGAACATGAGGTACCTGGTAAAGCCAAAATATTTTTTCTAACAGCCTGTATCACTTTTTGAAATTTATCTTCAGCGTACTTCTTTTCAGTCAAACATTTCTTTTTAATTGCTGTTTCTTCCACAGCACTCAGGCTTCTGTTTATAGCTTCAAGTGCTTCTTGTTTTTCAGGATTCAAAACTGGATTGATAATAGGATGTTCACAAATATCCTGAGATTCTGAACTGCCTGAACTTAAGTTGCTGTAAACTGTTACAATTTCTGGCAATTTAAGTACAGCTTTAAGGCTTCAATCACATATCTGATCACCATTTTTTACATTAGTAATGTGTCTTAAGATATTATTGTTAACCGTTCGCAATTTTTTCTATGATACTCATGACCGAATTTTTTTAGTGGGTTACAGCAACATACAACAATTTTATGTGTTGAAGTATAGCTTGTCTAAAACGTTGTGACACTCTGTGTGTGTGAGGAGAAATGCGGGGAAGTGTTGAGAGTGGTGGGGGAGCAAGTGACTAGAAGGTTATCAGAACTTGGAGGCAGTCACATATACAACACATGAACTTATCACTCTCACAGCAGCTGGAAGACTGACCCCCCACTTCTCTATTATGCAAGTGGACTGCTCAGTGCCATTACACATCTTTGCTTCGGGAGTGGGAGAATGTCAGGATGTTTTAGACAAGCTGTACTCTGTTCAGTCATCTTTTGTACTTTAATCTGAGCTTAGAAAAATGGAATGTGATTTAAACAAACAAAAAAATTACTAAGCAAAATAATTAAAACGTTCTCAAATATTAATTTTGTAAATTAACAGTACATACATAGATGGGTATAATTATACATGGAACACACAACTTCTCATTTTACCACTGCAAGGGACACTTCTACAAAGCACAGCACTTCAACCAACGCTGAAGTATGTGTGGCAATGAATCATCAAACATGTTATAACCTGCATTAGACAAGCCTATACAAGCACAGACTTCCAAAACTGTACCAGAGCTGCAAAACATTAACTAGTTAAAAATTATGAAGAAGACAAAATAAACTCCCTTGGATTGTGCCTAGTTTTGTGCAATATTAACATTTTAACATAAAATGTTCAGTTATTTTGTCATAACTCCTGATTCCATTGAGGTCCCATTGTGAAATTTTCAGGGTTTACAGCTTTAAATAATAGCAAACTCATATACAAATTTCAATTATTTTAGTTATAATTTCAATTTTAATTTAATTTCTTTTCCAAAAACAGTCAAGTAACATATATTAAAGCCTGTGAAATTATCTTTAAAATGACTCTAGGTTTAATAGAACTGGAATTATTAAAGATATGATAGAACAGTGCAAAAAAAAAACAAAATTCCCAAATTTTAATAATTAATTACTCGTAAATAGAAAACAAATTTTTTCTAGAAGTATTTTCTTGCTTAGAACTTTAGGGAGAACTATTCCTGAAATTTTCATTAAAATCCATGATGGTCATGTTGAGTGATCAGTTGGTTTGGCTTGGAATGACCCTGCTATCTTATATTTGATCACATTATATAAGGAAGCAAGGCTATTCTTTCTTTGTTTCTTATGCTATTAGTTGTTTTTGTTTTGGAGTCAATGTATTTCTTAGCTAGAGTAACCAATGACCCATACAGCATTGTATAAAGGTGCTTTTTCTTTATGTGAGTCACAAATTCATTGATCACTGATGAAGAAGAAACATGTCATCACCTTTTTGGTGCTGACTCCAATCTCATTCTCTGATGAAGCCGCTGACAGCTGCTCCAGTGTTAAACCAGAGCGATTAGAAGGAGAAGTGCAATCACCACTGTAGTTTGTGTGTTCCGCCGCACAGATGGCAGCGCAGCTGCTAGTGTGGTACAATGCTAATACAAAATCTAGCGTTTAGCAGGAGATTCATTTTTTTAATTGGTGTTTAACGACTCTGTCAATTTCCGGGATCACATCAGCGTCGCCGGTGAGCCGGAGTTTTGTCCCGAAGAAGTTCTTTTACATGCCAGTAAATCTACTGACATGGAGCTGTCATTTTTAAGCACACTTAAAAACCATCGGTCTGGGCCGGATTTGAACTCGCGACCTTGGAATTAGTAGGCCAGTGTCTAACCAATTGAGTCACCTAGAACGACAGGAGATTCACTGGAAAAGTAGCAAAGCAGAAGAATAGTGTCGATTAACAATGACTAACTCACGCATACACATTCTGACAGCTATTCAGAGAAATCCAAGACAATAATGTTACCAGTAGAATGCAAAATGGCATTAAAGGAATAAAGTGAAATATAATTTCCTGTGAATGAAAAGTTAACTTTGCTGCAAGAATAGTACAAGCTACTTGTATTTTGTTCTACAGATAAGAATGTACTCACCAATGTTGAAATCAGCTGTTAGTAACTTTCGACAATTTCCGAGATGATTTTGCAGCCTTTGATGATTGTAATTCCTTTCTTATTTCCTTGGTGCGGAAAAAGAAGCGACACTTCATGTAATGCAGAATTAGTTTGGGGAGAAGATCCAGCAACTGTTCCTCACAATACCCAATTCCAGAAGCAACACGAATTTGGTTAACACTGTCACAACAATCGAAAAGTATATCGCCCCACAAGTTACTTTAATTTGAAAGTTTCTCTGGTAAAACCCTCTCTACTTGCGAAAGAATGCCATATACAGATTTAGAGGGGTAAGTAAGGCATAAATTGTCTGTAACAGTTTTGTGGTCTTTAATTGTAGTTAAAAGTGATATGCAGGGGAAATCTGCACACTTGCCATGGAGTAAATTAACACATGCTTTGAACAATTGTGTACTATATACCCAGTCAAGTGATATACCAGACATTCTTTAGCCATATCTTTCCGAGTAATTTCAGGTACATTGTTTTCCCATTCTGGTATATCAGGTTCCTCAATCTCAATTTCGTCCTTAATTTTGCTCTCTATATTTCCTGTAATTCCTCTATTGTGGCTCACTGTTTCCTTTGCTCATAACTTCATTTGATTAATGAATGATGTTAAAGGCAGCTCTTGCCTATACTCACAATTGCCTTCAGATGATATTGCTAATTTATTTGGAACATAATTGACTGTAACATATGCAACTGGAGAAAATCCACTGTAGATGGATGATGGTCGGAATATATTTCATTATATCTCATACCTTCCTTCTTAGTTGCCTTTGATCTTTTCAAAATTGTATCAACAACAATTTTTTTGTTTTTCAGTTAGGTATTTTGTTCCATCAGATTCATCGATATTGCTACTACTTCCATTTACTTTCCTTTTAAGTACTTGAATCTTTGCATTGGCTACTTTCAATTGGCATTTTAGTCTAATTATATTACGATGTTGGTACTTTAACCTTTTCTTTAGTAGGTCTACTTTATTACTAAAATGTCTACTGGTATTCCCTGCGAGGGGAAGATTAACAGTCGTATTTTGAAGGCCTTCTGCACGATTCCCACTGTCTTCTAAATTGGTATTTCTTCCAACCCTTTTTGATAGTCGCTGTGAAGGAGGTTTACGGGAGTCTATTGGCCGTGATAAGTTTTAGGAAGATTAGGAAAATGATGTGGAACTGCATGAGGCATTAACTTCCATCTTTGCCTTGCAATCTCAATATTTTCTCCATTAACTATAAATTTGTGTACCTTTATCAAAAGTTCTTATGAAAAATGTGAATCACACACATAAATATTAGAAGAAAGGCACTTGAACTTTCTTGGTATGGCCCTCTCTCATTTACAAAACAGTAGTTTATCTTTTGGAGGTGTAAAGAAATGTTTACCCTTAGATTTGTCATATCCAGATCTACAACCAGGCACAAAACACATAGGCATGTTGATTATTTCTATAAATTCACAGTTTCATAAAAGTTAACCACAATTCATCGCACTGTAACAAACAGAGCAACCATACACAACAATACTCCAATGCAATGACCAGCGAAAAGTGCCATAAATAGCCACACTAACGCCTTTGCTGCCACCTGACGGAGGCGCCAGGTAGCTCTTGTATAATCATATGGAAGAGCAGTGGAGTGATCACACTTTCTCTTTCTATTTGCTCTGGTTAAACTATAACAAGTATGGGGATAAACAACACCAGTTACTAAAGTAAGAACAAATTAGAAACTAAAAACTCCACTTATCTTAGTAATGTTGCACGTTCTTTTTGCACAAACTGACCCAGGGTTTCAAGTTGTCTCCCTGGGTCAGTTTGGTTAGATGCTGGCCTACTGATCTCAAGGTCGCGGGTTCAAATCTGGCCCAGACCGATGGTTTTTAAGTGTGCTTAAAAACGACAGCTCCATGTCAGTAGATTTACTGGCATGTAAAAGAACTCCTGCGGGACGAAATTCTGGCACACCGGCGACACTGATGTGATCCTGGCAATTGACAGCGTCGTTAAACAACAAAATATTAAAAAAAAAAAATTAAATCCTGGGTCAGTTTGTGCAAAAAGAACGTGCAACATTACTAAGATAAGTGAAGTTTTTAGTTTCTAATTTGTTCTTAGTTTAGAATCTTGTTGCTTCACTGTTAATAGCTTCAATTTTCCTTATTTAACACCAGTTACGTTGACTGATAAACATAATGAAGACTAATATTTGAAGTAAACTGCTGAATGAGTTTGAAGAATTAAACAGTTTCTGAATCTTATCATTCAAAATTGCAGCTATTGAATTATATCTGTTAATTTCTGTTTTCATGGTTTAAAAATAACTGTTTTCACAATAATAATGCTAAGAGTACATTTCTATGAGATGCAGAATTAAGTAAAAAGCTCCCTGGTGATGACCACTAACCCGAGTGCAGTCTTTAAACACTGCAACTTCCAGTAATCATCATAGTAAACATTTCTGTAAGACAGTAAAACAAGAAGGAAAAGAAGAAATACCTGCTCTTTTATTAACTTAAATCCCACCTCCATTTAACTCCTACCAAAGTTTCTGCTTTATGTAGGCAACATTTTAAGCCTCTTATTTGCTTATGAAATACAATTTTCCTTGCCCAATTCTAAAAAGTTAATTTTCTTTCTGATTTTCAGAACTATGCCTAGATTACTAAGTAAATGCACCTCCCTACATATTGCCTTCTGAATATAACTGATTTCCAGGTACCTGACCTTTAAGCTACTGGTATTCTTCTAAACTGAACCTTGTGGTCTACTGGGAAAGCTACATACCAGTTAGGAAATTTAATGTTATACTGGCAAGTTGCCATGGTAGCTTAGTGGTTAGAGCAGCTGTGCATGAAGCAGTGGTTCAAATCCAGGCTATGGCATTAATAATTACCTTGGAAAATATTTAAGAGGTAGAACTGGAACTTAAAAATTCAATGCCACATGTGAAGGTTATTTAATCCTGGGATATAAAGTACTTACAATAGTAAGTCACCATTGGGGTAATTGTTTCTGATGTGAGACTGCCTTTGTGGTTTACCAGGAGAAATACGAACTGGCTTGAGAATTTAATGCCATTCTGGCAGTTTGTCACAATAGCTCAGTGGTTAGAGCGTCCGCCCGGCAAGCGGAAGGTCTGTGGTTCAAATCCCAGTTGTGGCATTGAATTTTTAAGTTCCAGTTCTACCTCTTAAACTTTGCCCACACACGGCTTGTGTGTTTAAAAACACCAACAGTAAGTTTGTTGGCATAAATAAATAATAATTACCTTGGAAAATATTATTTATTTATGCCAACAAATTTACTGTTGATGTTTTTAAACACACAAGCCGTGTCTAGGCAATGGTTTACTGAGAGAAAAATACAAATTGCTTGGAGAATTCAATGTCATTCTGGCAGGTTGTCACAGTAGCTTAATGGTTAGAGCACCTGCCTGGTAAGCGGAGGGTCTGTGGTTCAAATCCCAGTTGTGGCATTGAATTTTTAAGTTCCAATTCTACCTCTCAAATTAGTCTTGGAGTTTAACTTTTCAGGATCTCAAAGATCCCTATCTTATTTGTGGCTGCTTCTGTTAAGTGTATAGTTGATGCTTCTACACTAGTGATGATTTGACTGGAATCTGCCATGGTGTAGGGGCAAACTTCAGACCATTTGCTATGAGGATGAGGTTGATTCACGTAATTATGCTTGAAAGATTTACTACTAAGCAGTCCATGCACAGTAACCAGTAGCCTAGCACAAAATGTGGGCAAAATGTTGTCAAGAACAACCCCTGATATGTGGCCTTCACTGGAAAATCTAAATTTTATTGGGGCTTTCTCTTCAGCATTTTGAAGTGCTGAAAACATGCAAATCTAGCACAGCAAAAATTGAAATAATTAAGAAAATAAGCAACGTTATAAATTGCTAATTTATGAAAAGAGTACAAGCTCAGAATGCTATAAAGTGCAATTCTCCAGCTCCCACAGTAATTTATAAGTATCTCTATCACACAAAGTTGCATCACACAAGCGTAGAGTACATTGCTATAACCGATTCTTAGCCTTAAAAATCTTAGTGGAATATATTCTTACATTCGTTTCACTGTCCCTAATAAGAAAGTCACCATCATGACCATGCTGATTCAGAAGGTTGTCACACTGCGCTCTAGTAATGGTGCCATAGTACCATGGTTTTCCAACAAGATGAGGCCTATCGATAGCCCGTCCAACATTACCATCTGGTCGTCTATCCAAGGAATCTTGCCTCTCACCTGCACCATCACGATTCCTATATGGTTGTGTTAAGTATTCACTTAATTCCTGGAAAAAACAAAGGAAAGAATAAAAACTGGATTTTGCAGTTACATCAAACTTTAGAAGAGAATTTAAGTTTGTAAGAATCAAAACATGAGATATGAAATGGTTTGAGTAAAGACTGAGCTAACTGGAAAGATCTTTACAAGCAAGCATGGGGGTTGCCTAATAGTAGGGGAGCCCAATAGGGAGTTTAGGGATTTACTCAAGGGGGGGGGGGGGATACCTTACACCCTGTTGAGTACCTCCACCATATATATGCCCTCTATATAGGGTTGTATGTCTAGGCAGCTGATCAGAATATAAAAAAAAGTCAATAGAAATACTTTAGCATATCAGATTAAGGTATGGTGGATTAATTACATGCTGAAAAGTGTGCATTTCAATAATCTGAAAATTTGGGTGCAACGTAAGGGAATGGGAGGGTCACAAATTTGCAAACAAAAAACATCATCTTGACACTCCCAAACGCGGTTGAATTTTGTTTTATTTTGAAGGAAATAATTCAAGGATAACGAGAAAAATATAATCTGCCAATTTCCACAAGCCAGAGTAACAAAAATCTTAAAGTATACAATGTGCAGCTGCAGTAAGGAATATATACTCTACTCTGCGCCTCTCTTTCCCTTTCAGTCTTTCTCACTTTTTTGCTCCATCACCATGATGCCATCACAGCTGATCACAGCACTCATGGTATTACCTATATGTAAAATGGTCTAGCTTCTCTCCTGGTTAGATAAATTTGTGCACAAGTTAAATTTTTTTGCGCAAGCACACTAGTCGTACTTTAGCCATGTAACTTTGCAAGGACTTATTTATAGTATCAATGAAAGTTATGTATTTTGCTTAAATAACCAATTTGTCAAACTAATTTGACTAAAGTATTTTTAAAAATGTGTTAATGAAAATATCACACAACTGACATTGTCGTCGCCTTCGTCTTGGGTGATAATACTACGTGGGTCGGAATGTCACACTTTCTTCTCTAGGTGAGTAATATACTATTTTTTATTTGCATGCTATTTTCCATGTATTTTATTTGTCACATTCAGTGATTAAAAACAAACCATGAAAAATTTTTTTTCAAACTGTCATATAAAGAAAATCCCTCCAAATAATTGTCAGATTATGGGTCAGTACGACTAGGACATCAAGCTGAACTGTCTGTAATAATCTAATGCGCTTGTGTATTTCAAAAGCAGCGATGAGCTTGCATCATGTCTGAATCATCAGTCTTTTGAATGAAAGCTTCTTTCGGGTTCACTTAAACATCCCCTCTGAAAATTAGACATGCTTAAATAAATTTCTTTTTTCCCTAATTTTTATCCTTATGTACAGCCACCTGTACAACCCAAACCAGATCTGTAGATGCTCTCCCCCCCTCCAGTGAAAGGGTATACATCATAAAACCTTCTTTTCTTTCTACCATCTAATCTTCAAAATCCAACAGGTCCTCATGACACCCAAGTAAATCCCCATTTAGCATCATGGGCTCCCCTACTTAACAAATTAGTCAAATTAGAATGAGCTAGAAGAAAAGGAATGAATGGTTGTAGTGTACTAAAATATACTTAAAATTATAATTTCAAATAACCTGAAAACTTTTACATGATCAAGCTCACTAATGCTAAAAGTATTAAATTATTAACAGCATTTTTTTATATCAAGGATTACTTCATTAGTATCATGCTTCGTTTTTGAGCATTTGCTTTGGGTACCAAAAATTTAACCTTGCATTTCTTTTGGTTTTATCAAAACAAATTTTGCTTCATTCAGTGCAAATGATACTTTATAAGATATCCTTCCTCAAGAGGATATTTTATCCCCCACTCTCTCTGTTCTTTTGTTCTTTTCTTCTTCAGCACCAAAGTAAGTGAAGTTCAGCTCTACTTCTACTCTACCCCCTCCCAAAAAAAAAAAAAAAAAAAAAAAAAAAAAAAAAAAAAAAAAAAAAAAAAAAAAAAAAGAGAGAGAGAAAGAAAAGAAAAACAAAAAGATGCATAAGATTATATAAGATTAGCACCTCAAAACAAATTTAGTCTGAAGAAACTGCTCAAGCAACTTAAAAATAAAATCCCCATAGCTTTAAAACCCGGAACTTACTAGTTCAACTGTGAGAGCTGTGATAGGGTAATAAAGTAATAAACAACTTTGAAATCCCAGCATTGAACAAAATGTTAAAACTTTGCATCTTTAACACCAGAGAGGAGCAGGACTGTAGCAGCAGAGATGGAGGAGAAGTTGGCTCAATCACTCAACGGCTGAGGATGAGATTTAATGAGCTTGAGAACTTTCCAGTTTTTCCAACATTTTAAAGTAAAGGTGAGTATAAATAAAACGATTCAAAAAATTGAACTCAAACAAGAAATTTGTGGTTACTGCCCAAGATAAGTTTGTCATTTTTGTTGTGAACTGGAATAACAATTAGCCACACAATTTTTAGATCTCCAATACATATAGTTAACAAGATCGCTACTCAGAGGCACTAAAATCGCTCCACCCTTAGATCCACACTTGGTGTAAACACAAGCCGCCAACAACTAACCTGCGATACGTAGAAACCAAAGCACACCATAAATTGTAGTACCCTAAATATCGGTGATTGTATTTGAGTTTTCAACATGTATGATAACCTAGGTAAAGACTACTTGAATGTAACGCGAAAGCAGGAATATTCCTAAAACACCTGAGTAAATGTAGCTCTATTGCGACATAAACACGAGACATGAGTCCATATGGTGTTTATTTTGTGTTAGTCGCAGGTGACAACATCTGGTTATCGCGGAGGGATACAAGGTGCAGATCTAAGGCTGGATGGAGTATAGATATAATAGAAGGAAATGAAGCAGAGGTGGTGTCTCCAGGCTCCAACCAACTCACGCAGCAGAGGCGGACACGGAGTCAGTCAGTCATTCATTGCATAGCTCCCCCTCTTCTGCTTTCAGTCATGGGTATGCTACAAGTGTTGCCAGTGTTTCTCTCTTTACTCCATCTGCTTTCCTGATGCATGGCTGAACTGGAGCTCCAAGAGCTGATCCTGTTCTGTATGTCTGAGCTCATCACCTGACAAAGTGTCTTGCTGTAATTCCATGTAGCCAGTTGTGATAAGGAATTTCTGCATCTCCAGCGGACTCATAGCAATGAAAATGCTCATAAGCTTGTGCACCACTCTACAGAGCACAGCTCAGGTACAGAACAGTGATGCCACAATTTTTTTTTTTTTAAATATTTATTCTACTTCTAATCTCATGCATTTTGGGCTATTTTTAAAATTCACATCCTGCCCATTTATCTTGGACAGCTCTCTGAAATACATCTTAAACATTTATATTTTGTTGCTGGACGTGTTTGCATCATGCTCATCTTTGTTATTGTTCTTTGTTTACAGTCTCTCTTTTATTTTCATTTGTCCTAAATTTCTTTATTCTTTATCTGTCTAAACGCCCCTTTCGTTATAATCTTTCTTTCCCTTTTTCTATCTTTTTTGTTTCCTAATATTTTCTATAATCACTACTATTTAATACTTACTCCTTTTCTTTCTCCCCATGTACCCTACTTCGTGGATGCCTCCTTGGTTTTACTTTTACAATCACATGTCAAATTTGACTCAAAATAATCTTCCCTACACCTTTTACTCCTAGCTGCAGCTTTCAAAACTATTTGCTCTGTCTCGACACATGGCAAGGTATACCTGTTGCTGGTTTATTCTTGTGTTTTTTACCTTGTTTCATTGTCATTTCATGCACAATAAACTGCTTGTCTATAGCCTTATCTTCCCACGAACGATAAATGCTTTTCTGAACTCCTTTCCTTTAATTTCACAACTGTAATTTACACACATTTCTTTGTCTTCCCACATACACACATCCAGTGCTGTATCTTCTTCACTCGTATTTCCCCCCCTTTTTTTTGTTTGGGAATTTCCTACTTGTTCTACTCACTATCCTATTAACCTAATGTATTGAGAGGTAGAACTGGAACTTAAAAATTCAATGCCACAGCTGGAACTTGAACCACAGACCTTCCGCTTACCAGACAGCTGCTCTAACCATTGAGCTACTGTGACAATCTACCAGAATGGCATTGAATTCTCAAACCAGTTCATATTTCTCCTGGTAAACACCAACAGTAAGTTTGTTGGCATAAATAAATAATAATTACCTAATGTATTACTTCACTGCTTTCTTCCCTTTCTTTATTCTTCTCCTTCCCCTTTCCATAACTGCCTATCTCTGCAACATCTTCACTTGAGGTAATTTCTCCCTTCTGTTATTGTTTCCCTGGCTCACCGTCTTGTTTTTGTCCACATCATTGTTTTTCTCTCTGACATCCCTTCCGTCATTTTTTCATCGATGCATAGCTGCAAATTTTTACTGTATGCTATGTTTCCTTGCTTATGCGCCGATCTTCCTTGTTCTATTAAGCTTCTCAGTAGTTCTCTTAGCTTATAAGTTAAATCCCTGTTGCTGTAGATGTTTGTTCCTCTCAATTTTTACTTTGGCTACTGGTAAGTAGAGGAAGTATTGTATTCCACCCACAAATTTGATGTCGAGATTACACCAGAAATATAGTTTCTGAGACCCCCTGAATCCCAAAAAAAAGTGTGAGTGTGTGTGTGTGTGTGTGTGCGTGCTTGCGTGGGTGCGTGTGTGTGTGTGTGTGTGCGTGCGCGTGTGTGTGTGTGTGCGTGTGTGTGTGTCTGTGTGTGTCTGTGTGTGTGTCTGTGCATGTCTGCGTGTCTGTGTGTGTCTGTGTGTGTGTGTGCGTGCGTGTTAGTCAGTGGACAGTATAACTCAAAAACGAAAAGTCGGTTAAGTTTAATGTCTTTCAAGGATGCAACACAAAGATTTTGAAGAAAATCGCCCCACCCTAAACTACCCTTTACATGGAAAATTTTTCAAAAGTTTTGATTTTCTTGAAAACAGCTCTAACGATTTTGATTAAAATGTCATATGTTTAAGATATTTGTAGGACGAAATGTATATTTTGAAGTTTCTGGCTATAGCCTATGTAGTCATGTTTACTCTGGATAACTTTTGAATAACTCGTAAACCGTAAGAGATAGACAAATCTTACTATACAAAAAATGTAGATCTTAGTAAAATACAAAATTTCTGTCTCAATAATTTTTTTTGTACAGCGAACCATTTCGAAGATATCCTTTGTTATTTGTGTCAGTTTTGAAAAACTAAACTTTCGTGAAATGAAACACCATTCATTTTTTTATATGTTAAGCGTGCAAAGAGAATGAGATCTCAAAGCTTTAAAATATTTGACTCGCTCAAAGCCTACTCTATTCTAATATTCTTCTTGCACCTACAAGGAAATAAAGAATAAGATAATTTATACAAAGTATATATATCTCACAAAGAAGATACAGGTATAAGAGTTTGTAAGAATGCTTATTACAAGAGTAGAGAAAGTCATGTGAGTGCAGCGCTTCAGATTTTTTGGCTTGTTTTATTGCATCTAGGATCAATTGCTTGCTAATGAATTTTACAAAAATGTGTCTTCTCCCTTTTTTTAACAAATCTGAAGGCTTCCAAAATTTTGTAGTATCTTACTTCCATCCCGAATCTTCTTCCTAAAAGTTCTCAGATTTACTTTACTTAGTTGATCCTCTTGTACCTTCCGGTGTAGAGGTATCTCTCTTAATGCTTCCTGTTTTCCTCAATTATTGTAATTACTAGAGTGCACTGTCTGTTATCTTCCAGCTTTTCCACTGTTTTAATGTTCACAACCTCATTGCTGACTTCGTCCACACTTCTATTAATCTTTTCTTCTCTACCAACCTTTTCTACATTTGCACTTTGTTCTAATAATTTTTTCCAATTCTCTAATGTTATCAGTTGTTTCCCTGGCTGCCATGTTTTGTTATTCCTTTCTTCCTCTATTTATGAGTGCTGCTGCCACAACACATATACAACTCCTGCTGCTGACTTAGAACTCATGCTACTATTTATGAGCTGGTATCTTGCTTCGCTCCCCATTATATGTCAAAGAAACAATGCAACTATGATTCTCGTGCAACAACAGGAGTATTTTCCTAATCAGGTCCTGAAACCACACGAGTTCCTGAGTTGAAATCAGAAGATAAACTGGTATCTTGATGTCAAAGCCATATTAACCCCATAGGCAAATTATGTCAACTGAAGAAATGGCTCACCCAAAACATACCATCCAAGAGGAAATAGATGACCTGATAAATCTCAGACCTTTCCTCACGTAACAGTTTTGCATTCAACAATATAGGTAATATCAATAGACTTTAGGCTTACACATTGGGTCGGTCTGGGTGGCTGAGTTGGTTAGACGCTGGCCTACTGATCCCAAGGTCATGGGTTCAAATCTGGTCCAGACCGATGGTTTTTAAGTGTGCTTAAAAACAACAGCTCCATGTCAGTAGATTTACTGGCATGTAAAAACTCCCGCAGGACGAAATTCCGGCACATTGCGATGCTGATGTGATCCTAGCAATTAACAGCGTCATTAAACAACATATTTTGTTCTTACACATTGGTAATCCACTATCACTGATCCTTGCTGATTTTTTCACGAGTAACCTGGAAATCCTCATAAACTTAACAACCTCCTTTCCTCACATTAACATTTAGCATAGGTATAACAGTATCTTTGCAATAGTACCTAATGGATTCATCCAAGACTCTCTCAAATTACTCAAAATTTTTAATAGTTTGTTTCTTAATGATGCTGTTTATTGCCAGAACCATGATGTATATTTAATGACATTCAACTATAAGGTCATCATCCTTATAAAACGAATCATGGCAAAAGCCAAAGATAAAGATCAGTACTTCTTCTTTAACTTTTACTACTGATATAAATTTAAAACCCCTTTTGTTTATTCTTATTGTCTGCCAGGACCTCTGCAAGACTGACCAGCAGTTGCAGAGTCTGGAAGGTGCACCTAAGAAACAACACTCAAGCAACACATGATCCAAAGACAAAAGTTGACCACATACCGGACAAGGAGAATCAGGGTCCCCATTAAAAGAGTAACATGGCCAATATGCAAAAGAGTCAAGATATCTCCTCATGACAAAATACAGGAGGTTATGCAGTTTGTTGGAATTTCATTCACTGCTCTAATCTTATTTCTGCAGAGAGCTGACCACCCTTGTTCCAGCATGACAGCGCTGCTCTCCACAGTTCAAGCCCAATCATTCCCCAGCATGCCAGATGTTTTGAAAAATATGGAAGACATCCTGGATACCTGTACAATAAGATGGTAGTTGTACAGCCTGCAAAGTTTCTGGAGTGCACTAAAAGAATCACTCAAAATGTGCAGTCACCCAATTTTTGATGGAGCACGTATAAAATGGCTCAGTATATAGCATACAGCTCTGCACTATAAATGGAAGTGCTACTATAAAAACTGAATGTACGTTCTTCGGTTCCATAAACATAAGCACATCCAATACCATTGGTGTCCTTACCATTAGTGATCAAACTTTGGTCATTGTAACATTACAAAAATAGTAAAAAACAAGTGCAGATGCTAGACAAGGGCATCTAGACTTCTTGTATACCATCATCACAAGTTCCACATAGGATGTGGCATGTAACCAAAGGGGGTACTGTCTCCATTTGGAAACATACCAGGCATTTCAATAGCATACTTCCTAAGAAGGTCCTGGAAACAAAAACCCCTGACCTTGGACTAACGGGGCAATTCCTATACATTTGCTCAACCGTGTTGAAAAAAAGAAATGAACAGTGGGTATGCAGGCATACATACATTTAAGCCCACAGCCATGATTTTATACTACATAGTACCTGATAGAGATAAGGGGTTCTGCTGATTTCAATCCAAAGACTCACAACTGGGCTAGTTAGAAAACCTCCAATTGTCATATGAATCCCCTGATTATGAGCTGTGTCTAATCTTTTCACCACAGATGATTGTGCTGAAGAATAAACAATACACCTATAATCTAGTTTGAATTGGATCAGTGTGTCAAAGTTGCAGCAAAAAGGTCCATTCCACTCCCAAGGACTTGTCACTTAGTATCCGTAAGATACTCCGAGAATGGTCATATCATACTTTCAGCTGTGCTATGTGTGATGACTAGAGCCCAGATCTATATGCACTAAAAACATCAAATATATGCATGCAAATATGCACTAAAAATAAGAATATGCACTTATAAAGTAAATATTTTATTTGAACTCACCAATACATGTGTCATTCCTTGCTAAATGATGAATCACAGTATGTTACCAAAAGTCTATTGTTATTTTCAGGGGTTAAGGATTTTCTATTGTCAGACAGAGTGAATTTATATGCTGAAAATGATCGTTCCACATCTTCAGATGTGAATAGGCAATACTTATATATTGGTACTGACTCCTCGGGACATTCACCTGGCAAAGACTGTCTGATTCCACTTAAGTACTTGGTGATATCTTGAATCCTATTTAGTCCTGAGTTTAAGTCCAACACCGCATTGAGTTTATTTTTAACTTTTTCCCCCAGTTTCACCAGGGACGGCATTTAAAGAAGAAATTGTTTTGTCAGTCAACTGAAGAGACTCATGTATGGGCGTACCGCGAGTTTCTAGATCCTTATTAGCCTTGGAAAGAGAAGAATAATGTGCATGGATAAAATTTATATCTTGATATGCAGTATCACATTCAAATGGTTTTTTCTAATACTTTGCATGCAAGTAAATGAGGTTTTACGGGTTCTTTTGGACATAATTTACCCACTATGAAGTTCGCCATGTATCGGCCACACAAATCAGTTGTTTCATCTACCGATATCCAGACGCTCTCTCCTATGTCAAACTGTATTGAATCCAGGATAGAAGCGTGCAGCAAAGGTAGGTAATTTTTTCTATGATTTCTCTGGATTGTTTTGCCCAACACAATATTTCTGTAGAAATAATCACAGATGAGGATTATTTAATTTATGTAACACTTTATAGAGGTCAGCATAAAATCCATTACCTTCTGACTGTGGTATCACCTGAGTCAAAAGTAGTTATTGCAACTTCTTGCCCTTTTCTTTTGACCTGAGATGTGCTGGTGTTTTTGAAAGCTGCTCAAGTTGAAACTTTTTATCACATTTTACAAATGTGAAAATAATTTAAGGAACATTGGCCATGAATTGAATTCAGATGTTTGCCACCTGGCACGAGATCAACAAAATTCCGCAAAAATATGAGGTTACTGTTCACTAGACTGTATGCAAACTTACTTCGAATTCTACATTTCCTCATAATTACAAGATTTTATTTGGTATGTTTAAATGCCAGAATTGTTTCCTGATCTCCTTTAGAGGCTTATGCCACAATAAGCTAACAAACGTATGTTTTAATTAATGAAATGTGGTTGGGCTGTTCCTTACTTTACATCCAGCAAACATTTTTTCTAACTTTCAACATCAGTTGCAGTATTGCATCCTTTAGGAAATCACAAATATGATGGAAACATAAATACTAACTTTAAATATGGTCTAAACGACCAGAAAGACAAATTCACTTTAAATAAAATGCATAGAAGGTAAGTCCAAATCTACTTACTGCACATGCACCCAGTTTATAGCAACATTGCTGCCACGTGGTATTACCCAAGTCTTTGTTGCCAACGTTAAGAACGTCAATACACTGTAGTTAAATAAACTGGTGAAAGTTTCCCATAATCCGTACATAACATGCGCGTTCTCGATAAGCTTTCTCTTATAGGAACTGCATGCATCGTGGCACAATGATGTGAGATCAACATTATTAACGAATCAACTTATACTTACTGAATAGCAGGGACTGAACAGGTGGTTCATTTTCACAATAAATAGCAAAGCTAGTGTACTTCCAACACTGGCACTTGTGGTGAACACATGTACAGTTTTAATATCATCTGCCAGACATATGTGCAGAGAGAGGTTGGCACTGCAACTATGACAACATTCCAAAGGTTATGTTACTTATGTGTGAAACATCTCTTACGTTATTAATACCATTATTCTGTGTTGCATTTAATCAGTGGTACTAATAATTGCTAAATCTTTAGCATAGCATAATTTATAATGCAAATTTACTCTCCACTGCAATATGTTTAAGCGAAATTTACATGCAATTGTTTGCAGGTTTGGGCAACGGGGAAATGTACGATTCTATTTAATTTTTAAAATACCCATATTTAAATGGAATTAAAGTGCTTTATGCTAGCAGTTGCATCTAATTAATGGTCTTAAAAAAGGAATTTATATAACATAAATGTATTTGTAGAACATGATGCAGAAGTTTACAAAGCACTTTTCCCAACAGTTACTCCAACAAACAGCTTATTTAACAAGCAGCTTATGAGCACAGAAAAAGTTGTTGTTGTTGTTTTCTAGTGCCTTGCATCTGGCAATGAAGCCATTAGCATTCGTGCTTTCCAATACTTTTGAACTGTAGTTTCTTCTGATCTTAATGCTTCACAGGTCTTCAAGTGGTCTTCGTTCATTTCTGCTGGATCGTTACACAGGACACATATTGGTGAGGCTGAGATACCTATTCTGTAGAGATGACTTGCTAAGCAGTCGTGATTTGTCAATAGTTGGAAGGCTGCAACCGCTGTTTTCCTTGGTCTCTGGGGGATTATATCTGGGTTGGAAAGTAGTGTAATCCATTTTTTATCTTTGGCATTTGTTTCTATTTCTTGTAGGTATGAATGAGGAAATTTTTTAATGATCAAGCGTTTTATTGAGGAATATGAGAAATTGAATTTAGACTTTTGTTTTATTGTTGTGCCTTTCTTTGCAAGTGAGTCTGCAGCTTCGTTCCCCATGACTCCACAGTGTGCTGGAATCCATTGGAGATGAACAGTCTTACTAACTTTTTGGAGTTGTGTTAACATTTTGTAGCATTCTCTAATTTTTGTTGACTTCTTTGTAGTATTTGAACATATTCCCTGAATTGCAGCTTTAGAATCCGAAAGAATTACTGCCTTGTTAAATTTATTTAAGGGAAGATTTAATAATTGTCGGAGAGCAATGTGTATAGCCTCTATTTCTCCATCATAATTTGTTGTGTCTCTGACAACAGAATGATAAAAGGAAAAATGTGAACACGTAACTCCAGCTCCAGTAAGGTTTTCCTTGGAGGATCCATCAGTATATATGTGCAGCCATTCTTCTGTGGGATACCTAGTATTGATTGTTTCCAGAGCTAGAAGTTTTTGTATTTCTTTTGGTGTGTCTGATTTACTTATTTCCTCTATTAATTCCAAATTGAAGGTAGGTTGCAATAATTCCAATGGATTTTCTCTTATAAGTAGATTTTCTCTGGTGTTAGGAATGTTCAATTTGGATTTAATCTGTGTTACCTTTTCTAGGAAACTACTATGAGTTTTAAGGATTGAAGGGGGGAGGTTCTCTTCTGTCCATTTAGAGTTTGGCAGTCTTAACATTTTCTCGTGTTGGAGCAATGTTTGTTCTTCTATTTTTGTTGTTATTGATGGGTCCGTGTTAAGGCAAGCATGGCATCAATAGGTGTGGATTTAACTGCTCCAGTGATTAGGCGAAGAGCCTGATTTTGTATTTGTTCAAGTTTATTGATGTTAGCATTTGCTGCTGTTATTAAAGCTTCAGAACAGTACAAGAGGTTTGGTTTAACATACATTTTGTATGTTGTGTTAAGGACTCTCCTTGAGCAGCCCCATTTAGCACCAGCTAACCTTTTCAGGATTTGCAGTTTCTTTCCAGCCTTTTCTGAGATGTTTGTTATGTTTTTTCCAACTTAGCCTTCTGTCGAAAGTGATGCCTAAGTATTTGGCATCATCAACTGCTTTGAGTGGTTTACCATTATAATTTATGTTAATATTAACTGGTTTGTATTTTAATGTAAATAGTTCATAATTTTTTTTTCCACATTGATAGTCATGAGGTTTTTGGAGCTCCATTCATGTACTTTGTTTAGGGCTGTTTCTATTCTGTCTTTAATTAATTCAGGTTTTTTTGGAGATCCTGCAGTCCAAATGACTACATCGTCAGCAAATAAAGCAATTTTGGTTTCTAAAGTTTTTATTATTTATGGAAGGTCATTTATATATATGTTAAAGAGTGTTGTGCTCAGAACAGCACCTTGTGGAAATCCTCGGTGTGTTTGTTTATATTTGGAAATGTATGTATTATATTTTGTGGCACAAAATCTTTGTGAAATAAACTGAGTTATCCATTTAAGCATGTTACTTTTCACAGCTATTGATTGCAACTTCTCAATTAATTTATTTCTCCAGACTGAGTCATATGCTGATTTAAAATCAATGAATACTGCTAAGGTATCCTCGTTTCTATTGAAAGCTTTCTTGATGTCTTGGCTTAGTAGGAGTACATTTTCACTTGTACTATGATTCTGTCTGAAGCCAGTCTGTGAACTATTAATTAAGTTGTAATATTCTAGGAACCAGTTAAGTCTAGATGCCACCATTCTTCCCATCACTTTTGCAATAACACTGGCCAAAGATATTGGTCTGAAACTATTAATATTGTTTGAAGGTTTGTTTTTCTTTAAAATCGGGATGATAATGGCTTTTTTCCAGTCGGAAGGTACAGTCATTCTCCAACACGTGTCATACAGTTTAAGTAGGATTTCTTTTCCTTTCCTGCCAAGGTGTTTAATAAACTCTGGGTGGATCTTGTCAGGTCCTGGAGATTTTTTGTTCTGTAATTGTTCTATTGCTAAATCCAGTTCTGTTTCGTTAAAATCCTGAATAAAAATATCATTTCGTATACCTTTTGGCTTATTAGTTTCTCTGATAGTTTTTTGGATAGCCTTATCTTGTTTTTTATACGCTTGGGGTATTCTTTGTGACTGAGCATAAAACTTGTTAAGGGATTCTGCTATTTCCCTATCTGTAGTTAAGCTTTTGTTATTATGTTTTAATGGTTCAGTTGTATTTTTTGATAATTTTGTTTTATTAAGGAATTTGTATATTTTATTTCCATCTTTCCTATAGTCCATATGTTCTACAAAATTTGTGAAACTGGCCCTTTTTGCTGTAATTAATTCTTTCTTAAAAATGGCTGCTTTTCTTCTCCAGTTTTGTACATCTTCTGGACATTTGGTTCTTTCGGCTTTGACTCTTGCTATATTTCTTTCGTGTTTTAACTTAGATAAAGAGGGAGACCAAAAGTAGCTATATTTCTTTAACTTTCCTTTGGGGATATGTGTTTTGGCTGCTGTCAATAATATTTCACAAATTTTTTTATTCATTTCATCTGTTGACTTTCTGATTCTAACAGTATATTACACTTCCCTTCTATCTCATTTTGGAAACTGGACCAATCTGCTTTTTTAAAATTCCAAGAAGTTTTAATTTTTGGTTTGTTACTTTTATTTATTAGACCTCTTATGGAGTTTATGGTGATTCTGTGGCCTGAACCTGGGTCTTCTATTATTTCTCTTTTTGTATTGTCAATTATGTCAGATGACACCATCAGAAGATCAGGATTTGTACCTGAACCATTATAATGAAGGTAAGTGGGTGGATCATTTGGATTAAATATGTTGTTAGCTAATGCTGGATTTCTGACAATGAAGTCATTAATCCTCTTGCTCTCCAATATTTTTCACTGATGATATTGAAGAGAGCAATAGCAGTAATAGTAACCGCTTTTTAGAGAGTGCCATATTTTTATGTTTTGGCGGTCACATCGCTCTCTCACAACCCCCAGAATGTCTGGAGGACCACACCTGTCGTTGGTTTACGGGTCTCACCGACCTGACCGGGAGAATTATCAAAATAAATTCACCGACCATATCCTCTGATTACCAATCAGAGGACGTATTATATGCCATGACAGGTCAGCATGTTAGGGGTTAATATTTTAGAGAAATGGAGAGGTTGGAAAAATAAAGACTCCCTAGCCCTCGGGAACCCTAATAGCATCGGGGTCGGAAGAGAACAAGAGATGACCAAGGTAAGGTCAGATAGAAAAGTTACAGTGAGGAGCAAAACACCAGTAAGTGGAAGTAATGTTCTGCTCAGCTTGGGTAGGATTAAATATTAATTCCATTGTTGATGAGTTTAATAGGTCTTCTATGACTCTTCCTGCTGAATTTATATCTCTGTAGCCACACCTAGGGGAGTGTGCATTAAAGTCACCTATTAAAATACTTTTGGGTTCTATGGGAATAGAATTTAGACCTAGTGTATTGTCTGGAGGATTGTAGATACTGTAAATTCTATAGTGGCAGTTACTTTTCCATAGTTCAATTTTAACTATTTCTGATTTATCTTGTTCTTCCATTGTTTTTTGGATTTGGATAGTAGCTTTCATATTTCTGTTAATTCCTGTAAGAATACCACTTGCTATTTGACGAGCCTTTGGAAGTGTACTGATCCATTTCAAAGTATATTTCTTGTTCTTCTGATATTGGCTTCTTGTACTGTGAAGACATCTATATCTTGGTCTTTTAATATTTTCATTAGCTCTTGTTTTTTAGGCTGGGACATGCCTCCTGCATTCCATTGTAGAATTCTTAAAGTATTGGAATTGTTGTGATGAAATTTGCCTAAACATGTCCCCACCCGGAGATCCGATTGGGGGACAGTTTTAACTCCGGAATGTTTATCTTTAGGACTCATATTCATGTATGTGGCTTTCATGTAACTGTTTTCTTAACGGGCACCAGTTTTACAATGTGGCAGTTACATCACCCGACTTAAACCCCCATTTTCCAAGGGGGACCACACTTATCGTTGGTCAACGGATCCATCGGACCTAGCCGGGAGGACTAAATAGGTGGTATTTAGATCCACCGACCTTCCCCTCATGTGACTCTGAGGGACGCTGTTGTGCTGTGATAGGCCTGCACATATGTATATGACATTTCCTCCATTTTAGATGAAACAGTTATACCACTGTGATTTGGTCCCCAGAGTCTCATCTTTTAAAAGCAGGGTGCACCACGGGCAGGATGAGGATGGGAATTGGGTAGGAGAGGCTATAGGAGGCGCATCACTACCCCTTACTACCCCGCACAGAAATTTGCAACACTAACATACCTGATAAGATTTGTAAGCGTATGTGTGAAATATTTTAGGAAGCATAGAGGTAAACAAAATTAATACTGCTTTTCGTGTTTAAGTAATTCCACACTCACGGACTGAGCATTATCTATTTGGTGGCTTTAGAAACGAAAACTGACCATTATTTTGTTCGCTAATATTAGCATTAACAAGTATGGGAAAACATTGCAATTAATTTAAAATATCTGAACTTGCCTCCAGGCTCTAAATCTAAAATAAGTGTTTAGAGGAAGTGTTCCATATGCCCACCATTGGCAGACTTTGTGACCACCTTGACATTTCACTGTTTCTCAGAAAGACCAACAATGAAAACTTTGAAACAATTACGTAATTCAGTAGTACAAACAATAACAATTAACTGCATGCTTTTAATCAAAAAGTTAAAAGACGGAATTTAAAAAATTACAGAAGGTGGGCATAAAGTAATACCCCCCAGTAATGCTAGCGTTAACTCTTACCTTAAGAAAAAATTGGTTTAAAACTGCTTTTCAACGCACATTCTTTCACTTAAACCAAAGATAATTAGCAGTAATAGTAACAGTTAAAAATTAAGGATTAAAAACAAATCATGTATTTATTGTAACTCTAGGACTTACTTGTAAATAGTTTCGTGGAACAAGACCAATCTGTCCTTGACTATTCCGCGCTTTATACCACTCAGGATCTGATGGGGGTCGATCAAGAATTTCAAGACGATCTCCTTTCTCAAATGCTAGCTCCTGATCATTATTGGAAGAAAATGAATAAAGGGCCACAACAATGTCCAGGACGTTTTCTGCCATCGCATAAGTATGCAACGTGTCATCACTATCACCTTCTTCTTGAGTATAATTGCTGGGGAACCACCCTGCAGCTGAGCCACTTTGACCTCGCCACCATCCATCATTGCTCTTCTCTAAGATAAGAATTCTAGTTCCTTTGACAAGTGACAATTCATCTGCCTGTTGTGCCTGTTAATGAATTACCAATATTAGCTTAATGCAGCAACTTCAGCTGGAAAATAAAACACTTAAAATAAAAGAAACTTATTCAAGATGCTCTAGGGCTTCGAGCCAGGTGTAGTGATGAAAAGACATCGACGTTTCGGGATTGTACATCTCTCCCATCTTCAGGATGAATGACTAGCAAGAGTGAAGGGACCAGTATATGTACTGTCAGCCAGTACGTACCGAGTAGAAAACACCCAGTCTAGTGTGGAGGTGGTTCACCGCTCCGTTGGAATCTGTGTTTTCTGAGTCGGTTGATTTCCAATTTTAAGGCTAGTTTCCAGGATGGACTAAACTGCAATCCAGCGTCCCGGTTCAGTGTACTCTTCTCGGAAGAGATGGACAGAGCCTCCTTAACCCTCCGTTCCCATAAACATAGGGCAAACCAGCAGGACCATTTCCACCAGAGTCAAGGAGCACGAACGGTCCGTACGATTAATGCAGCCTGACAAGTCAGGGCTTGCGGAGCACTGCTTTGAAAAAGATCACAGAACTAACTTCAAAGAAACGACCATTGTGGCAAAATGTAGCGGTTTATGGGAACGGAGGGTTAAGGAGGCTCTGTCCATCTCCTCCGAGAAGAGTACACTGAACCGGGACGTTGGATTGCAGTTTAGTCCATCCTGGAAACCAGCCTTAAAATTGGAAATCGACCGACTCAGAAAACACAGATTCCAATGGAGCGGTGAACCACCTCCACACTAGACTGGGTGTTTTCTACTCAGGACGTACTGGCTGACAGTACATATACTGGTCCCTTCGCTCTTGCTAGTCATTCATCCTGAAGATGGGAGAGATGTACACTCCCGAAACGTTGATGTCTTTTCATCACTACACCTGACTCGAAGCCCGAGAGCATCTTGAATATGTTCGTTGCCAGGAAAGCTTCAAATCATAAAAGGAACTTACTTGATAATTGTACTTAACGACAGCTGTTCCTATTGCCTCTGCAGGATCTGCAGGTAACCTACGTCCCATCGTCGGTGACTCAACTGCACGTGATGGCGAGTTGCTTGAAGGAAGAGTCTTTGATCCAGATCCTTTCTTTACTTTCTTTTTAATACTGTAAACATCATAATTTTTATTATTAACATTTTGGTTGCAAAGTATGCTTTGAAGTGACATCGAAACCACAGCAAACAGAGGAAGCAGTGAGATCATCATAGTAGTTCATGTGTTCGCCACACAGATAACATTGCAATTAGTTGTGTTGTGGTGCTAATACCAATATTACAAAAAATGCACTGAAAAATGAGTAACTGAGAAAAATAGTATTTTTAACACTATATGTCTTATTTATGCATGTACATTATATTATTCACTGAAATGCTAGATATAATGTCCCTACTAGAATGTAAAATGACAACAAAGAAAGAAAGTAAAGTGTGATTTACACGTTTATGTATTTCAGTATATCATCATCTACACATTTTCTGTGAATAAACAGCAAAGTTTACTACAAATATTATTACAATCTACTCGTATTTTGTCCTACAGAAAAAAATATTCTCCCCAATTACGAAGTCAGCTGTTATATAACTTTTAACAATTTTTTAGATGATTTTGCAGTCTTTGATAACTGTATTTCCTCAATCCAGAAAAGAATTGTAACTTCAATTAATGTAGAAACAGTATGGGATAAGATTCAGTAAATGTTCCTCAGAACACTCAATTCCACAATGACTACTAATTAACAGTTACAATTAACAAAAATCTAATCTGTTGCACTCACATGACTTTCTCTACTCTTGTATGAACTATTCTTAAAAAAGCTTATTCCTATATCTGCTTCATGTTAATTAAGATATACATTTGCAGAAATGATCTTTTTGCTTCTTTTCTTGCAGATGCAGGGGGAATTATGATTACAGCATGCTCTAAATGATACTTAATTGTTTTAATGGCCGGTCACTATGTGGCACCTTTATGCAAAGCTAAAGAACGGAGAAGATACCAGATTCTCAAGCCACTGCAAAATTAGAGAAAGGTTCTAATCTAGTGAGAGAAACACTACAACTGTGTATGTAGATATACAGGGTGGTTCAGAATAACAATTTCTCTGTCCACAGCACAAGAGCAATAGCCATGCAACACATACAAGTCAGTCTTCAGGAAGCACAATTCTGCGTGAAGAGCAATTACATTCATATCATTTCTCCAGAGTTCAAGCACTGGGACTAGATGACTTTCCACCCCAACTAGTTTGTCCAGTGGTTTCTTCAATAATGCACTGATCAAACGAGATTTCCTACAACCATATTGTGGACAGACGAGAAGGTTTTTACACGAGACGGCACGTTTAACATACATAGCATCACATTTGAGCACAGGATAATTCTAGAGCTATTAGAGCTACAATTACAAATGCCAGTTGTAGAGAACATTTGGTCTGGCTTTGTGAATGACACTCACAGGGCCCTATTTACTCTCTCCATGTGTGACGGGATACATTTATTTACATTACAACACATTTTGCCAGAATTTCTGGGAGATGTTCCTTTAGGAATATGTCAGTCAACGTTGTTCCAAGGCTATAAGGCACCTGCATGTTATTATAGTGATGTAAGGAATGTTCTAAGTGTAATGTATCCTGATCGCTAGATTGGCAGAGGAGCAAAATTATCATGCCCAATATGTTCACCAGATCTAACCCCCTTTGGATTGTTTTCTTTTAGGGACATGTTCAGACTCTTGTGTACGAGATGTCAGTACTGAATAAGAGTTAATGGCCAGGATCTTTGTAGCATTTGATAGTATTAGTGATATGCCAGAAAATTTTAAAGAGCTTGGCAATCATTGCTATGATGCTATCAACTATGGATCCAACGTTGGCATTTAGAATGTCATTTATAAACACTTATGCACTTGATCAATTCTAGTTTCATTATTATTTATTTATGCCAACAAACTTACTGTTGGTGTTTATGAACACACAAGCCGTGTGTGGGCAAAGTTTGAGAGGTAGAACTGGAACTTAAATTCTCAAACCATTCTGGCAGTTTGTCACAATAGCTCAGTGGTAGAGCAGCCGCCCGGTAAGCGGAAGGTCTGTGGTTCAAATCCCAGTTGTGGCATTGAATTTTTAAGTTCCAGTTCTACCTCTCTAGTTTCATTATTTTAAACATGTTTGAAGCCTTTTGATGGTGGAGAAAATTTGACCATTAGTGCTAGTATTTGAATATGTTACTGACAATAATATGTATTGTAGATCGGTTAAAAGGTTTGACCTGCTTCAGAGCACATGGATTTAATGTCATATAATTAAATCTACTTAAAACTGGGATTTGTATTATTGTATTTTTAAAACTTAAAGAAACACAGCTATGCTTATTTCAAAATTCTCCTGTCTTATAGTAAAAATGCATGGCGATCTGTTCTGCAGAATTTCATCTAACTAGATGCAGTGTTTCAAAAACTTTAATGCCCTCTAGGTAGATAAAAAGATGTTTACAGACATACATTCACTATAAGAAACTACTCAAGTAAAACCCCTTAATCACTCTTAAAACAGTGTTATTTGGACTCATCCTGCAGATCCCTAGATAAAAAAAACAGGAAGATGTCTTTTTAGGCTGAGGGGTAAACGGGAAACTTGGTTCCAAACCTAGTCATAAGTCATGTGACACCTTTGAAATTCCATTCTCTTTGCACGGCCAAGAGATTAAAAAATGAATAACGTATTCTTATTCGAGAAAAGTCGAAGTTTGGAAATGTCAAATAACAAGGAATATCTCCGAAATGGTTCAATCTACAAAAAATGTATTTGACATAAATCCTGTGCTTTAATGAGATCTACAGTTTTTGTGCAGTAAAATTTTGTCTATCTTCATATCAGTTACGGAAGTCACCCAAAATGAAGAGGACCTCTGAAGACATTCTCAGAAAGTCTTAAATATACAGTTCCTTTGCTACAAAAATATCTTAAAATATATGGTATTTTGATCAAAATCGCTAGCCATTTTTGAGAAAATCAAAATTTTCAAAAAATACTCCATGTATTGAGAAAATCAAAATTTTCAAAAATTGTTCCATGTACAGGGTAGTATGTGGCCGGGAGATTTTCTTGAAAATCATGTTGCATCCTTGTTTAGTAAATATAAATTTTGGTATCACAATGATAAATTGCATAGAAACTTTAGCCAAAATGTCTCCAAGAGTTGCATTCCTGTTTGCACAGACAGCTATAGTTTGCACCCAATTATACAACAAAGGGACATGCATACTAAATACCAGGGCTTGGTTGGTCAATTCATTTTTGCTCCTTTAGGGGGTAAAATTCAACAAATCTACAAAATCATCAAAAAATTGGAATAAAATTCACTTATCTTCTTCTCTGTTATATCGAAATCCCTTACATCCCTTACTACAGCACAGTTGTTTGATTCTTCAGTCTCTTTTACAACTTTTAACTAGAAGCTTGCTTCATATTTTCTACCTTTCATTGGTTACATGATTAAGCCCACACAAATTTTACACTATTTACTGAGTTTGTGATTCGGCACTTGCTTCCACAAGCAAAAACGTAGCAATGCTGAATGGGCTTTTCCTTACGCGTGAAACCGTAATTATTTTACAGCGCTTTTGTGATTCTTCAACAATCGCAAGGCAGTGCTATCAGCTGCAAGTAAATAAAACGTGTTCATTCAAAAAATTTGAATAGGACATAATTCAGTAACGCTATAGAACAATGCTCTCAAACTTTCATATGTGCTCAGGCACATTTAATTCATGCCTAGGAAGCACAGGTGTCATCACAACTACCATTAGGGCAAGCATCCTTCTTTTGAGAGGAAAAAGGGAAAGCACTGATTAGGGAAGTAATGAATACAGCTTTAGGTGTACAAAAACATACTTCATAGGTGTGCACTGGGAAGATATTTGGAAGGAAATAGTTTTGCACTTAAATTTGAATATTAGAAATCGGAGTAAAAATTTGCTTATGAAGGATACCAGAAAAGTACATCAAGGGCGCCATGGCATCCGCAGGCACCGCATTGGACAGCGCTGCTGTAGAGTATTATTACCCAGATGATCACTGATCCAGATAATCTAAATTCACAGGCCAGTAATAGTTTGGGGTTATCTTATAGGGCAGTTACATGCTATAATTATAGAACTTTGGCAAAAATTTACACCTCGTCTTATCTGAAGGTCGCCTTATCTGCTGAAATATACGGTACTTTATGTCAATCAAGATAAAAGTTTGGAGAAATGGTTTTGTAACATATTTTCTTATAGGTACAATGGGAATATGAGAGTACAGTAAACATAAGAATATTCAAATCTTTTAAGAGCTGGTCGCTATGTGATGGCTTTGATATTCCATTCTTTGTCTGACCAGGACATAAAAAAGGAAAAAACAAAAAAAGAAATCAAAGCCCTATTTGAGAACAATATACGTATTTTAAAATTGAAACCAATAACAAGGAATATCTCCAAATTAATTTTGTCACTATTCCCCTCCAAAAAAAGAGAGATGAATTGTGTAGAGATCAACATTTTTTATTTGGTAAGGTTTTGTCTACCTCTTATGGTTTACCAGTTACACAAAAGTAATCCTGAATGAAAAGCACTTCAGAGACTATTCCCAGGAAATTCATTTGTTAAGAAAATATCTTAAACATAATGGTATTTTAATCATGTCACCCATCGCATTATTGTCGGCACTACCGCAAAGGAGCCGAAGGAAAGAGACAGAGAATGGCCGCATTGTTGGGGCGCTTGCCGAAAGAGAGAAAAGGATAGAGACTTCGGGAATCTTCTGCTTTGTATTTCACCGCAATAATTGAACTTTCCAGAATAGTGCCTGGGAGATATAAATAGCGGTAAAGTGCAACAGACAGACAGATAGACGTATGCGAAGCGTTGAGGAGTTGTGCCGACGGAGAAGGGACAGTTGTGTTACTAGTTCGGAGCCGTGCTGTTGGTGAATGGGAAAGACTTTCTTAATGTTGCAACGAGTGTACAAAGTTACTGTTTACGGAAATAAAAGTGTTTCTTTATCTAGACTACATCTGTCGTCTTTACTTTACACCCACCAAAGTCACAATAATCATTAGAGCCATTTCTGAGAAAATCAAAATTTTTAAAAATTTGCCCATGGAAAAAGGGTAGTTAGAGATAGGGATTTTTGAAAATCTCCATGTTGCATATATGCAAGATGCTGAACTTAAAGGCCCAATAAACCTAAAATGAAGTGACTCTCAGAATAAAAACTTTGTTTAGTAAAATATAGCAGTGAAAACTCATTTTTCTATGGTACTTCCTTCTTGCAATTTCATCAAATAACTGATGAGGTATCCAGTGCAGTGACATCACAGGTCCTAGTCGCTGCTGTGCACTGCAATTATAGTATGGCCAACCAACTTGTGTCTCATTATTGTGTACATGAGTATGTGCTATCTGTCGGGAATGTCTTGATATTGCATTTTTCAATAAAAAAAAATAATAAAATAAAATAAAATATCTGCCAGCTATGTCCAGATACCTAATTTCTTATATCTGGACGAAGTGTGCGGATATTTGATTTATTGAAACTTATTGATTACAATTTGTTCACATTTGCATTTTTGAATGCTCATACACTACAAATGTAGACTTAGGAATAAGTGTTCATAAGTATCCAAATCAAGATAGATCACCAAATAGATTCAAAGCTTGGCTGAATAAATTGGAGTAATTTCCAGCTTACCAGAAGTTCCATAATTTTTTGTGGGCATTTCATTCCAGATACCTTTAAAGTTACCTCTGGACTTGAAAATTAACTTCTGGATATCAAAACAAGTAGTGATTTTAAAGAATACCACACTTCCCCTTTTAAAATTGAAACCAAGCAAGCATTACAGATCTTGGAGAGGTGTAGTATAAAGAAGATTCTCAAAAAAGCAGTAGCAAGTTTTGAATAAGATTTTGCCAGACAGTGTAAGAAGCAGGAAATAGCAATGTCCAAAAGCAAACTGATTACAGTGTAATGTATTAATTGAACTAGGAGCACAATGTGAACTGGGTTGGGCAGTTCTTAGGGATACTTTAAATCTTGAAAATGAACCAGAAAATATGGATGTATTTGTGAAATAGCTAACAGCTGAAATGATTCTATCAATTTTCTAAAACAAAAAGTTTCACAAAATTGTTACAAATGCAGCAAAACTGTGATTTCTGCATAGCTGAGATTTAGGGGTGCCTTCACTATCTGTGAAAACTAAATGCATTAATGGCCTTAAATTTACATGGCATTCACAAAATAACAATGAAACAATCTCTTTCTGTTAAATTAGCAACATTCATATAAATGGTTTAAGATTTAGTGTTTATAGTTCCTTCGCCGAGACTTTTAATTTGTACTTCAGGTCTGTTCTTTAATTTTATACAATTATACATATCTATGTTTCACCTGCAACTAAGTGTGTAACTACAGAATTGTTGCTAGACACAGAATGTAATATTATTTATTTATGCCAACAAACTTACTGTTGGTGCTTTTTTAAACACACAAGCCGTGTGTGGGCAAAGTTTGAGAGGTAGAATTTTTAAGTTCCAGTTCTACCTCTCAAACATAAAATGTAGTTTTGGATGTTAACAATGATGAAAAATTGACATTGGGATTCCAAAAGGGACAGATTACCGGAGATTTGGAAAAGTCAGCATGTGAAATAATAATACTGAGATTGCTTGAAAAAGGTATAGATACAGAATGTTTTCTTTGTGATCATCACAATCATAGACGAATTATCTATAAGCACATATCACATATTCCTATTGTTCATTACGCTTAATTCTTCCCTTTCAAAATTGGATTCTACCCTATTATAACATGCCTAGCAGTATTCAATAAGCCTCAGTTTAGCACAACAGAATAACAATCAAACAAAGGAAGGCAACTTTTATTTTAAACGGATCAGTATTACAAACACATGAAGATATTTGAAAGGTAGAATGAGAACTGAAAATTCAATGCTACAGCTGGGATTTGAAGCATGTATAGATCTTCCACTCTACACATGGCTGCTCTTTACCACTGAGTTACCAGTTCCTATTGTACCTTTCAAAGTTTGTCTATACACAGTTTGTGTATATTAGAATAATCACTGATTGGCCTGATATACAGAAACAGGATATTTTACAAACCTATCGAAAAGAGATGGTTTTTCCTTCTTGACATAATTGCTTGGAACATAACCAGCTTGGTTACGAGAGTTCTGAACTCGCCACCAATGTTTGGAGTCGTCCAGTAAAAGATAACGTTCATTCTTCCTAAGATCCAATTCTTGTGCTCCTTGGGCTGCATAGTCATACTTTGCAACCACGTAACAAACATCTTCTTGGCTGGTTTTGCCTAAATACCATTCATAGAAATGAGTACATTACTTTCAAATTAATTAATACATGAAATTATTTAAAACTAAAGACATGCATAACTTTCAGCATAATAACACTTTTATTATGAGCTCTAAAGCCATGGTTTTAATGACCTCTATGTTTGTTAGCAGTGTGTCATATTCATTTTGTATGGCAGGGAAGGGGCAACAGGAGTCTAGAAATGTAGCAATATCTTGTCTTCCAACTTACTTTAAAAGGATTTAAATTTGGACTAAATCTAAAGGATTTAAATTTGGACTTTAAATCTAATGATTTAAAGAATGACCACAAGATCTTGTCATAGTAACAAACAAGATTAGGTCAGATGTTGTAGAGTGAAAATAATGAGGTTTGTTCCAAAGCCTTTTTCCTCAAGTCCTGGTTTCACAGGAGAAAGAAATCATGTCTATGTTTGGTGGATAAGGATCTTTTCCCTTAAAATGTTCTGCCAAACCTAAGTTTGGACACTGTGGTGAAGTAACCAAGAGATTCATGGACCAACAAGGGATTTTAGTTGAGTGTAATCTGTTATCTAGTATGGCTTACAAGGTCACTCATAAGAATGCTACTATGTTATTATTTTATGTGTGGATCTCTTGTCTCATTCATTTGCTCAGTTTTGTACTTTCAAATAATTTTGTGATCTTGTTATAAAGAAGTACGAGTGTAAATCAAAATGTTATGTAGGACCATCAGTGCACAAAGTTGTAATATTTTGGTGAGTATTTAATACAACTTCAACTGACAACTCTTTTGGGAAAATAATTCTAAAATATGCAGCTCTTGGTGAAAATAACCAGTTAAAATTCTCACTTAAGCAATTAAACCATGCATGAAAGATAATAAAGTTCAAAGCTTAATCAGAGTTGATCACTGCTTCAGTTTAAGGATTTCCAAGTCAAATTCCATGTTTTTTGCCATCTTTACCCTAGCTGCTCATTAACAAAAAGTAGGTCAATTAAGTTGTGACCAGCAGGTATCTCTCATGCAAACTTGCCTTCATTCTGCTCTGAATAAAATTTTCTTGAGAGCTGCATAGTATACAACTATACAAAGAAAGAGGAAAGAAAAAGAAAAAAAACCAAAGAAAAAATTACAACATAATAAAAACTAAAAAAGGTATGAATGTGCACATGCATATGCACACCACATACATAATTCAAGAAAACACCTGACATACTACTGAAAATCTATGACATATCTATATACAGAGAAATTACATTATATTAAATTACAAAAACATGCAAACAATCATTCTTTTGAATCTTTAACAAATGAGAAGATATTCTCAACATTCAAAATATTAGAAATAATTTACAAGAGCAAATGTGATGTACAAACTAACATTTAGTTTAGGTTATCTAAATGACGAGATGTACATCTTACATACAGAAAAAAGTGCCTTTATTAATGCATTTGCAAGTTTAAACATTAAAACTGTAAACAGATACCCATTACATTCAAATAGCAAGGACTCCCAATAAAAATAAAACAAAGTAAGAAAAATAAGAAAAAGAAAGAATTTAAAAATATCTGATGTTTGAGAGGTAGAACTGGAACTTAAAAATTCAATGCCACAACTGGGATTTGAACCACAGACCTTCCGCTTACCAGGCGGCTGCTCTAACCATTGAGCTATTGTGACAAACTGCCAGAATGTGGAGCAGCAAATGTAACAATGCTTCTTTCCTACTAGGTGACATTACATTAAGTGTTACTCCAGGAAACAGACATGGGAAATATTTATTGAAAAACCATATAAGAAAAGAGCTGGAAGCTTATTTAAATGTAATAGACTTGAAACAGACATGGGAAATATTTATTGAAAAACCATATAAGAAAAGAGCTGGAAGCTTATTTAAATGTAATAGACTTCCAGCTGAAGCAATTACTGCATTTCTGCTCTCATAAAAAGCATCTTAACATGATGGGAGTGTTTCAGGGTAACTTAAGAGTGCAGATTGTGCAATAAAAAACTGAAATGCAGCACATTTGATGATCCCGTGAGGATCTAGTTTACTGGAGTATATTGCTTTTGGGAAACAGAAGAGTTTGAAACTGTGATATGAGATTGTATTCCTTGGCAAGGGGTGCAAATATAATAAACTAACTTAAAATGATACAGGTAGCACAATAAGCCCAAGGCTGAAGTGTATTCAGAGGAATGACCAAAATCTATCCGAAAAGACAAAACTATTGAGTGTTTCCACTGATTTTTCTGAAAATTTATTTTCTCCTAATACTGTATTCCAAAAATAAATTTCCAGAATTCGCAGCCACCAAAACAAATTCTCAAAGGAACAACCCTTAACTAGAATATTGTTAAATTCCTGTGTAGCTTTGTATTCAGGCATATTAAACAAGGCTCGTAAATAAATACCAACCTAATTGTTCACAGAAAACAATGTAAAGTAAATATAAATGTAAGACAATTTAAGTTTTCAACAGCCTATTGTGATCATTTCAGCATGTGGAAAGAAGTTCCTATTTGATGGATTAATAGCTAGTATGGAACAATAGACAAAATTTAATGGGCCCATGTTAAAGTGCCTATTAAAGAATGGTTTGCATGGACAATTACATCTGGGCCACTTTACAACCTACAGGAGCTGAAAGAGCCTGCATAATCTTGTCATATCATGCCTATAATAGAGAGAAGCCCTGGGCAGAGCAAGTTATACATCGTCTTATAGAAGCAAAAGAGCTCATACTGGATGAATGAAATATGAGAGTAATCCCAAAACAAAGGTCTCCAATTTTTTTAAAATTTAAATAAACATTTATTGACAACAAATGGTACAAAGATTTTAAGCTTGAACATTTTCCTATTTTTCCACATTATCGCCATTTCAGTCAATGCAGTTTTGTATGCCCATGTTATACCAGTCCACTGCCATGCTCTTGAAGTGTTGGACCTCATCTTTTACCCAGTTGTCATCACTAAAGCCCCTTCCAGCCAAGTGTTCTTTCAATTTGGGAAACAAGTGTTAGCCACTGGGCGCTAAGTCCGGACTACAGGGTGGAAGGGTGATATATCCCATCCAAACTGATGCTGGAGATCCACAGTTTGACGGGCAGTGTGAGGGCGAGCGTTATCAAGGAGAAGGCTGATGCCTTTGCTCAACATTCCTCTTCTTTGGTTTTGAACTGCCCGCCTGAGTTTTCTTAATGTCTGACAATACCTGTCGGCATTGATTGTTGTCCCAGGATCCATAAAGTCAACCAACAATATCCCCTTTTGATCCCAAAACACAGTTGCCATGACTTTACTGGCAGACTGTGTTCTTTTGAACTTTTGCAGCTTGGGTGAACCGGAATGCTGCCTCTCACGAGATTGTTGTTTTGTCTAGGTGTGAAGTGGAAAGCCCAAGTTTCATCATCTGTGACTATTGAATCCAAAAGGTTGTTCCTTTCGTCAGCATAGCGTTGAAGTAATTGGCAAGAACTTTCAGTGCGTTACCTTTTGTGATTTTCTGTCAGCATTCTTGGGACCCATCTTACACACACCTTCCGAAATTTCAACTCTTAAGTAAAAGTCCTGTGAATGGTGCTTCGAGAAATCTCAGGAACAACAATGCAGAGCTCATCGAGAGTTTTGCGCCGATCTTGAAGAATGGTTTGTTCAACCTCTGCAATTGTTTCGTCGGGAATTAACGGTCTCCCGCTTCTTTTCTCGTCATGAATTTCTGTGCGACCATCTGCAAACTCTCTACACTACTTGCGGACATTTTTGACATGCATACAAGACTCTCCATACACTTCCACCAACTGTCAAATTTCAATTGGTTTAACTCCTTTTCCACTCAAAAACAGAATAACTGCGTGAACTTCGCACCTGGCAGTAATCACTAACAGGAGCTCCATTACAACTGGCTGCCAAGCCAAGACTGAGAGCCCCAGCAGATGTGTAGAGGTGTCTGTAGAGAGTGGCGGGGGCGAAGGAAAGAAGCAGTATGGCTAACATCCACGCAAACAGTTTCTCTGTGACCCCAGTGCTTTGGAGACCTTAGTTTTGGGATTACCCTCGTATCTCTAGCTTTATTGGATGAGCTTGTATTCTTGTCTGAGCACAAACATTTTGCAGAGTATGTGAAGAGAAATAACCTGCAACCGGCCATTTAATTCTACTAATCTGGAGCTACAAGTCATTCCAGAACAATATATGAAAATAATGATAGAAAAAGGATTTTTATTTGCTATCTGAAAATGACAAATCATGTCGCAAGTCTGCACAAGATACAATGTGGAGCTACTTATGAAAAGTGACACCTGGTTTATGAATATACCTTTAAGATCATTAACACCATTCATCTTTATACAATGTTTTTTTCATTCTAGGCATCATTTAGAATGTATGATTGCCAACTTCCTGAAATTGAAACCAGCCAAACTGTTTTCCTCATACAGAAATGTGTAAAACGTTCCATGCAGTAAATGCATAAGAACTACATATAAATTTAAGCCACAACATTGAAATAAGAATAAAACACATTCATTAATCTTTCTAAAGCAGAAGACAATAATAAACACATATGCAGCACATTGTAACATCAAATTCATTAAGACAAAACAGTTTACTAAACTATTACTCTGGAGGGGTGTTTGCTGACATCCTACATCATTGTGATGAAGGATAGACACATTGATAACTGGTCTATCATAGCACTGTATTAGCAATTAACATGGGATATTCTTCTGTAATATTATGTTGTAATAGAATTTAATGCTTTGTCACGTCCATAGTGAAAATCTGTAATACTTTTGAACTACCCACAAAGCGGTAAAAATACCTTCACAAAAATGGGAAACACATTCTGCCGCAGCCAAAGAAGTGAATAAGATAAGTAATTTAAGTTATGTAACAGACTTTACAATTTATATCATCCATTACTAAAAGTTCATCCCCATTTACTGCTCACTGATTACTAAAAGTTATCATTAGAAGTGTAATTTAATTTTAAACCACGCAAAACAAAATCTCCATGCTGTACATTTTATTGCACCCTGTGAAGGTGGAAGGGGGTGGGGGGGAGGACCATGTTGGTAATCAAGGATAGATGTAGTGATATGATTTGACCTAACATAACAATGCACACCAGTTAATGCAGTACATTTAGACTATAATTTTAAGTTGGCAAGAAGTCATTATTATCAATCAGTAGAAGTACAAACTATACTAGAAAATTCGTCGGAGAAATTATTAAAATGAGGGGATGGAGGAGAGAATTAAAACTTAAAGCAGCCAAAGTAAAGGAAGACCTCAAAGATGAATTATTGGTACAAGAAAAGAGACAAATGAAATTCAAAATAGGATGGAAAGAAAGGATGAAGAAAGAAGGAGATTTAATCTAGAAGTGGAAGCAAAAAGAGCTACTTGGGATCTACATACATTCTGAACGAAAATCTATAGTATGTGGAGACAATTTTAATTGACGCAATACAATGAAACAGGAAAGGAGAAGATGCAAACCATGATTCAGAAGCAGATTGGCATTAAATGCTCTTACTTTATTATGTCCACATTAAAGGGCATAATAGAACGTCATGAAGGTGAAGAAATGACAGTGAAATTATATACGTCTCAGGTGTTATCACTATACTGCAGCAATTAAATATGAAATCAAAATATTTGGAGGGATCATTATTTAGTTTTTAATTGTACATGAAGTTATACATCTGAGCAGACTATGATTCTAAAACTGGAATATACCCACCTCTATGGTGTAGAAAATAACATATCTGAACTGAAAGATAGTGAACAAATGCAAGCATAGCAGCATCCAGCCTTTCAAGACTTGAAACTTTCAAACACATTTGAAATAAAACTTTAAGTCAGACATAAAAGAAATGCATGGTAAACAATGAGAATATTTACAGTGCTAATGACATTAAATGATTTAAGTTTACATTTATATTCTATGACTGCTGCTTTCATTCCTGAATGTTAATTTCTGTAAAGCTACTTTAGAAAATTGCACTAGAAATTTGAAATCTGTGATAAAATGGCCAGATCATCCAAACACAAGAATATTTGAATATAATGAATTTAAAATTGACAAAAGTAAAAAGCACATGTGTAGCTTCAGAGTTAGATTACTGTCAAGAAAAAGAAATGATGTTCATAATAAAACTGGAAATGAAATATCTGCAAGACAAAGAATGTGGTTAGGTAAATTAAAGCCACAAAGGAACTTCCTCTATTTAAAACATACAGATAAAAATCTTCACTGTTTAGTAGAGATATGCAGAAATCTGGAAGGAGGAAAGTCTGAGCATTTTACAGATAGAAACTTTGTCTTTAAGACATTATTGAACACAACAGCAGAACATTTTTTTTTTTAAATCATTTAACTACTACATATGAAGGTAGTACATGAAGAAACAATCTATTCATTAATGCCACTTTGCCTTTTACTAAACTGCTAGAGCATGCAAATAAAGGATTATAAAAAATGAAAATGTAAGAACCTAATTACCAATATGTTTGAGACTTACCCACATTCATTTATACAGAAAACAAACAGCCTCTGCCACAATAGAGAGAACCATTACAAATATTAAGATTGAGTAACATGGCAGCTTAGACTCAACACAGATACAAGTCCTAACTGCCACTTGTTGCTTAAGCAAGTTTTTCCTGGAATTTTTCTGAAGGCGAGTCCACACTGTTTTAAGACAATTAACAAAATATTTCAGTCGACAAGTTAAATGTCCTCAAAATGTTGTAACTGTGAGCTTTTAATGTGCCATCCACACCAGGTTTTGTTAGGACAACTGTGTTTAGAATGTAATGAAAAAAAAAAAAAAGAATGTGAATGAGGTCCTATCTGCTTAATAGGTACAGGAGTGAAAATATGTTCAGTGAGTTTAAAATTGAGGATAGGTTTGGCTTCAACAATTTCTTGAGAATAAGTGAAAATGATTTCAGCTTTTCTTTGAGCAAGGTAGAACCTTTAACTCATAAAAAGGACACACATTTGAAAGCAGCCATTCCGGCTGCTGGACTAGGGGTCTTTTTGCATTTTTTATAGTTCTCTACTGCATTGTGAGCGGAGTGAGGCTATCACTTTTTCAATATTGCCTCTGCAACAACAATAAATTGCATAGTTTGGCTATTGTCTGTTTTGTCCCCAAACTATTTGCATGAAACACTACAAAATTATGGCCTCAGCATAGCATCATTGACTAAAGAAAGCATCTTTTATTTTGTACATTCCATAACTTTACATGGAGAAAATCAAATCAAGGATATAAGCAAGAACATCAGTGAACAAAGGAACTACTGAGCACCAAGAATATTGAATCACATGCAGGAATCTGAAGTATGCAGTTGTCGCGTTCACAGTCAAAAACTTCCAAAGCTCACCCGGTCATATACAAAGAGAAAATTAACAAGTTTTCCACCAAAAGTGGAAAATACCCAGCATTCTAATGTAAGAACAAATTAGAAACTAAAAACTTCACTTATCTTAGCTATAGCTTTGAGAATGAGTTGGAGTCAACTCGAAACTTTAGTCAGCTTTGCACCAAAGAACTTGCAATATTACTAAGATAAGTGAAGATTTTAGTTTCTAATTTGTTCTTACTTTAGAATCTTGTTGCTTCACTGTTAATAACTTCAATTTCCTTACTTAATACCCAGCATGTTAAAAATGTCCACATCACTTTCAGTTAACATTTCAAGTGAATTCTGCAATAAAAATTCAGCCAACATGCAAAACGTTAATATGCTGCATTTGAGACGTTTTAATAAGTGTTAATCAGTGCAGACATGGCTTTATGCTTACAAACCAAACACAGGAAAGGTATTACATACTGTTGTCTTATTTATGCTATAATTTCATTAACTTAAACCCTCCCTCAAATGAGGAATAACTGTTTTCCTAAAAATGCCTTTTAGGTGAAATAAGAATGTAGCGCCGTGGTCACATATGGTGGTACTACATATATGTGTGGTTCATTATCAAAACTGACCACAATGAGAAATAAAGGTTACTCTCATGGAAGAAGGAAGACCATCACAAACTTTCTTTTGTATTGAGAAGTTTTTCTGTTGCTTACAAGCTTATTGGAGAGAGGTTTTCAATTTTTCAAAGATAATTGCAGCTAACTGGAACTCTAATGCTATACAATGATCCTTAAAGTTTTTACTTCTAGTATAGTTTTTGGGATTAAGACAAAACAAAACTAACAATCTTAAATAAACACTAGAAAAGTAAAGGAATGAAGGAATTACGAGGGCCGTTCAGAAAGTAACCTCCGATCGGTCACAGTGCGGGTAGTGGGGGGAGTAGCGATGCCATCTGTTCATTCACGCACTCAGCAGGTCAGTCGGCATCAAGCCGTGGTCGAGTGAACGTCGTACCTGCGCTAGTTTAGTGTTTGTGGCCGTTTGAAATGTGTGCTGCAATAGAAAACCCCGCCAAATGTGAAGTGCGTGCTGTTATAACGTTTTTTACAGCCAAAGGATATTCTGCAGCAGCTATTCATCGTGAGCTTTGTGCCGTGTACGGACCAAGAGTTATGAGTGAAGGAGTGGTCCGTGAATGGGTACGTTTATTTAAAAGTGGACGAGAAAACGTTCATGATGAAGAGAGGAGTGGTAGACCATCATTGGTGACGGACGAACTCGTTCAGACAGTTGATGCAAAAGTTCGTGAAAACCGACGTTTCACAATGTCGGAGTTGTCTACTGATTTTCCACAGATTTCTAAGACTCTCTTGTACGAGATAGTGACAGCAAGATTGGGTTACCGTAAGTTCTGTGCACGATGGGTGCCCAAAATTCTTACCGACCACCACAAAACTCAAAGAATGGCCTCTGCCACGTTATGAGGACGAAGGTGAACCATTGTTAAACAGAATCGTGACCGGGGACGAAACCTGGATAAGTACGTGAACCCTGAGACAAAAGAACAATCAAAGATGTGGGCACATTCAAATTCGCCTACCAAACCAATAAAAGCCCGGCAAGATTTTCTGCCCGAAGATTGATGGCAACGCTGTTTTGGGATGCAAAAGGGGTGTTGTTGGTTGAATTAATGGAACGTGGGACGACCATTAATCAAGACGTATACTGTGAAACACTAAAAAAATTATGACGGGCTATACAGAACAAACGCCGTGGTATGCTGACTTCCGGTATCGTTTTTTTGCACGATAACGCCCGTCCTCACTCTGCTCGCAGAACAACAGCCCTTCTTGAGTCCTTCAAGTGGGACGTTGTCAACCATCCACCTTACAGCCCAGATCTGGCGCCAAGCGATTATCACCTTTCATGCATATGAAGAAATGGCTCGGGTCCCAGCGGTTTGATGACGACGAAGAGCTCAAAGATGCGGTCACAGGCTGGCTCCAGGCACAAGCGGGTGATTTTTATACAGAAGGAATTTCAAAGCTTGTGAACAGATACGATAAGTGCCTCAATCGTTATGGAGACTATGTAGAAAAATAGTGCAAAGATGTAGTTGTAAGATGTATATATTAAAATATTTTTATTTAACTTGGTGAATTTTTTGCAATCAACTGGAGGTTACTTTCTGAACGGCCCTCGTATTTTTTGTGTCATCCAGCATTCTGTAGCTGTCACAGCATTTCTGATATTAACACTTTTAGGGTCTTTAAGTCTATTAGAAAAACCTTTACCTGTGCTACTTGTCTGCTTGGACTGGAAGAGAAGGGCTTTCAACAATAGGAACACACTATCATTCATTTTTTAACATGGAGGTAAAACTGAACATGTACGTGTGTATGTGAGAGATATTTAGTTGATAAGTGAGAAAAAAGTGGATAAGGTAGTTTTAAATGTTTTAAAAATCTTTCTGGCCTCTCCCCTTCATATATCAAATCTTAGCAGTTACTTAGTACTCAGAGAACAAGATACTTGGCCACTGCGGCCACAATAAAAACCATACCAATCCAATGTTACTTGCCAAAGACACAATAAACCATCACAACAAGAATACGAGTTTCTCATTGGCTTAATTTAAAAGGGAAGTACAGCTGTATATTTTAATGAGCTCAGTTTTTATTGTATCTTTGTGGTTTCTCGCATTTTAATCACTCTGTAAATAGCTCAAACTTGTGTGGTCAAAAGATCCTAAATTTCAAGGAAAATTCTGTGGCAAAAATTATGGCTATTTTGGGGTAGAAGAGCTTAATGGGGAGCAAAACACAAAACTGAATATTTCATTTGCCACATCAGTTTGTCGTCAAGAATAGATAGCAACACAGGCTGTTTTACTGTCCCAAGGTGAGTGGTAAGTGATAAGAATAATACACTGCTTTGTAGATAAAAGATGTTATGGTCTTGTTTATTTAAAATATTATTTATTCACAATTAGAAAACTTACTTTTTAAGTATTGGTGCGGTTTTTGCAATTATTAAAGACGTTGTGTTTTTGAGCTATTGAGATCTTTGTGATCTCAGGGCTTGGTAACGGATGGAATGAAAAATCACACGATGTTTCTTCACCACAATGTATTATTTTATTAACACTTTATCGATACTTTACATTAAATAATTCCTCTCAGCACCATTCCAAATGATTTAAAATGCTTCCACCTTCTCATTTAGTGGAACCAATGCTTGATGAAAGTCTGGTGAAAGTTCTATGTTCACACTACCTAAATATGTCCTTTCACTTCGCTTACACACATGCGAGTGGACAGTTTATGGCATCACCTGACGCGACACCGCCTTTTTCGTATACATCCGCGTATGCGTCCATCAAATAGTTCTTTCTTGTTAGGGAAGCGATCCCTAATCATCCTCCCCTACTTTTATTATGGAACACATATAATTCTAATATTTATACATATATATTAAAATCAAATATGGAAAGATTTATGACGTCTTTGGGCAAACTTAGTTGTTCGTAACAATGAACATTTTTAACACGTTTTCGTCATTTGATCGATTCATACCAACATCAAAAAACAAATTACACTTTTAACAAACATTCACATGAACGATTTTCTTTTGGGGTCTTCTAATATTCTGTCTCAGTATGAATATTTTGAGCTGCAATCACATTTAACCCTACAATATTAAAATCTGGAGAAAAGACAACGAAGTCTATGATACATTTTCTCTCACACCTATTGATATCAGGATGAGACCTTATTTAGAAGTACGGTTTTAAACATTTGATTTGTGTTAGTACATACCAGCCAATGCATAACTAGTACAAATGTGATAGGCTATCACTTTCAGTATTTGGTATAACTTAGCAACTGATATTGTAGGAAGCGTCTCTCTGCTGTTTCATTTTAAACGTTACTTTGTGTTCAGATGTTTGTTCTATAAGTTCATTCTTAGCTCTGTGATTTGTGAAAGTACATGAGTGAACTGAAGAAACTTAGGTAATCCATTTAATTATCTTCTTTCTTTGGAAGTTTGAAAACATTGTTGTAATAATCAATTTAAACCAAAAAGGGTGAGTCGATTAACAACACAACACTTACTTATAATAATTTACCGGAACATGTTTCAAAGGCTTGACTTTCCTTCATTATCAACCGGACATCGACTGGTTCTCCCTGGTGTGAATGGCAATATTTTCTCTGAGGTCTCCTCTGGTAGTAGTTCAAGGAACTTGCTGAAGATATCTTTCTTGGGGATGCCTAAATTGAATACTCTGTTCCTATTTTTCAAAATGATTTGTTCCCACACGGACAGCTCTCATTTTCCCGTTACGTGTTTGAGAAGCTTCAGTTCTGGCTTTATATATTGGTTTTCTATCCAAAAGTGGTTGGCAACAGCTGATTTTTCCAACTGTTTGTTTTTTACGTTTCTAAAGTGTTCCTTGGATCTTATTTCTAAATTTCTTTTGCTTTTTCCTATATACTACTTTATTACAGTCACTGCATTCAATTCGGTAAATGCCAGATGTTTTATTGGGTGGGATGGCATCTTTGATGTTTGAGTTCAGTAGTGGTTCACTGGTGCCAGCTGAATGTTCTGTTGTTTGAAAACTTTTTTGAATTTTTCAAAGGTCCAAGGATGGAATGTGAATTTTTTTAAAGTCATTTTAGTTTCTGCTGCTGTGAGCATTGTAGTTTCTTTTAGTAACTTTTTTGTTTCTGTTCGTTTCACTTTTTTGTCAACTAATGATTTGGGGAAGCTACACTAAGTGAATTTTTTGAAGATTTGTGTGAAATGTTGGTAGCCGCTAATATACTGTTTTCTAAAGTTGGCAATCTGTACTTTAAGCAGTTTGTTCATAAATATACCAATCGCGATCTCTCTAGCTATACAGATCTTAACAGATTTTACTTACCTAAATGTTACAATAGTTATATCAGGTACAAGGAATATTGTAGCAAAAAGTGAAATTTGAATTTCAATTGAAGAAACTACAGATTGCAGTGGTAGGTACATCGTTATTATAATTGTAGGATTCTCTCTCCAGAAAAATGTGGTAAAACATTTGTTGACCTCTCAAGTTCTAGAAAAAATTAACAATGAAAATGTTCACAAGTAACAACTTCAAATATGCAAGTTTTATGTTCCACCTAACAGTGCTTTTATCAGTACACCTGGAACTGGCTCTTGTTGAACTCTGACCATGGTGCAAAGTTCTGTCGTCTACAACGTATGGTTTATGCATAGCCAATCTCGCATCCACAGAAGGAATTGTTTCATTTTCAGTTATCACACAAGGGTCAAAATAGCTTGTCTCTTGAAAATCTTTCACAAAGCGTATGCAAAGGCAATCTTTCTATCCCAATGATACCTGAAGACAGTGTATCATTGAAGATGGTAGCACGCTTGCCTCTGGCACAGAGGACCCGGGTTCGATCCCCGGTACCAGGATGGGGATTTTATCCCCTCTGGGAGGTCTGGCACGGGGTGCACTCAGCCTCGTTAGTCCCGGGGGGACCAATTGAGGAGCTATTTGATGCGGCCCCAGGTCGTGAAGACCGCATAACTGGCTGGGAGGGATCGGGGTGCTGACCACGTCCCACCCTCCAGTACTGCACCTCACCAATGACGCCTGTAGTAGGCAGAGGTGGGGGAAGCAGTGGCTGGGCGGTAGGCCTTAACCCTTCATGGGTTGTTGCGCCGGGGTTTAGTTAGTATCATTGAAGATGAGTTATGCCAGTGCTTACAGCCTAAATCACACATGGGATGATACACATAGGGTGTAACAAAAGTAGTGGCAACATTGCTGTGGAAGTGAAACAAGAGAGAATTATGTGTTGTCACTTTTACCATATATTAGTATATGTTTGACCCCTCTAGTCAAGGGACTCTTTCATCAGACTCTTAGTGCATACACTGTAAAGAGAGGAAGTTAGTCTCCTGTTACCACTCTAAGCTATTGTTTCACTATGTTTACAAAGCAGGGACAGCGATGTTGGCTGAAAATTCAATGTGGCTAAGGTCATAATGTCATATAAGAGGACACAATATTACTACACAGTTCTGTGGCAAGAAGGATTAGAGCCTTCAATGAAGAGTGGACCATGTGGAACACTTAGCTCAACCAAGCTATCTGAGTTTAGTTAAGAGGACATGCAAGCTGTTTCTGCACTGTTAGACACCGATCAACAATAGGCAGTATCTGAGTTAGCCCTGGAGAATCTCCGAGACCAGAATTGTGAAGAAACTGCCCACATGTTTAGAACCCTGCGTTCATTTTGCAGGATAATGCTTAGAAGCACACGACACATTCTGTAGCTGATCTGTACCATCACTGGGGATGGAAAGTACTTCTCCATCCACAACATTCATCAGACATAAACTCCTATGATTATTATTTGATTTCAACGATGAAGGAGCTGCTTTATAACATTTGATACCGGACTGCATCCGAGATTCTGGACAACCTATCAGAGGAGCTGCCACAACTGCCTTCCACATCACTGGCAATGAACTGTAGAAAAGTTGGGTACCACAATGAAGATTTGTAGAAATTTCACAGCTGTGTCATGTAAGAAATAGTTGCCACTATTACAGTTACAGTCTAAGTATATTGGTCAGGGGAAAATGCTCTAAAATGATTTAATGGTCCATTCCTAGAAACTGAGTATACGCTGTATCAAAGTGCGCTTATAATAAATATAATTTTTCACACAGCGGTTAGTGATTTCAACTTTTACTTATGGCTGCTTTACTAATGGAAAATTGCATATTTCAGGTGAATTGAATAACTTTAAACAAATTTTGTTTGCTACTTCTTTCATACTGTCCATTATAGCACTGAGTTGTAAAGTAGAAATATATTTGAAACATTTAATGATACAGCAGGGATTCAAACCTGAATCTTTGGCTCCCCAAGGCAACACACTCAGTTACCATGGCAAGTACAGACCTTAGTTATGGTAACTCAGTGGTAAGAGCATCAGCATGGAGGCATAGAGATATAGTTGCAATCCTAGTCATGACATTGAATTTTTCCGAGTCTGATTCAGATTTCCAATTTAAGCAAATTGTTGTGAAGTCATAAATAATGTTGCAGATTTTTTAATTTTTTTCTGTAATAGACAAATATGGTTAAGCAATGAAAACCTTGAAAAATAACATATAAATAAATAAATAAATAAATAAATAAATAAATAAATAATAATAATAATAATAATAATAATAATAATAATAATAATAATAATAATAATAATAATAATAATAATAATAATAATAATAATAATAATAATAATAATAATAATAATAGTGCTGCCAATTAAAACTCTATGATACTCTTACAAAAATTAGGATCATTCAACCTTTTTTCCTACGAGATAATCAAAATGCATATCCTCGTTTTAAAAGTCTATACCACATTACTAAAGCTAGCATTATATTAGAGCAAAATGGCATTTAATTGTCTAAATTTGCAAATTTAGTATTAAAGAACTAGCTATACATGTAGAAACTTCTACTTAAAGCTAAAAATGTCAAAATCTAAGCAGTAATGCAGCTTTGTCTCCCTCATACCATGCCGCATAGCTGCCATGAGGTGGGGTGGAGGTCGAATGCTGTTCTTTCCTTGCCAACTTGAAGTATCAGCCCGGAGTGATCTCGCATCCAACATTTCTCCCATACCCCACTTGAGAGCGCTTCTGTGGTTTTACTGGAGTCAACTCATAAAAAGCATTTTGTGTTCCATCTCGTCATTCTCGTTCAACGTATCTACTGTACCAAAACTACAAAACAAAAATTCAAATGCTCAAAACAAAAATATGCAAGATACCTCAGCTACAAACCAGATTAACTAAACAAATGGAATGCTTTTTTTATAAAACCAAAAAATAAAAACAAAGATGCTCTTTGTACATTAAGATAAATAGAGCAATTTTATTCTAAAAGTAAAGTACAAAAAGAGATAAAATTCTTGGAACTTTACTGCAAAAAATAAATGCTACAACTAATATATAATTATAATATTTACAGATTTATAAATAAAACTACAGAAACAATGGTGAAAATAAATATTATTTGGTTTTCATCATGCTGTGCAAACTATTTTATGTTTAAAAGCTGAACCCATCCTATTATAATGAGAAAACTTATGACTACAACAGATGCAATGGCTAAGAAAATGTATATGGAAGTCATCACAGATGCCTTAAAACATTTTCATTTTTCCATTCCTCTAGTTTTAATCTGTTGTATTTAAACCAAATGAGCATTACATTTCCACTGCAAAACAAGGCCATTGAGTTCTGCACAAAATAGCTTCTACAGAAAGTCTATGCTTCACTTATACCATGTGAATCAGCTGCTCCTAGGAATTTGTATTCATGCAACCAAGAAATTGACTTCTTACATGAAAGCACATAGGTATTTTCCTAAGCAGTGCATTCTTGTCAAAGAAACATCTTTTTGGAAAGCATGTGAGATGAGCCAATACTCGTTGCAAATGCAATGCGACTAGTGTTGGATAGTAAAGTGTAGGATGGAGGAACAGGTTTTTCGTTTATTTTGTTTGTTAACCAGGCTGTCAATTGACAAGATCATATCTGTGCCACTGGTGTGCCAGAATTTTCTCCCACAGGAGTTCTTTTACATGCCAGAAAATCTGGCATGGACTGTTATTTTTAAGTACACTTTAAAAACCATTGGTCTGGGCTGACTTTGAGAACCCACAACCTTAGCAACAATAGGCTACCACCTAATCAACTGAGCCACCCTGACCGACAGAGGAACGGAGTGAACTACCAAGCACACATATCTGAGTTTTCTGAAAGTTAACTCCTGGAGAAGAATATGCTGCATGCATACTTATATTACTTCCCTTAATGCCCAAATTCTTGAATATTGACCACATGAAAGGAAATCAGCCTTTATAGTTAATTTTTGCCTTGTAATAGGTACAAACGTTTTAATATGTGGGTATTCATGGTTGTCATTTCATGCATCATGTGACGAAGTACACTCTTTCCACAGTTGTCTAATTGGCCCATGCATTCAGCTTGCTTTCTCAGAGATCTGAATAGAGGTTTGCCAATTTCTGTGGTATTTATATCTTGCTGTTTTCCAGTGTGTGGCAGAACAGGAGCATTTACATCACAGACTTTGGCTAAGAGTTTATGGCTTGTAAAAAATGTAGCTGTGATAGTTTTAAAAAATTACTGTTACAAATGAGGCACTGTTAGATTAAACACTACACAAGTAACTAGCAATTGTATGATTACAAGATAAAAATCACTGAAATGTAACCCAGATATTGAGAGGAAAGAAACCATAATCAGTACCTGCAACAACCATAAAAACCATTTATAATCGTGGTATTTGGTTAACAAGCACATGTTTCACACTGAGTTAAACTGAAATTAATAAATGAAATGAAAAGTGTATATAATCTGAAATGACACTTGTAGATTGCAGCTGCAAGAATTATATAAATGAAAATAGATGAAATGTATGAATATTTGAGTAATGTTCTTTTGTGTATTAATGAAACAGTAACCAAATTGCATAGTATAAAAGCATGACTACTGGACAGAAAACTTCAAAATCTACTGCTTAATTTCATTAGTAATTTTGGACACATTAAAAATACAGAACTATAGTAGCTCATGCCCATATTGCTTGTGGTGTAACTTGATATGTACTCATATTGATAGGCAATTCTCTTTATGCAGATCTTGTCTTGTATCCCCCCAAATACCTTCAAGAAACCAGCAGCTGTTTGTGTTGATAGCTTGTTTAACATTGGCTGAGCTCTGGATTAATTGGCTGTCAGTCCTAACGTGCGTAGTGCGTGCGTGCGTGTGTGTTGAGAACAGGACCTATAATTTCTCTAGTTGCATAGATTGACCACTTTCCTCTTGATTGACTTAATGCTGAGTCTGTATGATAAGTAGTTTGTCCATGGCAGTTTTTAAGAGTATGTACCATGTATATTATAGTATTTAACTATATTCAAATAGGTTGGAAACTGATCGGCCACTGATTAAATGCACTAGTTTGGGATCACCTTCAATCCAGAGTACCTTCCATTACATATGGCTGAGAGCACCATTCTTGATCAAAAACTGAGAGTGATGGAACCAGGGTAAAAAGTTATTACTATGGTCAAAATATGTGTGCAGTGTCCAATGTTAACCCCTGATTAAGAAATTTCTATCAGCTGACCACACATTTGATTAGATTCATTTCAGTGATTCCATTTAATTAGTGCAAAGGAAATCATCCATAAACAAGCAACAATGAAAAGAAGAGGTGCTAACATATGAATGTGTCCTTATTGTGGCTTCAATTTTGTTTGTCCACTCTGTTTCGTGTATGTTATGTATAACCTTTATTTTTCTGGGAATTACAGAAAAGCACACATGGAAGACAAAAAATGCAACTTTAACTTTTCTAAGTATGAAGTGGATGTTTTTTTCTGAAATTGGCAAGCCCTTATGCATCTGTACCAGAAAAAAAAAGGACATGGTTATGGCCTGAAAGAAACTCAGGTGAAGTGCTTATATATAACCATGTTATTCAACTGTTCTTTTGTTTTTCTTTATTTAAAAATGGACGTTGGGAAATACTGGATTACACTTAGTCACACAAACATAAAATCTGGAAGAACGAGTTAATGAGGACACACCTATCTGACTTTATACCCACAGTGTTTTAATGGAAAGCCTTTTCAGGAAGTCATGATGGAACAGAAAGATAGAGAATTCCTGGAGGAGTTTGCTTGGGGCTGTTCTTACCCATTAATCTTACGAGGGTGACATATTTCTGTAACTTAGAGACAGGACTGCTGTTTCAAGTGCCACGGAAAATTAGGAGTTTGGCAAAAAACATAGTATAAAATTTGAAAGCAGTCATAGAATTGGGAGTATCAGATGCAAAATTTCAAAGTAAGGGGAGATGCCAAATAACTCAAATGGGAAACATACACTTAGATTCTGGAGCAGTTTTAAATGTGATTATAAAATGAAGCAAATAGTGCAGATTATAAAGTGTAGATTACAATGATTAATATTCCTTGCTGGACACAAAGAGGATTACAGCCAATCCTCACACAAAACCTGAGATTACTGAAACTGGTTTTCTGACGATCCTGATACTGACAATCTTTCAATGGGAGGCCACGCCAAGAACAACACACTGATTGAGCAGTCGAGATGGGATGATGACAATGTCTACACCTGCCAGAGTATACGGTTAATGACAAAATGAAAATATGTACTAAGCTTTAATGAATACCACCTAAACCTTGTTTAAAATAAAAATATAATTTCGACCCTGGTCATATATACCTACATTCCGAAAACCGTTATAAGAAAAAGAAGGTTGGAGTGGTCCTTCATGAAAGGGTAGAGTTGTGTAAAACAGGAGGAGGAAGGCAACTAATGAGCCAAAATTTCATGGTTCTGGAAATTGTGGGACCTTGAGTACTGCATTGATGTAATGAATTAATGTAATTACTGTAATGTTGGATTTGGATGTCATAAATGTGGAGTCAGATGTGGGTAGTTCAGGCATGTCAGCATAACATCTACTTCAGTAACTAATGATTGCGCAGGCCTCAGACTGATCAATCACACAAAAATACGTTATAATGCACCAGTTTTGTTTCGCAACAATGGCTGTACCTCCACAAGCAATTTACTTCAGATCTATAAATATGATATCCAGGGAGAGTGGATTGTTCATAAGGAAGAAAATGGGCTTCAGATATGCAGACTAGCCTTCGTGCCACTATGTTCCTTGTTAGACAAATTATAGCCACTGATGATTTAAAAAAAAAAAAAAAAAAATTATTTTCTTGTTTAATGACGCTGTCAATTGTCAGGATCACATCAGCGTCGCCGGTGTGCCGGAATTTTGTCCCGCAGGAGTTCTTTTACATGCCAGTAAATCTACTGACATGGAGCTGTCGTTTTGAAGCACACTTAAAAACCATCGGCCTGGGCCAGGTTTGAACCCGCGACCTTGGGATCCGTAGGCCAGCGTCTAACCAACTGAGCCACCCAGACCGACTGACTGATGATTTTAACAACTTAAGGAAAATGCAATTTTCTATCCAGAAAACCTCTTGGTAAATTAATTCTCAACTGGGTATGCAAAAGCAGTTAAGTCAAAAAGCCTCATAATGAGAAAAACTAAATGAAACATTGAAATCCATTTCTCAAATCCCTTATGTGCCAAAACTCTACACTTTTTACAAAAAAAAAAAAAAAAAATTGTTGTTTAATACTATAAATTACATATCAAGTTGCTTTAATTCCTGTAAATCTACATCCCATATATAAGGATTATCTGATGGTTTGGAAGATGGATGTGTGATCTACATGACTTTTCACAGTACATTTTGACATATCCACTTCCACACAAATGTAATATTAATAGTATCAGTGAATATTTATTGTATGCCATGAGAGTATACACTGAAATTGTATTTTTAAATATGTGACCAATTCTTGTAGTTTCCATGAGGATTAAACACCACTATATTTATACAGCATTCACATTTGACAGAACTTGAGAAAATGACATAGCATAAAAATAGTAGAAGGATAATGAATTCAGACATATCATGAATAAATAATAGGGCACAACAGCCCTTTCCGAGCCACGGCCTACTGCCTAGCCACTGTGTCCCCTACCTCTAACTACCACAGGTGTTATGAATGTGGTGGAGAGCGCTCCAACCCCTTCCAGCCAGTTATGCAGTCTACACAACCAGAAGTGCTGCTTTTCAATCAAGTAGCTCCTCAATTGGCCCTTCAGGGACCTAATAAGGACCCTGTGCCAGGTTTCCCAGTGGAAGAAAATCCCCACGCTGGTACCAGGAATGAAATCCGTGGCTACTGCTTGGTAAGCAGCAGCGCTATCACCACGCTAAGATGACCCCAATATATGACTTTAATGACACACACTTTAAATTTCCATGAAATTGTTTTCACCATCCAAAATATAATGAACAATAAAACATTCTTCGCTCAACATCATCATTGTTATCAGTATTTGGAAATGTACTAAGATCACTTTCAAATGTCCTATAGAATTCCCAGAACGTGGCCAAGATAAATGGAAGTAAGTCTAGCCAGTCCTATTTTTGCTAGGTTTACTGCATTTGGACCAGAATACTGCTTAAAGGTTTGATACCTGCAGATTTATTTCCTCTTCTGAGAAAACTAACAAATCTCAAATTACCATCTTTCCTCAACTTGTACTTGAAAAATAATTGCCCGAAGAAAACTTTATGGAAACAGAGCCACTGCATGTTCCTCCAAACGACCTTTTATCCAGTTATGTCAACCTTTCATAGCACGAGTTTTTTTCCCCAACAATGCTGAAAAATCCTCTTTAGATATTTCACTGACCTAGGGCCGCTACTTTTCCATCAAGTAGCTTCTCATTTGGTCCCGCCAGGACTAACGATGCTGAGTGCACCCCGTGCCAGGCCTCCCAGAGGGGATAAAATCCCCATGCTGGTCCCGGGGATTGAACCCGGGTCCTCCGCGATAGAGGCAAGTGCGCTGCCAACTGCGCTACAGAGGCGGTCGTAAAAGAACAACACTGGCGACGCTGATGTGATCCCAGCAATTGACATCGTTGTTAAACAACAAAATCATTTCATTTTAGTACTTGCTTTTGTACCTTATCCTGCACAGTGGCCATGTCTATACATTAAAGAATTGTGAGTGATATCCTGGCACAACTACCTTACCCCATTGGACATAAGTATTCGTAAATATGCTATGCACAAGGAAAGCGCCTGGTGAACAGCATGCTTTGTATGCTTATGTTTAGTTTCTTTCTCCTGTGTGTGGTTAAGGGATCGGTGATCAAATCCTCTGATTTATCCTGTTGCTTCCTACCAAGAGCAAACATGGCTCAGAAAGCAAAGGATGCCACTGTTGGGGAGCAACAAATTATAATAAATTTGAACACAAAAGGGAAAACCTATGCATAGATAGGAAGAATGAGAATAGAATGATGTGGAGTTTAAGGGCCCATTGACAGCTAGGCCATTTGGGTGATGAATAGAAATCATTCAACTATTTGCAGTGTAGTTCAGTGCTACAAACAGCAGCAGAAGCTTGTCAATTTACTGGAAGACCACCAAAACTGAAAAGCTGTGAGTAATATGACCAACAAAACTCCAAGAATTGCAGCACCTGAAGGAATCGATTGGTAAAGAAGTTCATTCACGCACAATCACCAGAATGCTTAATAGTGCTGGTTACCATGCAAGGTTATCAAGGAGAAAGGCATATACAAGTTAAGGTAAATCAGAAAAAGAAGGAATTTGCCAAAGCATAAGTGTCACGAAGTTTAGAATTCTGGGATAATGTTCTGTGGTCTGATAAAAGTAAATTTAATATTTATCACAGTGATGGTAGAATCTTAGAATGGAGGAAACCAAATACTGAACGGGATCCTAAGATTATGATGGTTACAGTAAAATATGCTGACGCCAGTTTTAACGGTGTGGGGGTGCATGATATCTGCAGGTGTGGACGATCTTGTTTTTATAGATACCATGAATAGGTATGCTTATTTATGCATGCTTAAAGAACATTTGAAAACCAGTGCTTAGAAATTAGGATTGCATGGAAACTTTTATTTCCAGCAAGATAATGACCCCAAATACACTGCAGAATTCTGTGCCATGTATGCTTCTGCATACACCATCACAATCATCAGACCTGAATTTGATTGAATATATTTGGAATGAGGTAGAAGAATTAGTGAGAAAAAGACATTGCAAGTAAAACCCAACTAAAGGAAATACTCTTAGAGGAGTGGGACAACATCGGAGCTGATGTGGCAGTAAAACATGTGTGGTCAATGCCCAAAAAGCTATCAGCTATCTCTTGTAAAAAGGTCTAATGATGAAATATTAAAATCTGCATACTTTTGTTTAGTTCAAGTAAAGTTTTCTTCTATGTATTTCTTTAGAATGAGTATTTAGGATTATTCATGTATAGAGGTATTTCTCTGCATTAAAGAGTGAAACACTCCGCTTGAATTTATAGCTCAGTGTGTGTTGTTCATGTACATTGTAATCACATACTTAGTACCAATAACTGCATCCGAAGTTTATGTCTGCCTCTGCATGATGGCTAAAGATCCTTGATTCAAGTCTTAGCTAAAGCATTTCACGTTTGTTTCAGCTTTCCAATTATTTAAGAAACATTTTAAGCAGAAAATTAGTTTTATTTTATAGTTTCACTAGCCTGAACACTCACTTCCTCTCAGTACATGTCAAGATCAGAAATGGTATTATTCATAGAAGCATCAAGATGCAGTCGCTCATACTGAAAACTGTCATGGTGTAAAATTGTAAGCAATGAGGTGAATGAAGCAACAATTTTCTAAATTCTTAACCATTAATGCCTCACTGGAAACTATTATAGGTGGTTGAATTACAAGATAGTTTACTTGCTTTATTTCATATGCACATGCTTCAAAGTAAATTGTTTCCATTTCAGCTTGAATCAAGGAACTACCTCAACTGCTTTCACTGTTTATTTTCGATTCTTTAAAATGAGCTTTTGCTTGAACTGATCTGCTTAGATGTTGATGTTGCAGCTCTCTTTCTTGATTTGCTTTCATAACCTTTAGCTTCCAGCATGTTTCAATATCTTGTTTATCTCATGATCAAAGATTTGCCTTTCAAAAGTGGTGACAACTGATTCACATACTGTATTGCAAAAACAATAACACCTATCTTGTCTCTAGTTTTCACACTTCTCGTGTTTCCAAAATCCACTTTTGGATTCTATACATTTGATTTAATGATATTTCAGTTTGAAGAGGTTAGTTTCTGAACTATGAAATTTCTTCAGAAGTGCTAAGCAAACATTATTTTTTGAATAGCTCCATAAAACTGTGATCCAGTCACAGATTTTGCTAAACAATGTTCTAGTGCTATTAGTGTGTTAAGCATTTGTTTCTTAAATGAAATTTAGTTTTGATGCTTTTTAAATGATTGTATATAACTATTTTGAATGCCTTGTTTGCTGCTGTGTTTGGCTGAAATTGATAATCTTCTTGAACAGAAACCTATAGCAGTTTATTTACATTGAAGCAAATTTGTGCTGTGTATAGGTGGAAAAATTTTAGGTATGAGTAGGAAAGAACAAGGATGAAATGTGTGACCATGTACCTACTCAAAAATGTAATGTTTAATCTTTAATACTTTTTTACTTTCAACTATCTCTATTTGGTTACCAACACATTTTCTTTATGACTACTGCCACATACGAGGGCAATTCAAATATAAACGTAATTGTTGCATATCACGGAGGAAGCAGTTCAGAGCGGGGCAGTGGAATGGGGGGGTTTGAAGGTTGGTGTGTTAGGGAGGGGAAACTAGCTTTGTTGGCTGCTTCGCTAGGTTCTGGCGTCAGTATAGCCATGAGTGAGCAAGAGGTTCCTTCGTCTATTGCGCAACGCATTATCAAGTTTTTAACCAATGAAGGGGCTAAACCTTCAGAGATTTTAACTCGTTTAAGGGCGCAGTCATGCTCAACGCCCAAGGTCAAATCTCACAGATGACAACATCCGTGCCGTTCGAGAGCTCCACTGTTGAAGGAATCGCATCAGAAGTTGATTTTCTTCATGATCGACGTACAGTGACTGCAGCTTACTATTGCCAATTGCTAAGGTCTGCAAAAGCTGCCTACTGAAGCAAAAGACGTATGCCCATCAGAGATGTCATCCTTCTCCAAGACAACACTATGCCTCACACCGCCAATTTGACAATGGACACAATGGCAGACATGCACTGGGAAACCCTTGAACACCCTCCCTATAGTCCAGACTTGTCCCCTCCCCCCCGACTATTTTTTGTCTGCACCCATGAAAGAATCGCTTGGAGGGAAACATTTCGAAAGCAACGACAACGTCGAGGAGCATTTGCACATTTGGTTGGCAACGCGCCCTCAAACTTGAAGAAGGAATGTTCAAGCTTCCGAAACGTTTGCAAAAATGTGTATAGTGTGAAGGAAGCTATATAGAGAAATGTTGATATAGTCACTTGTGTATATATTTAATCAATAAATATTTTTAACAAAATTACCCTTTATATTTGAATCACCCTCATAACCACAACATTATGGAAATAATTGAACCATGTGGTGCCACTGTTAGCAATGATACAGTTACAATAGCACAGAGTGAAACCAAGCTCTAGTGACAAATTTTAACAAGTTCTTCAGGAATAGTTTCCAAGTGTTTTAATTTAAGGAATCCGTGGTCTTTAGTAGTTCATTACTGAGTAATTTTATTATTTTTATTCTGTAGTAATTCAAATAGATATGTACCTCTTTACTTGGAATATAATTCCCAAACAAAACACAACCTTTAACCACTATACATCATAAAATGGAAAATGATTACCTGGGTTTCTGGGCCTGGTCTAGTGGAAATTCTCCTTCCAGACGTTTTGTTCAAAGCTGTGCCGAACATCCTCAGTGGTGTGTCCGTAGTACTCTGCTAGTCTCTGCGATGACTGATACGGAGCCTTTTGGTTTCACAGGTTATATACACTTAGCATGTGTGGACGTTTGACGGTTGGTCCGGTCTTTATTTATTGGTTTGGCTGCTGTGTAGGATAGGCTAAAGTGTGGGTTGCTTTCATTGTCTATGATTGTTGTCGATGGGCTGGCATTTACTGTGACTGAGGCTGTTGATGGTGTATGATCTTGAATTTGTCTCCGGTCAGGTTTTTTTGTGTACTTTGTATAATGCTGGATGCCAAGCTTTATTTAAGTGCTTTGTTTCTTGCTATTGAAATCATCTTTATGTTTGAAAATCTCTATGGCTTTGCAACCTAAACGGGCGTAATAATGAACCATGGAAGACAGGATAGCTGTGTCTGAATACTGTATGTGTTCCCCTGGCGCTAGTAACGTGTATTCTGTAACTACAGACTTTTCTTTTCCCAAACGGCAACACATTTCGTGTTCTGTAATGCGTGTGTTTACTGTATGTTGAGTGGTCGGCTCTTGTTTAGTTTAGCTCACTTTCCACTTGCCAGGCAGATTCTAAGTCCGAAATTACTTACTGCGCATGCGCCTACAGTAGTTTCAAAATAGCCCACTAGATTTCACTGCATGACTAGCAGACGATTTTCACATCTGCCAAAATTGCTTTTTACACTACACTAGTTTTCGTTGCCAACACATTAAACACAAATGCACTCACTCGTGTCGTTGCCGCCACAGACATACACCGCTATCGCCTAGCGCAACTCCATACTATTGTTGTGGATTCTGTACATTATTATTTTGCTCATTGTGTACATAGTTGATAATGCTGGCCGTGAAAGCCTCAGCACTTACTTGTGTACATTATTTTGCTCTTGCTCACACAGATATATCGCTAGTGCGAATTATTGTGTACATTATCCTTATTGCCTTGTTACTGGGTCTACGATATGCTGGCTCGTTCTTTATTATTATATTATTTTTTTAAATTTATTTATTTATTAGGAGGAAACTAAAAAACAAATCATGAAGTTTACATTGAATTTAAACATTAACTTTGCATGCCTTGATGATTTTCTTGTGATATTGTTGATCACCCAAAGCTAGCTGAAGGTTCTCAGGAACCTTATTATTATGATGATGATTATTATTATTATTATTATTATTATTATTATTATTATTATTATTATTATTATTATTATTATTATTATTATTATTATTATTATTATTACATTTATATTATATATTATTATTATTATTATTTATATATAATACTATATATTATACTTATATTTATTATATTTATATTATAATATATTAATATTATTATATTTTTATTATGTTTATTATTTATCGTTCTTTTTTTGTTTATTTTATTTTATTATTTTATTATTTAATGTTATTATATTATATTATTATATTTTTATTATGTTTACTATTTATCGTTTTTTTGTTTATTTATTCTATTTTACATTATTATTTTAATGTTATTAGATTTATATTATATATATTATATTTATTATATTATTATATTTATATTATTTTTATTATTTATCGTTCTTTTTTATTTATTTTATATTATATTATTTTATTGTATTATTATTTAATATTATTATATATATATTATTTATATATATTGTATTTAATAGTATTATATTATTATATTTATATTATTTTTATTAATTATTGTTCTTTTTTATTTATTTTTATTTATTTATTTTATTTTTTTTTTAATTTTCGAGTGGTGTAGCACGGCATCACATTCCCTGCATAGCATTCGAGTCCTCAACAGGCCCTCGTCATACAGGAACTGCATGCATGCCTCTTCATTTAAGCACAGAGGCGCCAAATCCAATATACTGATAAACCTAGCCATTGCACTAGTTGCTTCTAAGAAGGTCAACAGCATACTGCCGACTCCCGCAAAAACATTCAAACTTACTATTGGCAACAAACTCCTAGGGACATTCTGCTGTTGGCAGCGCTGCATTAACACAGCAACTTCGGCAAATTTCGTGACCATTCGTACACACTGCCGAGTGGGACTTTGCCGAAATTCTGACCAAGTCATCGTGGAAGCTAAACTAACAATATCCGAGTGGTCCCTATACAGACAGAGCCACATGAGCACGGAATTCTGTAAACACCAACATAAGAGAGTAGCTCTTTTGGATCTTTTGCTGAATATAGTATGTTCTGTATTTTTGTGTGGGTTTGTAGATGGTGTGGACGTCATGTTTGCCGATAAATTTCCCAATGCGATCAGTAATACCTTTGATGTATGGCAGATATGCTATATTCTTCTCTTTAAGGTCAATTTGTTTTGGTGTAGACTGGGGCTTCATTCTGGGGCGTAAGGTACGTTTAACTTCCTGGCTGGTGTAACCGTTGGCCTGCAAGACTATCAATGTGAGGAGGAGGAGAAAAAAAAATGGCCAGAGATAAATTCAAGATCATATGCCACCAAGAGCCTCAGACACAGTAAATGCCAACCAATCAACAACAATCATAGATAATGGAAGTGCCCCCACTTTAGTCCATCCCATGCAGTACCCGAACCAATACACAACGGCTGGACTAACTGTCAAACGCCCACGCATGCTAAATGTATAAATCCTGTGAAACCTAATGGCTCCATATCAGTAAATCGCCAAGACTACCAGAGTACTATGGTCACACCACTGAGGTTGTTCGACACAGCTTTGAGCGAAACGTCTGGAAGGAGAATTTCCACTAGACCACAGCCCACAAGCCCGAATAATCATTCTCTATTTTATGACACCAGCCATGAAAACTTATGCAATTTGAGCTATACAGCATGTTTACATTACAGTCCATCAATTTATCAGGCTCTCATTGACAACTGACAATTGCTTCTTCATTTTTAAGGATACATAACAAAATATAAAAAACAACATGAAATAACCAAATTGTAACATTATACTATAAAATTCACCATGAAATGTGCTGGCACCCCATCATATTGAAATCATATACACCCGTGAATGATAGTGACACATCTTCCAGAAAATGTGGGAGATTATGTTGGACTATTTTGTTGATTCTCCATTCAGTCTATAGAATTTTACATGATCCAATCACAGAATCGTTAACAATACCAGCCCACACAGTCCCGAGAACATCTGATGGTAAGCTTGATTCACCACAGCACGTGGATTTTCATTTCATTTGCCTATTCTGATGCACATGCTTTCTCTAGTAATGCCGCCTCATCTGTGTACAGTATCACCGTACAATATCATAGCAGAAACATGTTGGTTGTCTGCACATTGCTCTAAGAACCACTTAGCAAACTACACTTGACATGGAAAGTCTCATGGTTGCAATGGCTTGACTTTCTGGATAATACAATAAAATTGCTGCTCATGTAGGACCCTCAATAGAGTTGCTTGGCTTACATTTACCTCTCTTACACTTGACTACTACTTGCATGGTTGTAAATATCATGTTCTGAAATTCCTCTTGTGGCCAGCATCTTGCATACTAACAGTTAAGGATCCAGTTTCTTCCATGTGTACAGCTGCAAATTTGGTATGATGAAGTTGCCTTAGGGACAGTTCTGCAAAATGTTACGCCATTCTTCTATTGCACTGAGTGAAACCTAGACAAGGTGCATATCGGCTAGTTCTGAATGAGTAAAGTTATCCATAGCAATCACAATGTATTACAAATTAATGTTCTGCAGGAAACAGAAACTGAGACTTGTTACCAGATCTATGCTATCAAGGTAACATAAAAAAAAGAGCTGGGATAGAAATGGGCCTGGTGGCAGACCATAATGAAGACATGCTCTACTACAGCAGTGAAAAGTTGTGTTCTTTTGGAAACAAGTATTCTAAGTAAACAGATACAAAGGTAATTGAAAAACAAAATGAAAGCAGAAAAATTTCTTGGGATCAAACCGCTGAAGACCACAGGTTTGTTATATCAAAATGTTCAAGAGAACATACCTGAACTTGTGAAATTTGTCAGCAGAGTTCGTTCTGATCCACCTTGCAGTTATAAACAGTGTAGTATAACAGTAATTTTGAGAACTGTTCTTTTGCATTAGCTATATGTAAGCAACAAGTCTGATTCAACATTCCAACTAAGTAAAATTCTTTCCTCCTGCACATGTCAGTCTGGGTGACTCAGTTGGTTAGGTGCTGGTGTGGACCAATGGTTAAGTGCACTTAAAAGTAACAACCCCATGTCAGTAGATTTATTGGCATGCAAAAGAACTCTTGCAAGACAAAATTCCAGCACATCGGTGGCACTGATATAATTCTGGCAATTGACAACATCGTTAACATACAAAATATACATTTTATTTCCTTGTGAACAAGTGAAGCATGCCAACTGCTTGGCAAGAGGCAAAATTTACTCTGTTCACCTTTCATTTTAAATATCAGTTGAAGCAACGAAGTACAAACAGTTTAACTTGGAGTATAATTTGAATAAAAACATCATTGGGGATATTGAATTGCAAACGTGTGATGTTAAATACCAAACCAGAAGAATTTGGCATATTTAAACTTCCTAATGATCCAGAAGAGATGCACAGGTTAATTACTGCAAAGCGACTGCGACCGTTATAGTAATTGTCGGTAATTAGCAAAACCTTGTGTTGAACATTTTACAGCATTCAAATTGTTATGCTTTATGTGTATTGTGAGTATAATGAGCTATGAAAGTTGAATGTACAAAGAATGGATGTTCAGATATGTTAAAAAAGCATATTTTGTTGTTCATCTCCCCTAAATTTCATATGTAGGTGACTTTACAGTCCTTTGCCACAATATAGCTTTTTAAGGAAGAGTAGAGCATTTTCATTTTTTTCTGTTTATGGTATAATATTCATACTCTACAGCAAATGTTCCTTGTTTTTGTTGTTTCAATTTCTAATGTACTCTGATTTCTTTGCAGTCAATACACGATGAACAGCAACTGCATGTTAAAAACAATAAGCAATACTGCTTATGAGTTTATCAAATACAAATTGTGCATGTGGTTCTTAACTAGTTGCCATGACCTTCAGATCTCTGAACTGACATGAATTCTGCTGAGGTTTGAACTCTATACTTCTCACAGAATCTAAGAATCTTAATAATAAATAATAATCTTCATAAAAAATGAGATTAATTTATTACAATAAATCACACAGAGAATAATTGTATGATAGTATTGCTTATGATAATGCTCTGCTAAATATCAACAAATATGTAAACTGTCCAGTTTTAATTCATGTGTATAAATGCACAAGTGGTAAATGCATTCTCTATGATTATGTAATACAATTCCAATAGTAATAGACTTTATTTTTGTTGCTATTAAATTATTCTATTCCTTTGTATGTAGACACGAAAACAGAAAATGTCCACCAATTGAAACATGTACATTGCTATACTGAAGTTTCATTTTACTTATATTTGTATATTTCAGGATACATTACATATTTTGCATAATCTTACACAAATAAGCCATTGCTTTTTTAAATTATTTATTATATTTATATTTGCTTTCTATTCTTGCTTTATTTTTCTAGCTTTTAAAAATAAAAGAGTATATAGTACTTGACAAAATTAAGATTATATTAATATTGACATTGTACAGCTGCGACGATTCAAACATTTGCTCAATGTAACAGTGCAACAGTAATGTTAAGAATGAATATTATTGCCTTCATACAGTTGCAGCAAACTGCAGCAGCACAGTGAATTGATTTATCAACAATGAACAAACCCCAATTTTAAACCAAGACTGCATGTGATGGTGGTGTTTATTAGACGTGATACCAGCTGCAAGAGCTGAACCATTTCAAAGCACCATTGCATACTATAGTACATACTTCACCAGCACAAGAAACGGTCTTGGTGCCACACCACAACACACCTTTAAAGCAAATAAAAATAGTTTGTTACTGCACTGCATGTAGCCAGGCTAGCATCCAACCTACCATGTATTTGTACCTACTGAAATTTTGTAAAAGTAGGTAAAAGAATTTTGGAATAGCTGTTGTCTTTTAGTAGATAGGTGTGTAAATTCTAGCTGGTTTCTAGTTGGAATAGCTGCTGGCTTCCAGTAAACAAGGTAATTGTAGGAAATATTTGATTCAATTATACTTGTTTTATTTTATTTTTATTAGGTTAAGATGGTATTGTCTTTAAACACAAATAAATTACTCATTTACACTGCATGCCTTATCCTTTATGTACATTATGTAATGAGAATTAATAATTATTTCATTTAAACATAACTAGATTAGATTCTGCTTATTAACATGACCATGCAGTCATTAGTATTCTCACCATTTACTGCAGCAAAGCTAATCAGTATTGTTTAGGTTGTGATCATGGCTGAGTGCACAGAAGATTAGAACAGTGCTTTTAAGCGACCTTAAAAGTGGTGAAAACAGCACAGTTTTGAATGTGGTCAATGCTTTGTTTGAACACTACAATGCCCTTCCTATTAAGGATGTCGTTAAATTAAAATTGCAAGCAAATGGTGCTTCTATTGTCACTGCAAATAAGTTGTGGATAGGCTGGTTATAAACCTGGAAGATGAGTCAAGCGGTATCACCACTGATTCCAAGCTGCATGTTGCACGTTTACCTGAGGACTCCAGTTACCACTTAAGTGTTTACTAATAAAAGATATTTCCTAACATTTTTATCCATATTTGAATTAGAACATTTTGTTTAACAAATATATATGTTTAATGCTCAGAGCTGGTGCAGCAAAAGATAGTGCAAAACAATAAGACTGGGACTAAGTTTCTTGAAGTCCTGAAAGTAAATAGCTGAGCAGCTGTTGATGGGCAAGAGGGTAAATTTCATCATGCAGTCACAAAATGTCAAGCACAGTATGATACCATGTGCATTGAATATGTTAGGACCCATTCTGGTGCTGGAAGGATTACAGTAATTTCCATTACATTTATTGTATTATTGCCATGCTCAATAGGCTAACATGTAACATTGCTTTGATTTCGTAGTGATCACCTCACAAAGTTTACAATTACTTTCTTAAGCTCAACTCTTGGCTTACATATGACACTTATATATCAACTTCTTGTGAAGTAAGACTACACTGTTGCAACATAACCTCTCCATTTTCTTGCTGTGATGCATCGGGGCTCTGCCTGTTGATCGAATATGGAGCTAAGTAGCATCAATGTTAACCACTTCCACAATATGATGAGCAATGACATCAGGCACATATTACATTACTCAAGCAAATCACGTGCAACAATCCACTATTCTGAATAGTGAACCCTATAACAAGGAGTAATGGCATAAGGGTATGTCTCTGAAATCACTGCAAATCATACTGATTTCCTTCCATATTGTCCTTTTGCAGCATATTGCCTACTTTCCAAACTTAATAAAATAAAAATCTTTAATCATCTGATGGCTAAAGTACTTTAAGGAAGTGTCTACCTATATGCATAAGGGTGGTATGCACATTAAATGCTCCACTCACTGTGTGTACTGGCCTCGAAGATGGTAGTTTGGAATTAGTCAGGAAGCTATTTTTATGAGGTATATAATTGCTGTGTCTCATTACAGATCTTCAGTTTGCCAAAAAAGATATATAATCAGTTTTAGTACCAATTTACAGTTTTTCACAAATAGGGGCCTACCTACAACGTCCACACTCTACACTGCCTAGGTAGATATTGTAACTTTTGGTGTGGGTGTAAAGTAAAGTAGACAGATGTAGTCGAGATAAAGAAACACTTTTATTTCCGTAAACAGTAACTTTGTACACTCGTTGCAACAACAAGAAAGTCTTTTCCCATTCACCAACAGCACGGCTCCGAACTAGTAACACAAAGAACTGTTGCTTCTCCGTCGGCACGACAACTCAACCTTCACATACGTCTGACTGACTCTTCTCACACTTTACCGCTATTTATATCTCCCAGGCACTATTCTGGAAGCTTCAGGAACGTTCACTTATTGCGGCGATATACAAAGCAGAGAAGATTCTCGAAGTGTCTATCCTTTTCTCTCTTTCGGCAAGCGCCCCAACAATGCGGCCATGCTCTGTCTCTTTCCTTCGGCTCCTTTGCGGTAGTGCCGACAATAATGCGATGGGTGACACTGCTGTTGTCGGCAATTAGATGCGGCGAGCGCGGTGACACTGCTCCCTCCTCAGAGCTGGTCGTCCCGACCAGCACTATCACTGCGGCATCTCCCTTGCGCCCCGGTGGACTAACCCATCGAACCTCTTCTCCAGGAGGCACGATCCTAGGTATCGCTGTTGGATAGTGTCCCTTGGTCCGGGTAGGACGATGTATGCCATCCTGCTTCGAAATTCTGCAACAGTACCGCCAGTCTTGACGGTCCCTCGTCCAGTTGCCCTTCTCCCTGGTGTGTTGACGGGTTATCCTGCGCACTTGGAAACGGCTCACTGAGTACCATGTCCGCCAACCTCTCTGGCGCACCTTCGCAGCCACCTTGCTTCCGATGGGTCCGGCAACAAACCCCACCACATCCGCGCGAGTCGCGTCCACCGCTGCACTCGTGTTCACTCGTGCTCGGCACGGCCTCTCCTGTATCCTGCCGTCCAAGATGATGTCCACCATTCTTCCGTTCACGGCACTATGTGTCAGGTGATTGGATGGCTCCGACGGTCCCCCCATGTCACACACCAAGTCGGTTCTCGCGTGATGCTCGTTTGCTTGTGCGCTTCCCTGCTGATCGTCCTCCACGTCGTATCCTGGTTGGTTACGTACCCGACACACTCCTCCAGAGGACCCTCGACGACGTCCCTGAACTGCCCCTTTGTCTTCCCCGAGACGTACACTTTCGTTATCTGAAACGGGCGCAACTGTCGCCTCGGCCACTAGGTGCTCCCTCCCCGGGTCCGCGCTATTCCGTCTGCCCCTGGCATCCAGTACTTTGACGCTCTCGTCAACTCTTACTACCAGGGCGCCAAGACGTTCCCCGTCGTCCTCCACGACGTCCACATGCTGGCAGAGGTCTTCCACCTTTTCGCCGAGTTCTTCCACGTCTTCCGTCACGCCGAGTTGTTCTACGACTTCCGTAACGCCAATCAGTTCGCCGAGTTGTTCCACGTCTTCCGTCACGCCAATCAGTTCGCCGAGTTGTTCCACGTCTTCCGTCACGCCAATCAGTTCGCCGAGTTGTTCCACGTCTTCCCTCATATCATCTGAAACGGGCGCAACTGTCGCCTCGGCCACTAGGTGCTCCCTCCCCGGCTCCACGCTATTCCGTCTGCCCCTGGCATCCAGTACTTTGACGATCTCGTCAACTCTTACTACCAGGGCGCCAAGACGTTCCCTGTCGTCCTCCACGACGTCCACATGCTGGCAGAGGTCTTCCACCTTTTCGCCGAGTTCTTCCACGTCTTCCGTCACGCCAGTCAGTTCGCCGAGTTGTTCCATCTTCATCTCTTTCAGCTCGGCAGCGAGGTTGTCGTTTGACGTTTCCATTTTGGCAGCGAGGTTGTCGTTTGCCGTCTTCATTTCTTCTTTCAGCGAGGCAGCGAGGTTGTTGTTTGTCGTTTCCATTTTGGCAGCGAGGTTGTGGTTTGACGTTTCCATTTTGGCAGTGAGGTTGTCGTTTGCCGTCTTCATTTCAGCCATTTCCGTCTTCATTTCGGCGAATAATTCTTTCATCATTGCCATCATCCTGGTTTCCGAATCTCCCTCCATCTTGGTTCTAACGTTGCAACTTCTGACGATGTAATGAAACTAGAAGCAATTCGACGAATCCCACTCCTGACACCAGTGTGACTTTTGGTGTGGGTGTAAAGTAAAGTAGACAGATGTAGTCGAGATAAAGAAACACTTTTATTTCCGTAAACAGTAACTTTGCACACTCGTTGCAACAACAAGAAAGTCTTTTCCCATTCACCAACAGCACGGCTCCGAACTAGTAACACAAAGAACTGTTGCTTCTCCGTCGGCACGACAACTCAACCTTCACATACGTCTGACTGACTCTTCTCACACTTTACCGCTATTTATATCTCCCAGGCACTATTCTGGAAGCTTCAGGAACGTTCACTTATTGCGGCGAGATACAAAGCAGAGAAGATTCTCGAAGTGTCTATCCTTTTCTCTCTTTCGGCAAGCGCCCCAACAATGCGGCCATGCTCTGTCTCTTTCCTTCGGCTCCTTTGCGGTAGTGCCGACAATAATGCGATGGGTGACACTGCTGTTGTCGGCAATTAGATGCGGCGAGCGCGGTGACAATATATATCAGGCATGAATTCTGTCATTTTAGCGGAAGCACTTTTTTTTTGCTATAGATGTCAAAATTTCGAAAATGCAGAGGATTTTTTAGCGTAAAGGTAGCCTTAACACACATTGCGCAAGGCAGTGCTATTAAAAAGGATCTTATGTATTGTACTCATATGACAATGTCTACTCTTGTACAAACTATTCCTACAAGTGCTTATTCCTCCATTTCAAGTTAATCAAGATAAACATTTGCAGAAATTATCTTATTACTAATTTTCTTGTAGGTGCAAGGAAAATATGGGAATAAAACAGGCTTTAAGGATAGTCGAATCTTGTAAAACTGGTCACTACGAGATGACTTTGAAATTCTGTTCTCTTTGCATAGCTAAGAGAGAAAAAGAATGAATAGTGACTTCCCATTTGAGAAAAATGTAAATATAGGAAAATTCAGACAAATAACAAGGAATATGCCTGAAATGGTTCATTAAAAAAAGAAGAAAAACAAAGAAAGAAAAATTTCACATAAATCATACGTTTTAATGGGATCTACATATTTGTGCAGCAAGAGTTTGGCTATCTCTTATGGTTTACAGATTTGCAAAATTCATCCAGAATGAAGACTTCTGATAACATTCCCAGAAAATTCGAGATAAATGTTTCATTTGTCGTGAAAATATCTAAAACACACAGTATTTTAATACAATTTTCAGCCATTTTTGATTAAATCAAAATTTTGAAAAAATGTTCCACGTAAAGGGTAGTTTGGGCAAGAGAATTTTCTTGAAAATCTTTGTTTTGCATCCTTGGAGGATGCTGAACTTAAATGCCAAGTTGAGCACACACGCATGCACGCACACACACACACCCATGCATGCACACACGCATGTATATTTTTTTCTAAAAAGCTTTTTTACTTACTATTCAGGGGACCTCAAACCGTCTTTTTCCACTGAAATCTTTGTATCAAACTTTTGGGTGGAATGCAATGTCTTCTCTACCTACTATGTACGTGGTAGAATAAGTAAAAATACATATAACTAAAATACATTTTACTGTCCAATATCTACAAGAAACACAAATAAGAGCTTGTTTTATCATACAGGGAATTTATAATTTATCGCTTACACATGTAAAAAGATTACCGCTTTATCATTTAGCAACATCATATTGAATGCAGAGGAATTCAAAAGATGAATGAATTTACAGAAAGAGCCAATTAATCAAAAAAACTTCTGAGAGTAAATTCTTTATATGCAAAGAAAGCTTGAAGCAAATGCTTATAATCAGTGCCAAAGTGAGTAAGTGTTAATAGCCTCAAGGGTAAGGCAAGTGGGTGGTTGTTAGAATTTCTCTTCTTTACATACAGCAACACATTTTGTGCAAAAATTACAATTTTCATAATTTCTGATAGTCTTCTCACTTGTCATTGAAAAAATTGTGCTAAAAATGGTATTTGGAAGTGCTATAGTAAAATAGAAATGGGTAGAATTATATACAAAATATCAAGGGAAAATATGACGAGCACAATGAACGGGTTAGCATCACTAGCAGCATAACAAGGTTTTATTGTAGTTTTCCACCTATTAGAAGATTTCGGTCGTGAAAATTAACAAAGCTGTTCTTCAGGATAAGATTCTCAAATTAAATGCTCAGAGAGTTTTGACAATTACTGTAACATATTAGTATAATCAGAGTATCTTCTTTCTTTTTTTATTATTAATGTCCTCCAATGCAGTGTCATATTGGATGGTGAGTGAATAAAATGGGTGAAATGATGCTCAAATGAGCTCAAGGTCCATAGAGCTTTAAGTTACCTGACATTTGTCTTCTCAGGATAAGGGAAAACCTTGGTAGAAGTCTTTTCTGCACAACTCTCCCTACACAAGATTCGAACTCGTGACCTCTTGGACATGAGGCAGACATGCTACCACCATGCTACAGAGGTGGGCGATATAATCAGAGTATCTTTAAGCAAGGGGCAAGGCACAATTCCTGTCAAAGGACCAAATCAGATTATCATTATTCAAGGTTTGAACCCATGGATCCATTCTGTACCCATCAATCAATATCTCTCCATCTTCCTCGGTCTTCCTATATCTATTTTACCAACTGGAACACAGTCTGCCACTATTCTAGGGAATCTTCCTTGTTCATCCTCTGTACACGTTGTCTCCAGTTTTCTTTATTCTGTTAATACTTTCTGCTAAGTTAAATATGCTCAATTGTCTTACTTCTTCATTTGTTTTATAATCTAGCAGAGAGTATCTGGCCAATGATATTAAAAATCTCATTTCTGCTGATTTAATTTTTGTTTTATGCTTTCACCTTGTATGAAAGCATACACTGTTTTACAAAAGAGAAGAATAAACCTCAGTGGCAAATGCAATGTGAGCTACTTTTGCTTTTAACATTCACCACCACTACAGATATTGCCCAAAAATGTTTCTATAGCTGTTTTTCTTTCCAAGCACTTAGTACAGAAGTTGGAGGCAGCTTGTATGTGCCACTTTTACTCATTCCAAAAGCGAAGTGTGACAAACTGGTTTTATTTAGTCTTTTGCCAAAATCTTCAAGGTAATAAATGGAATGAATGAAATTAAAGGGTAACGGATAAGGGTTCATCTTCAATCTTGTAACTATTAACATTCAGGTTGGCAGAAAATCCGCAAGCAATATGCATAAATTATTTATAGCTGATGCATTGATTAACCAATAAGCTCCTTTGCTGCCAGTATAATACAAGGAAAATTTTCTTGGCAATATTGGATTATGTATCTCATACTGAGATTAGGGAAACTTCATAATGACATGTGCAAAATACACCAGGCAGAAAGAAAAAAGCAGAAGGAACAATAGTGATAAGAGCTTCACGGGTGATCAGCCATGTTAAATTTAAGAAGGTCGAGCTTTCGGCCATTATACTCTCCATGGCCATCTTCAGGACTAAAATGATGGAAAATTGATCACCCGTGAAGCTCTTATCACTAACGTTCGCTGTGAAAGCTTCAAATCTTACATTACACAGAAGGAACAATGCTATTTCTATGGACTTACTCATATTATAACAGCAGGTGCTTTAATTACAGGACTTAAATTATATTGCATCCTGATTACTTTTGCATATTTGATTACAAATGTAATTAAAGTGTATGGGCACCCAAAAAGAAAGAGCTAGTACCTACTGTAAGTTGTGACATCAGTAAGAATAATTTTAAAAATTCACTGAATCATCCTTCCTCTCGCTTAGTGATGATAGCTGGACAGGTGCTTTCACTATATGAAACATTACTCAGTATTACAACAGTATCTCAAGAAGCCAGCTGACATTGAGCTTTTCTGTATGGGCAACTGCTGTGGTTCCATTCTATACTGAGCATGAAGGACTGCATAATGTTGTTCAGAGGCCTCTATCAGGTTAAAGTTTGTTTAATGTGCCATAAATGACACGGGACCACCGGCTTTCTTCCTTTTTGAAGGAAGCCATGCTAAGGATTTTTACGCCCAAAAAAATTCCTTGCCCTCTGCCAGTTTTGAACCTTCAACGTCAGGAACCAAAAGCTAGCTCATTACCCCTAAACCACAATGGATGACTCTGGAGAAGCCTTTGAACTTTTGAACTAAACAGGATCCTAATAACTTTAATAAAGAATATAGATTAAAATTAAATCCAGCTTGGATCCTCATATTACATCTTTGTACTGGTCCTCCCATCACAGCAATTGTATAACTGTTGAACGACAAGTCCCAGTTGCCTTCAGCTTTGGAAAATGTTCACCAGCTGTGGACAACATTTAAACTTCAAGTGACACTGCTCGGTACTTGTTTTTGCTTTGTGATATTTGCTATGAACCTCAAAATCAATGGATAGAAAGTAAGCTTAGGTTGTCAGACCATAGTGAGCTAGTGAAGTCAATGAGCCCTGTGGTTTCTATATTTAACCAAGGTTGTCGTTAGGTTGGTGTGGTTTACACGTGTTGAATGTTTTGCAATTATCTACTGCACTTGTACTAGACACAGAGCAACTGCTATGCTTGCCCTAATGTAATGAAAAGTCAGTTTAAGTTCATGCCACTGTGTTCTAGATTTATTCCAAGAGCTATTTGTTGATCCAATTAAACGAATGATATTTGCTATGATTACGTCATACAAGCCCTCTGAACTGCCATGTACAGATACCATGCAAGTTTGTTCGGCATGCCTTAAATCATATTGGTACAAAGATATCGTAGGTTGTGAAGAGAGGTTATAAGTTTTGCAAATTGTGAGAAACACTACTCCAACAAAGTACATAATTGTGCATACTCACATACTAGCACACATATTCTTTAATTGCATCATCCAGTACACGAAATGAACTCTAAACACAATTCATGCACTCTGATTATACACGAAACTACACACTGAAACAGTATCAAATATAATGGAATAAAAGACTGAACACATCTATGCTATGAATTTTACATACCTGCTTAAGGCTTTAGCACTGGGCAATAAACGAGCATCACATTTATATACATGCACAACAAATTATTATATTTTAATATACTTCGTATAAATAGTCCCCCTTGTATGTAGTTTGTTATATTTGCCTCTTTATATCTTAATCCTGTCCATGAAAATAAAAAACCTTCCATACTATTCGTTATTTTTTAAATTCTATGTATAAAACACACAAGATACACTCTACAAGATCAAACATTTATATTTCACTCAGATGTACACCAATTGATAACATTTCCCAGTCAAAATACCAAATTGCATAACCTCTATATATGGTACTTACCGCTATATATCTTGCTAATATATACGTGTAAAGCAGCATGATATCTTTACTACACATTTAAATACCAAAGTGAACTGCTTATTAATCTTAATATGTCTAATTTAGAGTTGTAATTTACCATGAACATTAAAACGCATACTTCAGCTTCTGTTAAGCCATTTTCTTATAGCCTAACTTCAAAATGTATGGGTTCCTATGACTTCAACTTATAACTCTAATGTTTGCTCTAAAATATTATTTCCTTACCAATTTTCAAACTTGACATATTCCTTAAACAGGCATAGATACAGACGTTTGTCTACCAAACAACCTCTCCCACCCTCACCGGGTAATCATGTACTAAAAGCTGGATATGCTTCTCAAATCCGCACGAAAGCGACTTGGCCGCTGCCAAACAGTTTATGCACGCTTAAAACACAACGCTGAATTACAGATTAGCAATGAATATGGCACACAAACAACAGCGTAATAGCTAAGAAGTTGTAGAACATGGATGTAGAGCAAATATTAAAATACACTGAGATAGATAAATAAAGAAAAGTTTTTATTCATGGACAATCTAGCTATTATAGATCGCAGCATCCCACTCTATACAGGGCGTAAAAGATTGCTTTATTTTGCTCAAAGTCTTCTTTGTCAGACTTGAGGTTCTTTTACGTGCCGTAAATTTAAGACACGGAACCACCGGCTTTACTTCTCTTTCGAAAGAAGCCATGCTAAGGGTTTTTACGTCGAACAAAATTCATTTCCCACCGTGAGGTTTGAACTCGCGACCTCAGGACCTAGAGGCTAACATGTTCATTGAGATATACTTAATATGAAGTCCACTTTGTTAAAATTGGAATATATCTTGTGATGCGAAATGAGGTGTAACTTGTGTGTAAAAATCGGATCATATCCAACAATGTGATTCATACGAAATTATATACGAAATTACAGGTTGTTGCTTTTACTACTACTGTTTATTGTTGTTATTGTTATCATCATCATTATTATTATCATCATCATTATCATTATTATCATCATCATCATTATTATCGTTGTTACTATTAAATGTTCCGGTCGTCGTCCTCCGCGTGCATAAGGAAAGTGTGCAGTGACAAATAACAATAACCATTAAACAATGTGCACATTTCGTCCTTCGTGCAAACATATGTAAATACAGGCACCCAGGGGCGGATCCAAAAGGGGGATAGGGCAGTTGTATCCCTTCCCCCGAAAATCTGGAAACTAAAGAACAAAGTATTCACATTAATTCACAAATATATTCAATGATTCTGAGCATTTTCTACGTTAATTAATTTCATTAAAATAATAAATATATATTTAATGAAATATCTAAATATATTATAATAATGTCCTGCCATCGTAATTCAGAGCAGAGAGACTTTGAGCGGCTAACAAAAAAATATGCTTCTCATAGTGCATGGGAATATATGATAAATGATTATATGACACTGACATACCCATATCATCATTTGCAAATATAATCAGTGTGGGTTTTGATATTGGACTGAATGAGAAAGTGATATGGAATGTGATAATGCGGTTTTAATGAGGTGTGCGCATTGTTCTCTTCCACTTTGTTTTAACCACTTCATCAAAATTTCTCATCTGCACTTTGAGGACTAATGTAAGCACCATAAGATGTGTAGTATGTGTATTTTGCAGTATTATAAATAATTTAAGCAGAGAGTTTTTGGCACTGTTGATTGAAAATGTAATGATATACTGACGTCATTGAATTACAATAATTTCCCTCCTATGATATTGCTACCTTGGTACTTTGTTTCTCTATTAAAATATCACTTGAAGTAGACTGCAACGTTTTGCATGGAAATGACACAGACCACTGTTTTGCTTATGATTGATTGTTATTTTAAGCCCGTTTTCGTGAGGTTTCGAGCGTTCGAGGACAAAGGTGTCTCTTGTAAGAAGCAATTTGACGTTTTCAAATGTTCCAAAACTTCCCGGTTTCTCTTCACAATTTCATTGTGCTCGGTATGATATAACCACCTGTGTTTCAATCAAGGAAAAAATATCATGGCGGCGAAAAAATCATGAAATTGTGAAGAGAAACCTGGAGGTTTTGGAACACTGAGTTTCTGAACTACCTCAGCAAGTACAATCAAACATTTAAAGACCACCTGGAATCAGAGATGCGCCAAACATAATTCAGGACGAAAGCACATGTAGGGTAATTACCCTATAATTGTACGTTCAGCTGCATTTCCGTACACGCTCTATCAAAACTGCTACATTGAAATTGAGCGTTATTTATGGATGCTGTGGTTCTTAGTTTCCTATTCTACATTCGGCGTAATAGACCACTTAATTTTCCGCAGAGACTTCTCTATCAGGCTTGAGATTCTTTTACTACACGTACACGCGACCATCGGCTTTACTTCCTTTCCGAAGGAAGCAATGCTAAGGATTTTTACGTCCGAAAAAAAAATAATAACATTATCCACTGCCAGGTTTGAATCCGCGACCTTGGGAACCAGAGGCCAGCATGTTTCCCTAGACCACGGAGGACAACCCTAAAACTGCTGAACTACACAAAGCACGTTAATGGCTTTGTGGACGTTAATTATTAGAGCTAGGAATTTTAGGTGCAAAATTTATGTTAAAAAGGTGCTTTAATTTAGGTAAAAAAGGTGCAAAATTTCCATTTTAATTTTCACTCAACAACACAAAAACCAATTAGGCAATTACATAAAACAACTAAGGGCAAAGACACAAAATTCACTGTCATAAGTCCGGAAAACTATTGAAGCAGATGCTGTTTAACAGTTCAACGTCTTTTTTCAATGAGGCTGCACCTTCGGTCACTAAGTATTTGTATGTTGAAAGGAACATTCAACGTCAACAGACACAAGAGGTGCACATTTTGTTACCAGTCTGTAATTAAAATCCTTGTTTGTTGCAACATCTTCAATATCAGGGCATTTGGCTAAGCTCTGTTCTAGCTTCTGCTTTCCAACTCCCTCCAGTGCTGTCTTTACGTCCATCAAAATTGCCCATTGCGAATCTTCCTCAGGACACTGCTCCTCCAATCTTGTAATGACCGTCATCAAAAAAGAGTAGCTATGCACAGAAAGAAGTACATCTTGCAGCTCCTGTTTACTTGCTAGTTCTCTGGCTTTTTACAGTAGAAGAATCGTTTGATATTTCACTTAAGAAATTGCATATAGCCTTAAAATTGTTACAAACACTGTAGCCTTTATCCAAGTACCACACCTAGTGAGTATCAGAGAGATTGAAAGAGGAAGTCCTGTAACTTCTACGTACTTCTTTATCCTAGCTGGAGCCTTTTTCAAAAATTACTTGATGCGAGGAAGAAATTCATTTGCATATGAATATTCTTTTATTGGCTCACAAACTCGGTGTAATATATGTGCAACGCAGGTAACATTTTTAGATTAGAATACATAGGCTTGAGATTAGACATGGCCAGTAATATGTAAGATGTTTGGTCTGTAAGTACTAGCCACACTGATCATATTGAATTCCATCAGGCCACAGCACACAACATGCATAGTTGAAACTATGCATTACATTAGCATTGTCTGTCATTTAACGGTCATTTCATTCTGACGAAGGCCATGGAGTTTACAATGGCCGAAAGCTCAATATTTTCAAACCTCACACGGCTGATCGCCCGTGAAACTTTAATAAATTGTCTGTTTTGTTCAGAAAGTAGGTTTACAACAATATGGGGTTCTCTTTCTTTCCTTTAAGGGGTGCTACTAAAATGTTAAGAACATATCTCATTTATCAGTGGTTTCATCTAATATAAAATATACTGGATTTTCACCTACTACTTGCCTGATCTATTCTAATTTTTCTTCATGCAGAGGTTGAAGATATGATTTTCTTAAGGTACTCACATCTGGGACAGACTTCCCAGTGTATTTTTCCAAATGTGCTTTCATAATAGGGCTGTTGAGTTTCGAAAGAGGGATACCGCATACCGCAAATGTCTTTGCTGTTTCACTGAAAAATTCATTTCAATTAATGAACTTGAAGAAGCCAGCGCCTCGCTAATGAACCGGTAAGCCCTCCACCTTTACTGCACTTTAGTTCCTTATTTTTCGTGTTTTGCACTGCCCATATGCTGCTTAACACGATTGCGTTGGTATTTTTCATCAATTGTAATTGAAATGTCACAAACACTGCATCTCAAAACAGATCTGTCACTTTGAATTCCATCTGCACTAAACTGTTCAACAACTTCATGTTTGTGCAAAAAGAACGTGCAACATTACTAAGGTAAGTGAAGTTTTTAGTTTCTAATTTGTTAATTATTTTTTTCTTGTTTAACGACGCTGTCAATTGCCAGGATCACATCAGCGTCGCCGGTGTGCCGGAATTTTGTCCCGCAGGAGTTCTTTTACATGCCAGTAAATCTACTGACATGGAGCTGTCGTTTTTAAGCACACTTAAAAACCATCGGCCTGCGCCGGGTTTGAACCCGCGACCTTGGGATCCGTAGGCCAGTGTCTAACCAACTGAGCCACCCAGACCGACTTCTAATTTGCTCTTACTTTAGAACTTCATGTACTTTGTAGACGTTCACTAGCATTCTGCAAAACTTACTGGTAAATGGCAAACCGCACGCCAAATAATATTTTCAACTGACACATTTCTTCCTGCACTCAACAATCGCCCTTCTTTAAACAATAGAAAGTAATTGTTGTCGCAGGACTGATATTGGGCATCGTTACCAACTCTTGAAAGATAAAAATATATAATTTTGGGAATAAAATGTGGTATACGAGACAAAAAAAAATGTTTGGAAAAAGTGCAAAAAGGTGGTAATATTAAGAAAAGGTGAAAAATGGTGCTGGGATTGAAAAAAAGTGCAAAACGGTACAATCAAAACTCAAAGGGGTGTGTTCATTTAACGTTTTCTTTTCAACATACACATATTTGGGCATTATAACAGCAAAAAAAATTTAAAATTCCTTGCATTATTAATGATCCATGATCGCGTTGCTCCATTCGCATCATTTGACGACCAGAGCTCGCATGTGCCATTTTGGCATATGAACACTCGTATGGCGAGCCCAGCTCGCTATGCTGCATTGCTCCATATAATTCAGGACCCTCTGGATTAACGGACCTGACACTGGCATCCCAGTTGTACAAAAATGGCGCCGGCTGTTGGTCGTGATTTCTGAGGTGTTTCCACACACTATCCTTCGTATTGTTTTCTATGCCTTTAAGTTATTGTTTGTTATAATAATTTCTATGTAAGTTTTTCTTCATATTAGCAAAGCGAGTGTTTAAAAACTTTTATTTGGGCAGTATAGGGAACGGGAATTCATCTAATAACGTGTTCACTGTGCCGTGTGCTCTCCACATGTTCATGTTTATTGTGTTCCATCTAAGCATATGGCTTCATTAGCCATATACCACCCCGTTCAGTGTGGTTAATTTATCTGTTTGCAAGTACAATTTGTGTCACGATTACAGTGGTGAGAGGTTGTTGAAGAAAAACTGTTCCAGTAGTGCATGTTATTGTAGTCATACTTCAACCTAACCTCAAACATGACAATGCCCCGTAACTGTTGCATTCCTGGATGCAAATTAAAAATGAGGAACTTTCAGTTAAAGCAAAAGGTAAATTGCAACGTAAAGCTTGTAAATTCAGCATTTAATTACTATAAATTGCAGCGTTCTGTGTGTTAGTTGCCGGTGTATATTATACATGGTGAATAGTGTGAATAGTGAAAGACAATAATTTCGAGTGAACTCAATTTTAGTGACAGCTGCAACACCAACAGTTTGTTTCATGTAAGTAGTACGCTGCTTGTATTTATACATTATCCTTTGTCTTTGTAATTTAAATGTGGAGCTGTAGTTTAGAAGAAATGTGTTGTGTTGCTGCATGTAAAACTGTAGACTGTAGCAAAGTTGATTTACAATGCTGATTTAAGGTTACGTATTTCATATATTTCATTTACAGTGTTGTGTTAGGTTTATTATTTTTAATATTTCATCTGCTTTGTGGATTCCCCCTGTAAAATGAAGTGTCATGAAGTGCTGAGTAATATTTGTTGCAAACTGAGTAATCATAAGTTTTCAGTAAAAGTAAAAGCAAAATTCCACCCTAAAGCTTTTGAATTCAGTAGGTAGCTAATTATTCTAAATAGCAGCATTTGTATATCAGCCATCCAGTATATGTTTTGTGTAGGTATATAACATTATGTACATGGTGCAAGTGTCAAAGACAGTGTAAGTAATGATTAATAATTCCGAGTCAACTCAATGTCAATAGTTCTGTTTTATTTAAGTAACATGCTGCTTGCAGTTTTGTCTATCTTCTTTGTAATTTGAGTGTGTAATGCAGTTACACAATGGCATGTAAAACTGTAGATTGCATGAATATTATTTAAGGTTATATATTTCATTGCTCATGGGTTATCGTTTAAGGGGAGTGAGCGGTGAGTTTAGAAAATTCTACAATTTGTATGCTAGTAGTACGAAATTTTAACCACGTTAATATAGTGTTTAGATATGCAGCTGTACAAAATTTGAAATATGTAATTCAAATATTTTTTTTTATCCGTCGATATGCAGTCTTGGTGGGTGCGTACGTCTAACCACCAGCCATTTAATCACTATACGCCACTATTTAAAAATGGCCGCCAGATCTTTAAAAATGGCGCTGGCATAAAAGTCATTGCACTTTTTAATAGACAAAACATTGAACAATTTTCAACATAAAAAACTAAAAATCAACATTTTTTCCCAAATCTCACCCATAACTCCCCTTTATATTAAATGTCATTCTTTTTTGTTTACTTGAGGTTATGTTTTAGACAGTTTTTTTGTGTTTAACGCAGCTCATATTCACAAAATAGGCGTGTTATTACACCACATTTTTATTTTTCTGCGTTGAAATCGTAGCCTGTAGACGAGTTGTTTATAAGTAGTTCCCACCACATAGGCCGCCATCTTGAATCCCAGTGGCAGGTCCGGTATCTATAGAAGGTCATGATATAATTCCGCAGAGTTTAGGTTCCTTCTCATAGATGTCATTTGTATATGTGTGGAATGAAATACTAACGTGGTGTCCGTAATGCTGATCAGTATGATGTAACCACCTATGTTTCAATAAAGGAAAAACAATTTTACCTTAGCATTATTTCACTCTTTTTTTTAACTAACGTCCCCCAACATAACGTCATATCGGACGGTGAATGAATGAAACCAGTGAAATGATGCTCAAATGAGACGGAGGTCCATAGAGCTTTAACTTACGGAGACAGTCTTACGAAACGGCCTTACAAAACGGTCTTACGAGACAGACTTACGAGACAGCTATCGAGGCAATCTTACGAGACAGTCTTACGAGACAGTCCTAAGAGACAGTCTTACGAGACGGTCTTACGAGGCAGTCTTAGAGTCAGTCTTACAAGAGTTTTACGAGACAATCGTACGAGACAGTCTTACGAGACAATCTTCCAAGAGTCTTACGAGACAGTCTTCCAAGAGTTTTACGAGTCAGTCGGCTAGACTCTTGTCTGACGAGACTGTCTTTTCTGACGAGACTGTAGTGTCTGACCAGACTGTAGTGTCTGACAGGACTGTCCTGTCTGACGAGACTGCCTTGTCTAGCGAGACTGTATTGTATGACGAGACTGTCGTGAGACTGTATGACTGGGACTCATGCGAGACTGTCTTACGAGACAGACTTAAGAGACAGTCTTACGATACTTCCTTATAGATTGTCTCACGAGACACTCTTACGAGAAGATCTTACGAGACAGTCTTAAGCGATAGTCTTAGAGACAGTCTTACGAGACAGTCTTAAGAGACATTCTTACGAGACTGTCTTACGAAACCGTCCTACAAAGACGCTTCACGAGAGTGTCATATGAGACAGTTATACGAGACAGCCTTGCGAGACTATCTTATGAGACAGTCTCATGAGGCATTCTTAGGAGATTATCTAACAGGTTCTCTTACGAGACTGTCTTACGAGACAGTCCTACGAGACAGTCCGGCTAGACTTTTGTCTAAAGAGACGGTATTTTCTGACGAGGCTGTCTTGTCTGGCGAGACTGTCCTGTCTGACGAGACGGTCCTGTCTGGAAAGTCGGTCCTGCCTGGCAAGACTGTCTTGTCTGGCGAGACCGTCTTGTCTGACGAGACTGTCTTGTCTGGCGAGACCGTCTTGTCTGATGAGACTGTCCTGTATGATGAGATTGTCCTATTAGGAGAGACTGTCCTGTCTGGTAAGACGGTCTTTTCTGACGAGATTGTCCTGTATGGTGAGACTGTCTTGTCTGACGAGACTGTTTTGTCTGACGAAACTGTGTTGTCTGGCGAGACTGTCCCATCTGACGAGACTGTCCCTCCTCACGAGACTGTCTTGTCTAGCGAGACTGCATTTAATGACGAGACTACGCTGTCCGGCGAGACTGTCTTGTCTGACGAGACTGATCTGTCTGGGGAGACTGTCCTGTCTGACGAGACTGTCCTGTATGGCGTGATTGTCTTGTCTGGCGAGACTCTCCTTTCTGACGAGACTGTCTTGTCTGACGAGGCTATCCTGTCTGACGAGACAGTGTTTTCTGGTGAGACTGTCCTGTCTGACGAGACTGTCTTGTCTGACGATACTGTCTTGTCTCACGAGACTGTCTTTTCTAACGAGACTGTCCCGTCTGACGACACTGTCCTGTCGAAGCAGTATCACGAGAGAGTCATGCGTGACGGTGGTGTGAGACCGTCTTTTGAGACTGTCTTACGAATAGTCTTACGAGACAATCCTAAAATACAGTCCTAGAGACAGTCTTACAGATAGTCTTACGAGACAGTCTGGCTGGACTCTTGTCTGACGAGACGGTCTTGTCCGCCGAGACTGTCTTGTCTGGCGAGACCGTCTTGTCTGATGAGACTGTCCTGTCTGACGAGATTGTCCTGTCTGGTAAGACGGTCTTTTCTGACGAGATTGTGTTGTCTGGCAAGACTGTCCTGTCTGACGAGACTGTCTTGTCTGACCAGACTGTAGTGTCTAAAGAGACTGTCTTGTCTGACGAGACAGTCCCGTCTGACGAGACTGTCCTATCTGACAAGACTGTCTTGTCTAGCGAGACTGTATGGTACGACGGGACTGTGCTGACTGGCAAGACTGTCTTGTCTGACGGGACTGATCTGTCTGGAGAGACTGTCCTGTCTGGCGAGACGGTCCTGTCTGACGACACTGTCCTGTATGGCGGGATTGTATTGTCTAGCGAGACTCTCCTTTCTGACGAGACTGTCTTGTATGACGAGACTGTCTTGTCTGACGAGGCTATCTTGTCTGACGAGACTGAGTTCTCTGGTGAGACTGTCCTGTCTGGCGAGACTGCCCTGTCTGACGAGACTGTGCTTTTTGGCGAGTCTCTCCTGCCTGGCGAGACTGTGCTGTCTGGCGAGACTGTCTTTTCAGGCGACACTGTCTTGTATGACGAGACGGTCCTGTCTGGCGAGACTGTACTGTCTGGAGAGACTGCCCTGTCAGACGAGACTGTCGTGTGTGACGAGACTGTCCTGTTGATGCAGTCTTACGAGACTGTCTTACGACACAACCTTACGAGCCAGTCTTCCACGACGGACTTACGAGACTGTGTTAGTAAACTGTATGACGAGACTGTCCTGTCTTGTGAGACTGTGTTGTCTGACGAGACGCCCTGTCTGACGAGACTGTCCTGTCTGACGAGACTATCCCGTCTGACGAGACTGTCCCGCCTGACGAGACTGTCTTGTCTGCAAGACTGTATTGTATGACGAGACTTCGCTGTCTGGAGAGACTGTTTTGTCTGATGAGACTGATCTGTCTGGAGAGACTGTCCTGTTTGGCGAGACGGTCCTGTCTGACGAGACTGTACTGTATGGCGTGATTGTCTTGTCTGGCGAGATTCCTTTCTGACGAGACTGTCTTTTGTGACGAGACTGTCTTGTCTGACGAGACTATCTTGTCTGACGAGACTGTGTTCTCTGGTGAGACTGTCCTGTCTGGCGAGACTGCCCTGGCTGACGAGACTGTCCTTTCTGGCGAGACTGTCTTTTCTGGCGACTCTGTCTTGTATGACGAGACGGTCCTGTCTGGCGAGACTGTCTTGTCTGACGACATTGCCCTGTCAGGAGAGACGCTCCTCTCTGGAGAGACAGTCTTTTCTGGCGAGACGGTCCTGTCTGACGAGCCTGGCGTGTCTCGCGTGACTGTCATGTATGACGAGACTGTCCTGTATGACGAGACTGTCCGGTCTGGAGAGACGGTCCTGTCTGACGAGACTGTACTGTCTGGAGAGACTGCCCTGTCTGACGAGACTGTCGTGTGTGACGAAACTATCCTGTATGGCGTGATTGTCTTGTCTGGCGAGACTCCTTTCTGACGAGACTGTCTTGTCTGACGAGGCTATCTTGTCTGACGAGACAGTGTTCTCTGCTGAGACTGTCCTGTCTGACGAGACAGTCTTGTCTCACGAGACTGTCTCTTCTGACAAGACTGTCCTGTCTGACGAGATTGTCCTGTCTGACGAAACTGCCTGTCTGACGAGACTGTCCTGTCTGGTGAGACTGTCCTGTCTGGCTAGAATGTCCTGTCTGGTGAGACTGTCTGCCTGGCGAGACTGTCTTGTCTGGCGAGACTGCCCTGGCTGACGAGACTGTCCTTTCTGGCGAGACTGTGCTGTCTGGCGAGACTGTCTTTTCTGGTGACTCTGTCTTGTATGACGAAACGGTCCTGTCTGGCGAGACTGTCTTGTCTGACGACATTCTCCTGTCTGGAGAGAGCTCCTCTCTGGAGACACGGTCTTGTCTGGCGAGACGGTCCTCTCTGACGACATTGTCGTGTCTGGCGTGACTGTCTTGTATGACGAGACTGTCCTGTTTGGCGAGACTGTCTTGTCTGGAGAGACGGTTCTGTCTGGCGTGACGGTCCTGTCTAGAGAGACTGTCCTGTCTGGAGAGTGTCCTGCCTGACGAGACTGTCCTGTCTGACGAGACTGTCCTATCTCTCGAGACTGTTCTATCTGAGGAGACTGTCCTGTTGAGGCAGCCTTGCGAGACTGTCTTACGATACAACCTCTCCAGGCAGTCTTTCAAGTCAGTCTTGTGAGGCTGTATTACGAGACAGTCGTACACGACGGACTTACGAGACTGTCTTAGGAAACTGTCTTACGAGACCGTTACGAGACTGTGTTAAGATACTGTCTTACGATGATGATGATTTATGGGTTTAAGAGCGCTCAACTTCTAGGTCATTAGCGCCCTTCTAAAATTCATGGCAATAGCCAGATATAAACTTGAATAAAAAATAATTACTAGTATCAAAGAAAAAATACACATAAACGTAAAACCAGCGGTAATAACCGGATATAAAACAATGTAATAAATAGGTCAAAAGGCATAAACAAAAATCTAAAATTTCAAATCCTCAAATTGATATTACAATCGGCTAAAAATTTAAAAACTCTATCAACCGCTGTTTTGTCGTCCGCTAACATCTCTGCAAGTCTGGCAGGCAGCTGCAGAGAATCTCGAAGGTGCGCTAGAGAGCAACACTCTAGCAGCACGTGGCGAACTGACAAAAAGTTGTCACACAGCGGACATAGAGGCAAATGGTCCCTTTTAAATAGGTAACCATGCGAAAAATTGCAGTGCCCTTTTCTTAATCGAGCCAATCTAACCTCCTCGCGACGAGATATGTGACAGGAAGTTACCCAGTTTATCGGAAGTTCCTTCACTTCTCTAAGCTTATTACCGCGGTGAGCTGACCAGTCTTCGTGCCAGCACGACAGCACCGCTCTCCGCACTTCAAGCCTAAAGTCTTCCGAAGTACCACGTGAGATGGTAATACTGGGTTCTGTAGTTGCCGACTTTGCTGCCAAATCTGCCACTTCATTCCCCGGCATACCTACGTGACCAGGAATCCATGCACACACCACGTCAACGCCAGAAGCGTGTAAAACATGAAGGGCATCCTGGATACGTTGTGCAATAGGGTGGGGGGTTATGCAACTGACAAAGGCTCTGCAGTGCACTAAGGGAATCGCTCAAAATCAGGCAGTTACCTAATTTACGACGGCGAACGTACAAAACGGCTCAATAAATTGCATAAAGCTCTGCAGTAAAACTGGAAGTGCTATTTGGAAAACCGAATGTATATGGTTTGGTTCCATAAACATAAGCACACCCAACACCGTTGGTGCTCTTTGACCCATCGGTGTAAATATATCGACGATCAGTGTAGCCTGACAAAAATTCTAAGAAACATGTGCGGATACTTGAAATAGGCATCGTAGACTTCTGGTGTACGGTCATCCCAAGATCTACATGGGGCGTGTCAGATAGCCAAGGGGGGTAAAGCCTCTCGCCCTTGGCGAACATCCTAGGCAGTTCCACTCCAAGCTTCACTAGAAGGTCTTGGAAACGGAACCCCGCAGGCTTAGAACTAAGGGTGCTATTCCTATATCGTTCTCTTAGCGTGGTGGTGTAAGAACGTTGGGTGCTTAGGCATACATCTCAGCGCACAACCATAATTTGCCAAGAGAATCTCACGCCGATATTGCAGAGGTTCTGCGGACTCGGCGTAAAGGCTCACCACTGGGCTTGTTGGAAAAGCTCCTGTTGCAATGCGGATGCCCCTATTATGGACCACGTCTAATCTTCTCAGCACAGATGGTCGTGCTGACGAAAAAACAATACAGCCATAGTCTAGCTTAGATCGGATTAGTGCGCGATAGATTCGCAACAAAACTGTCCGATCCGCTCCCCACGATTTGCCATTCAGTACTCGCATGATATTTAAGGAACGGTCACATCGTGCTCTTAGCTGTGCAATATATGACGACCAACTAAGCTTCCTATCCAAGATCAAACTCAGGAAGCGCGTCTCTTCTGCGAAGGGAAGTAAATCTGGACCGAAGCGGAGCGAAGGTGGTAAACGTCTCCTATGACGCCAGAAATTAACGCAGATTGACTTCTCAGTTGAGAAACGGAAGCCGTTTTTCACGCTCCATTCTCTAAGGTTGTCCAAACAAGGCTGCAGGCGCCGTTGTAAGAACACCGTGCGCTGAGAAGTGCAATAGACAGCGAAGTCGTCTACAAATAGGCATAACGAAACTCCAGGTGGAACACATTTCCAGATGGAGTTAATTGCTATAGTAAAGAGCGTGACACTTAGCACCGAACCCTGAGGTACTCCCTCCTCCTGAAAAAAAAGAATTAGAAAAAACCGAGCCGTCCCTTACTCGGAAAAGGCGGTCCTTTATAAACTCCTGAATGAACAGTGGTAGGCGTCCACGTATGTTCCAGGTGTACAGGGAACGTAGAATCCCTGCTCGCCAGCACGTATCATAAGTCTTCTCAAGATCGAAAAATATGCCAACGGTTTGACAGTTCTTCATAAACCCGTCCATTATCTGTGTCGATATTGACACAAGATGGTCAACAGTTGAACGGCGTCTTTGAAAACCACACTGGATGTTAGTCAGTAGGTTACGACTTTCTAACCACCATACCAATCGTCCATTGATCATGCGTTCCATCACCTTGCAAACGTAACTGGTGAGGGAAATAGGACGATAGCTGGAGGGAAGATGATGGTCCTTTCCAGCCTTCAAGATGGGAATAACGGTGGCCTCCCGCCAATTTTCTGGGAGTATACTGTCAACCCAAACACGATTGTAGACCTCGAGCAGGAATGCCTTACCTTCAGGAGAGAGCTGTTGTAACATTTGTACATGAATACCGTCCGGTCCTAGTGCTGATAATCGCGAAGAATGAAGAGAATGGTCCAGCTCCGCCATGGTGAAAAGGCGATTGTAATCTTCTACGTTTCTAGAACGAAACGAGAAGCCTTGAGATTCCACCTGAGTTTTAATTAGAAGGAACTCAGGGGAGTAGATTTCTGAGCTAGACACTTGAGCGAAAGCACTGGCAAACATATTGGCCACTTCAAATGAATCAACAACAGCTTCTGTGGCTGTTTTCAGTCCCGCTATTGGTAGTTGGGTCGTTTTAGCTGCAACACGCCTTAATCTATCCCACACAACCGAGGAAGGTGTGTGTCGGTTAAATAAAGCTACAAATTTGCTCCACGATGACTTTTTGCTATCCTTAATGACTTGTCTGGACCTGGCGCGCATTTTCTTGTATTCGATTAGGTTATTATCCAACTTAGGGTGACGTTGGAAGACCCTAAGAGCACGCCTTCGAGCACGTATGGCATTCCGATATTCTTTCGTCCATCAGGGGACGGGAAAACGACGGGGGTGTGAAGTCTACCGCGGAATTGATTGTTCAGCAGCAGAGAGAATCGGCTCCGTGAGATGCTGCACCAACTCATTCACTGAGTCGTGCTCGTTGTACGTAAAGACAGCCAGCAGGGTGTAAAGGTTCCAGTTGGCATGGTCCAAGCGCCATCTGGGCATACGTGTGGAACATGTATGTTGCGTCAAGAGACTAATAAGACATGGGAAGTGGTCACTAGAGTGTAAATCAGAGATGACATTCCATTGTAAGAAGACTGCCAACTGAGGTGAACAAACTGCAAGATCAAGGTGCGAAAAACTATTGTAAGAGTCCGAAATGAATGTAGGCTCTCCAGTGTTGAGGAGAGCTAGGTTGTTACTATCTAAGAAATCAGCAATGAGCGTACCTCTCGCACAAGCTCGACTTGAACCCCAAAGTGGGTGGTGTGCATTGAAGTCTCCCACCAACAGAAACGGTGTTGGTAACTGCGAAACTAGATCTTCTAAATCAATGTGCGAGAAGTCATGGGACGGAGGCAAATATAGATTACAGATGGTGAAATGGATGTTTGGCAGTTTAATCCGTACAGCAACTGATTGTATATCAGAGTGCAATGGTAGAGTTTGCATATACACGTCATCTCTGACAACTATCATAGCGCCGCCATGTGCCGGAACACCCTCTTCTGGTGTGACATCACACCGTACTGGGGTGTATCGCCTTAGATGGAAAGCGTCTTGAGGTCTCTTGCAAACATGCGACCAGAGGTTCGTTTTCTTTGAGCAAACGCTCAAGTTCTGAACGTTGGCTTCTTACACCACGTAAATTCCATTGTAGGATAGCCATATTACATTGTGTATGGGATAGGTAGTTCCAAGGTAACTCTACATTACTTTGGAATAGGCGGCTTCGAATTAAGTTTGCCCTTTTCTTCTCTCTTGGGCTTACATTTTTATCTGACGCTTTTTCGCGCCTCTTTTCCACTGGGGGTCTCCCAGTGTGGGCAGATTCCAGCTCCATGTCCTCTGCGAGGACGTCCGTGTTCCGAGACTGAATTTTGTTTCGAGAGCTTCGAACCGATTTCACACGGAGACCGGCGAAGATGAAAGACGCCGGGCAGAGTCCACCCCTGAAGATTCTCCAGAAGAGGATATTCGAGATCTTCGAGGAGATGTTCGTGGACTCTTAGGTCCCTCCGATGTACTGGGATTGGACATACTATTTTCCTTGAGGAAGTCGGTCCTTGTGTAACTTTTTTTAAACTTGATCGGTGAGGCTTCATATCTTACGGGCTTGCTAGTTTTTTGTGCTGATCTTGATGCTTTTGATGGTGATGTAACGCTGAGGTTCTTTGCATTTGCGGATTTTGTAGACGTTGACGTTGACACAAATGTGCGTGCCGATGTAGAAGGCTTTGGAATTGAGCTACGGGCTATGAGTGTTTTTTCTGATATTGTTGCCCCATTTATATCGCTGGGTTGTGTTGCGATTTCTCGTCTCGGTGCCGGTTGAGCTACAACTGAGCTAAAGGTACCGGATCTTGGAAAGGAGGGTTGGCGTATTCGCAAGAGCTTCCGGGCTTCTGAGAAGGGCACCTTCTCTCTAACCCGTATCTCTTGGATCGCTCTTTCCTCTACAACACGGGGGAAATCTCGGGAACAAGAAGGATGTTCCCCTTTGCAGTTCACGCATGACGGCGCTGAATTACAATCACCATCGAGTAATGCATTCTCACAGTTATTACAAGTAGGTAGTCCCTTGCAAAACTCGCTTGTATGTACAAAGCGCTGGCACTTAAAGCATTTCAGCGGGTTCGGGATGAAAGGCCTAACTTCGATGGATTCATACCCGACCTTAATCCTTGTGGGAGATCTACCCGATCAAAGGTCAGGAACAGGGTACGTGTTGACTTAAGTTCACCACCCTCTTTACGCTGAACTAGGTAAACGTTAGTAACGCCTTGTTCCAAAAGATTTTCTTGAATCTCCTCATTACTTAAATCATCCAATGCACGGGCGTTTATCACGCCGCGCGAGAAGTTCAAAGTTCTGTGCATCTCCACACTGACAGGATAACTTGCTAGCATATACGCTTTCAGTATTTTAGCTGCCTGGGTGGATGAATGCGTTTCAACCAGCAGCGTGCCATTGCAAGATGTAGTGCATGACTTTACTGGACCAGCAATGTTATCCAGACCCTTTTAAATGGTAAAGGAGCTCACCGATAGAAATTTTTTTACCTTCCTCTTTTCTAGTAATAACTAAGTAGCGAGGACCACAACACTCGACTACTTCTTTTCCACTTGCTTTGCTGTTTTTGTTATTGTTTGGAGTTTTTGGACTCATGGCGATGATGTCCTCCACCATTGCAAATGTCTCCGATGGCATGCTGACTTCCTGGGCGCCACCCCGGCTTAGGTGAGAGTCCTGGCCTGGACCTTGCCCACCCTAGGGTCTCACCTCCCAATGTATAGACAGAGGGACCCAATCGCCTTCAGGAGTGCATCAGCTCATGCAATGGCCCCTCCCTGGGACTGACCTTTATCAGCGGACACGTACACAGATCCTACATGATAACCAGGGGCTGGGACTTACGCTATTACCCAGTCACCCCTTGCGTCACCCCATCCTCCTACAACCCGCGCTTAGGTTATCCATCAGACTGTGTACAGGGAGGTATCAGGTGGGAGGTCAAACACAAAATTGTACCAAAGTTGATTGGGCGTTTGGCAGGTGCCCTCTCACCTCTTGGAGGAACCCAATCGAGAGTATGGCTCGGGACCCCGGGTACGCCAAACCCGTACCTACCGTAGTAGGTACCCCTGGGGGAGTTTGATTTCGGAGTCCTGTTCTCCTAGATGAGTCGTCGACCAAGACTAACGAGCCTCATCTACCCGTTTGGAATGTTCTTTGCTTCCCCTCACCTCTTGCCTACCAGTGGTCAAGAGACTTAGTAGGCCGTCTGGTTCGGGTACTGAGCCCCTCCGCCACGACAAGGCGACACTCCTTCGGAGGGGCTGTCTTACGAGACAGGCTACAATACACTTCTGTATAAATAGTAATTATTTAAAAGCTCTAAATAGTATAAGAATCTGTTAATATGATGTCTAAAACCAAACACGTGTTTTGGCGTCAGCTTAGGCAACGAGCACCAAGAAGGGAAATTTCTTCCTATGAGAAAGGTCATTTTGCTCTGTGCTGTTGTGGCTGTTGGTCATTTTAGTGATCAGTATCGGTAAAAATCAGGAGTGCTGCGAAATTGTGCAGTGTGCCTGCGTGCGTGTGTGTGTGTATGGGTGTGTTGTGCCTCCCAGGACAATGTCTGGTGAATTTATGCCTATCAGTTCTGACTTCGATGCACTTCAATATGTACTTAATAACGGTATTTCATCACTCACGTTAGAGCAAAAGTTAAGGGTAAAAGATTTTTTCAGAAACGACCTGATTTAACTTTATCGCAGCAGGACGGTAAATTTGTGCGTAAATTCTGGTATGACAAATCCAGTGGTTGTGTGGAACCGGCGATGGAAAAGTCAAAGGCTTTTATGTTATCTTTGCTTGATGTTTGGCGGTAAGGGTGAAGATTCTTCGCACAAAACTGGTGTAAATACAGTGAAAAATTTTGAAAAGAAGGCCAAGAGGCACTCGGCACCTCAGAGCCATATTAACTCTGCAGAAAAATTTAATATGCTAGGGTGATGCCGCACAGATCATGCTGTTTCGCAGGGATAGGTTGCAAGCCATTAGGCAAAATGAAACTGTGTCAAAAACAGGAAAATTGTAGGGCGATGCTATTTGCCATTTGGGGATCCAGGAATTGCCATTTAGGGGTCATCGAGAAAGCCAAGATTATTTTAGTAAAGGAAATTACTTGGCCATTCTTGGTTTACTGGCTTCAGAGGAGTCTTTCAAGAGAGATAATTTAGAATTGGAAACTGCTTTAAGGGCACTTCTATAGGTATACACGCTAGAAAAGAACCTGCGCAGAAACCATGTTTCTTTGCTGCGCATGGTGCTAGTGGTGGGGGTCAGTTCTGTTTCGGCAGCGCACGGTGCAGATCGGCTCCCTACAAGCACATGTTACACTTGCAGTTTTGTAGTGCGTTTCGTGTAAAACTTTATAACAAGTTTTTGTAAGTATTTTTGTGGGTAATAGCGAAAGTGCTTAATATGACTAGTAAAGCAAGCGTATCTGGTCGGTCGTTGAAAAGTGATGCTCGCAATATTGTTTACAATGTTGCTAATTACTTGAAAGATAAAAAGAGTGAATTGAAATTGAGTTCCAACGTTGCTGCATCGACAAGTGAAGCTACAGGTGTTTCCATTAGTTTAGTGAAACGCATCATAAAGGAAGGGACTACGTCTTTGTCTACCACTGGTCAGGTCAAATTCTCAACGCCGAAAGGGAAGGCTAGAGAAAGGAAAAAGAAAGTGGAAGTCGATACATTTACTGAGTGTATAGTTCGAAGGAAAATACACGAATATTATACAGTGAAGAAAGCAGTGCCAACGATAGGTACAGAAGCTCAAGCATGATTTGCAGTTTGGTATGCAGCAGGGAATACCTGAGGAAACTGGTTTTGCGATTAGGCTTTAAATGGAAAAAATGTGCTTCTAAACGGCAGCTCCTAATCGAAAAGCCTGAAATTGTGTCCTGGCGTGCTAATTACCTGCGAACTATTCAGAGTTACCGTGAACAGAAGGGGAATATTGTGCATTTAGACGAAACATATATAAATGCTTGTCATACCGTCAGTTCCTGTTGGCAGTCTCCAAATGAGTTAGGGGTTACAAAACCTATGGGTAAAGGACCCAGACTGATAATTGCCCATGCGGGAGGAGAAAACGGGTTTGTGCACAATGCTTTGCTAATGTTCAAATCTAAACAAAAAACGGGCGATTATCGCGACGATATGAATGCTGTAAATTTTACAAAATGGTTAGAAACGCAAGTTATTCCTAATTTTCCCAGTAACTCTGTTGTCTGATAGACAATGCTAGCTATCACAGTGCTCAGAAAAATAAAAGGCCAACAATGACGACGCTGAAAAAGGATGTAATGCAATGGTTAGGGGACAACAATGTGTCGTTCAACAGCAATATGCATAAACCAGAGTTATTGCAGTTAGTGAAGTCAGTGCCCAAAGAAAAGACGCACGTAATCGATCAGACCCTCAATGTACGTGGCCACGAGGTATTGCGTCTTCCACCATATCACGCCGATCTAAATCCAATAGAGTTGGTATGGGGAGAAATAAAGGGAGAAGCTGCACAAGATTTGTCCAATGCAACTTTAAGTGCAGGGCAAACGCTCTGTGAGGAGCTTTTCCGTGAATATTCCAGAGATAAGTGGAGAAAGTGTTCTGATCATGTACGAAAAGTGGAAGCAACATACTGGGAATCAGATGGACTAATGGATGATGTCATCGACAATTTCATCATTAATGGCGGAGACCACTCAGGCTCAGAAGAATCTATTACCGACATAGCTTCTGAATTAGATTCAGAATCGGAAATGGAAGCGGACTAGTGTAACTCGGCCTAGCGAACTTCTGCTGCCTGCTGCTTACCCCTCCCAGTTCAGTCACGTGAGTACCAACATCTTCCGAGGTTCTTTTCTAACTTGTAGACCTATATAAGGGCTGTTCTAACCACTAAGCCACCATGGCCAGTACGAATTTATAAATTCGATAAGCGGAAGATCCGTGGTTCAAATCCCGGCTATGGCATTGAATTTGTCATTCCTGATTCCACCACTTAAGCATTACCTACACACGGCATGTGTGTTTAAAAACACCAGCATTAAGTTTGTTGGCATAAATAAATAAATAATTAAATAAATAAACAAATAAATAATAATAAAAGTATATGTTATTGATAAATGTTATAAAAATGTATTATGGAACATGAATTACAAGACACTTTATTCTCATTTGAACGGGTTTTTGTAAATTGCTGAGGGCTGTATACAGCTGTTAACTGTGTCAAGAGAGGTAAACGTTTTCCGTTCTTTAGATGATAATTCTACATGCACATAATTAAGCGGTGTACCGTTATGTATGCACAACCTTACAACCCCGTCTATGACAGCAAAGACGTCTCATGTGGCCATGTCATTGACCCTCATGTGGCGTTTGCCAACTTAAATTAAAGGTGAGCAGTCACATTATCGGAAAAGAAAAAGCTATAATCTTCGCAAAACTTAAAGGCATATGGCGGCGGGGCGTACTGCGGACTCCAGCGAATCCTACGCTTGCCCCTCCTACCAGCGCTGCCGAAGGTGGTGCATGCATCTCACACAACCTTATTTACAGACCGTCTACCGGTACACGCACTACGCTTGGCAACAGCGCTCTGCTTGAGCATTGGCCAGCGTTCACATGCTTTAACTTTTGCGAGCGGTATAGTTTATCCTGAAGCTAGTCGATGGTGAAGGATGAGGCCAAGATGAATCTGTCTACCCTGTTACTTACTTCACGCTTCGCCACTGGATTATTTTACCATTTAGAGCTTTTAAATGATTACTATTTATACAGCAGTGTATTGTTAATTCGAAATTTTTCTTCATATATCTCAATTCAATTCAAATTAATCCCTATAAATGCTCATGAAGGGTAACCAATAAGAGCGCTTGTCTCTTGACTCCAAAACATTCCATTACCACAATACCCAATAACAGCCAAAGTAGACGGAGGCTCGACCGTCTACTCAGGACCTCCTAAATACTAGAAGGTCCTGGTCTACTAGGCGGAGGCATCTGGCTCTACGGAACCTGACGGAAACATTGTAGTTCACAAATCGCTGTCAGATGGCGCGCATGTTTCCACCATACTCAAAGCATGGCAAAATACACAGATCGGCGAACGTCTACGACAGGCAAAGTGGTACCGCATCTCATTATCGGAGTCGCGCAAATGCTGGAATAGAGACGAAAGCTTCCTAGGCGGTAAATACAAATACCTGCTTAATGCAAAAGTTAAAATAAACTTTCTTTCCCAGAGTTTTTAGGGTAGACGCTGTCTACCCTGTCTCCCCTGAAGCTTCGACCCTGGGTATGTACAGTGTGTCCCAATTGAATCGCCCTATTTTCACTTCAGTATTTCTGCCAAACTATTTGAGATATCGAAATGAACTAAACTTTGCTAATACATATGACTTATCAAGTTTGTATACACAAATCAAGAAAGTCATATCACTTACACATGTGCCCCACCAATCACACGAAGGATATGAAAATAGGGCGATTCAATTGGGACACCTGTATAATCCTTGGCATGGTCGATTGTGTGACTAGTGCTGTGTCACGGAACTTTTTCTAAAAATGCTTTTTTATTCAGGGAGCCTCAAAATATATATTTCCGGTGAAATCTCGACATCAAATTTTTGAGTGGAATACATTTCTTCCTCTACTTAGTAGTAGAGAAACTAAAAATGGAATGCATTGATAAATAATTAAAATGTGTAGTTTTTTCTGAAATAAATTTCTTTCCTGGCATTGGTGTTCCCAAAAAAGATTTCTTTTTATATAACACTTGTGTAATATAGAAGATAGTCTTCAAATCTTCACCTTGCACTCCTGACTCAAGTATGAACTTTCGTAAGTATATACACATATACTTAATTTTCGAGTAATGCTCTTTGCAGTCACGCATTTACTACACAAAGTGAGGGAATTTTTTAATGTCCTGTTTGAACTCAAGGGAGCTCAGAACATGTATTTATAGTGAAATTCTGGTTTTTGAGTGGAGTGCAATGCTTCTACTACCTTAGATACACCAAAGTGGTAAAAAAAGTGATGTAGTAATTTTTAAAAAATTGGAATGAAATTAAACATATGGTTTGACAAAGAGTAAGTTTATTCTACCCTGAAACGTATACAAATGTTTAAGAATTCCGCTAGTCCTACCCGATGTTCCACGTGTAGCTTTTTAAACTTGAATGACGAGTAACTAATTTCAGTTTTCTCCCTCCGTTATTCGGAAATTATTGTCCAATTGCCTAAAATATTTTGATGGTGAATTCTCCCTTTTTCACTTATAACAAAATACTGAGACATCAAACCATCAACAGATAACGATATTCAAACAGATATCGCGTAAATGTGTAACACCGCAAAAAAGTTATATGAAATAAATGGTTTTATAAAAATATATACATGTTTTGTACAGTATGTTTTTCAACGTTTGCCAATTATTGAAAATTATGCAACATTTCTTCCGAATGAAGAAAGCTTCACAGTCTATTCCAGAAAAGTCAGATATGTTCTGACGGGAAAACGTCTATTCGCTCAAGTACAGTGATGGACGGTCAAACTTTCTTGTGTTAGAAAATACCGTCAGATTTCAATAGCTCATAGCTACAAGACTAATAACGTGATAACAACGGTTGCGGTCACAATGGATAGACGTCTGTACGTATTTGTCACGCAGCATTTGTTTTGCCCGTGACGTCATCCAACTAGTGTAAACACCTGCGCGTGATTGTTGTGAATTAGCTTTGTGTAAAATTATAAATTAGTGTAGTGTGAGAACACTTTAGATAGGACGTTGATTTGTAAAGCTCAATGGAAAGAGCTTAAGAAGCACTACTAAGACTCAAAGTGAAACAATAAAAACACAATGTACGTAAAATCGGTATAAAACTGAAAACTGAAAAAATAAAAAAATAATAAGATGTCGGCTCACATGAATCTTAAATATGCACGGAATTATAGAAATCGCTAATCAGAGGAACGCTTGTATCAAAAGGAAATTGAAGAACCTAAAAGGTGTCCAGCGCCAAGCGAATGCGAGAACTACGACAGCGTCGAAAAGGAAATTAAAAGAACGGCGCTAAGCAACAACATGGTAGTTATTGCTACCATACTCAGACAGTGACCTCCGACAGTCTAAGTGTCCATGGATCATGTGCAGGCGTCAGTGGAAGACAATACAGAAAATAAATTTGTAATTAATTTATTCTGAAAAGATACTAGTCTGTATAACTATTGCATTAAATAAGTACATAATAATACGAAACACTTATGATTTTTATTTTTTTCAATGAAATCTACAGCGTGCCTTATTACGCCTGTGGGTTTTTTTTATTTGATAAGTAATTTAATTTGTCATTGTGGCAAGAATACGACAGTGACCCATAAATGAAGATGGAAACATTAACATGTATATATTCGGCAAATAGGCGCGAAGTGAAACTGGAAATTATTTATCCAAGGAATTCCATACAATTAATGGGCTGTTGCACGAATGTTCTGTATCACAGGTACTCTGTAAAATATACGTAGATGCTTGTTTACTCCAATGATCCAAAAATGTAAGACGATGGGAATTCTACTGAACCAAAATTACACCCTGCTTCAGTTGCTTTTTGTGGACGATTAGGTAATAAAAATACAAGATGTTGAAGACACTTCATATATGATGAGAAAATTAATTTAACGGGACCCAGCCCCAGGAAATCTGAACATTTTTACATTTTTCGCTATTTATCTTATAAAATAGTGCATTTAATCCTGTTTAATTTGCTATATAACACATTAACAATGTTTTCAGAAACGCTCTAAAAGTATTTTTCAATCCCATACTGCAACATTTGTTGAGGGCGTGGTCACCTAGTTAGAACTGATTAGGACGATGCCCTGTCACATGGGCCTTGCCCACCCACTTCTGATACATGATGTAAATTCAAACAGTACAAGGGAACTGATAAAGTTTACAATCACAAACATACTTTACCACCTGGTGTAATGGAAGAAATTAAAACTATACAGGGAACTATCAGAAACAGCTTTTCTTGAAAAATGCAAGCATGGGAAGACAAAATCCCAACGATAGTCTAAATAATGTAATATGGATATGGGTTCCAAAACCATTTGTTGGAATAGTATACCTTGGGGTATTTGAGGCTGTAGCATGTTGCGACGAGGGCAATACAGTGAAATGTAAAATACTTAGAAAACTAGGATCGATCCAGAGAAGAATACTATAGCACCATTGTCAAGTATGGATAGGAGAGGTTTCGGTGTCCTAATAAGAAATTACAGGACAGGAAGAGAGTTGCCAGGCAAAAAAGAAGAAGCACAAAATGAAAGTTAGCAGATGAGTTGGAGGAAGATCCAGATAATCCATCTTATGAGGCAGGAATACATTGAAAGGCAACATTTCCTTTACGAGTCATTTTCCGTAAGCTTATTTGTTTTTTGTCATTAAATATACTTACCTTTCCTCAGAAACTAGTAATGACAGAGGCTTGGAACTTTCACCTTCTATTTGCTCCATCACACCATTTATTATAGCACAGATTTTTGTATTTTTAAAATTTTAATGTGAGTTATGGTGGAAAATGCTAACTTTTTACAATAAAAATTCTGATGTGTTGCGCTCACATGACTTTCTTTACTCTTGTACTAACCATTCTTACAAATGCTCAAACCTATATCTTCTTCGTGTTAGTTGAAATAAACATTTGCAGAAATTATCTTATTGTTTATCTTCTTGTAGGTACAAGGAGAATATGGAAATACAGTAGACTTTAAGCGATTGTCAAATCTTTTAAAGCTTTCAAATTCCATTCCCTTTGCACGGTTAACATATAAGAAGTGAATAACGATGTTCCATTTCACAGAAGTGTAAGTTCTCCAAAATTCACACCAATAACAAGGAATATCTCCGAAATGGTTCACCCTACAAAAAAATTTATTCGGACATAAATTGTGTGTTTTAGCAAGATCTACATTTTTTTGTACAGTAAGATTTGATCTATCTCTTACGGTTTACCAGTAATTCAAAAGTCATCCAGAGTAAATAGGACTACATAGCCATAGCCAGAAAATTCAGATATGCATTTCGTTTGCCATAAAAATATCTCAAACATATGGCATTTAAATCCAAATCGTTAGAGCCATTTTCAAGAAAATCAAAATTTTCGAAAAATTTTACACGTAAAGGCTAATTTAGCGTGAGGAATTTTCTTCAAAATCTTCGTGTCGCATCCTTGAAAGGCATTAAATATAAATACCAACTTTGGTTTTTAACCGACTATTCGTTTTTGAGTTATGCTGTCCACAGACTGAAGACAGACAGACAGAAATGCACACGGACCTTTTTCTAGATTTTTTTTTTTCTGGGGTCCTTAAAACATATTTCAGTTGAAATCTCGACATCGAATTTTTGGGTGGAATTCAATATTTCCTAAAAGTAGTAGAGAAAGTAAAAAGAAACAGGAATACCTATGTGAGAAAGGTAGAAGTGCTGGAAAATACAAACAAATAACAAGGAATATCTCGCAAATAGTTTATTCAAGAAACATTTTTGACATCACTTGTGTATTTTAACGAGATCTATATTTTTTGTGTAGTGACAATTCGTCTATTTCTTACGGTTTACCAGTTATGCAGAAGCCGGTCCTAACGAAGACATCCTTTGAGGACATTCTAAAAAAATGCCAGATAAAATTACACTTACCATACAGATATCTTCAACATACGGACAGTATTGTACTAGTGATTAAAACTGTTAGTCATTTTCACTTTCTCTACTGTAAGTGACTGTAAGTACCCAAAAATTCGATGTCGAGATTTCACCGGAAATATATGTTTTGAGAACCCTGAATAAAAAAAAAAGCATTTTTAGAAAAAGGTCCGTGTGTGTGTGTGTGTGTTTGTGTGTGTGTGTCAGTCTGTCTGTGTGTGTGTCTGTCAGTCTGTGGACAGCATAACTCAAAAACGAAAAGTCGGTTGAAAACCAAAGTTAGTATTTAAGTTTAGTGTCTTTCAAGGATGCGGCACGAAGATATTGAATAAAATAGCCGCACCCTAAACTACCCTTTAGATGGAAAATTTTTCGAAATGTTTCCTTTTCTTGAAAATGGCTCTAACGCTTTTGATTAAAATCTCATATTTTTTAGATATTTTTATGGCAAATGAAATGTATATCTTGAATTTTCTGGTTATAATTAATGTTCCTATTTACTCTTGACGACTTTTGCATAACTGGTAAACCGTTAGAGATAGACCAAATTATACGACACAAAAAATGTAGATCTTGCTAAAATACACAATTTATGTCCAAATAAATTTTCTTTCAGGGTAACCATTTCGGAGATATTCCTTGTTATGTGTGTCAGTTCCGGAAAACTTAAAACTTTCGTGAAATAGAACATCGTTGTTCATCTTTTTATATGTTAAGCATACAAAGAAAACGGAATATTAAAGCTTTTGATTTGACTATCGCGCAAAGCCTACTGTATTCTAATATCCCACTTGCACCTACAAGGAAATAAGAAATAAGATAATTTGTACAAAGGTTTATCTCAACTAACACGAAAAAGATATAGGAATAAGAGTTTGTAAGAATGGTTAGTACAAGACTAGAGAAAGTCATGTGAGTGCAGCACATCAGATTTTTGAGTGTACGGTTTATAAGTTATGCAAATGTCACCCAGAAAGAAGAGGACCTTTGAGGACATTACCAGAAAGTTTAAGGCTAAAATTTAATTTGTCACAAAAATATCTCTAAAAATGTCTTGTGTCGCACTCACATGACTTACCTTACTCTTGTACTAACCGTTATTACAAACTCTTATTCCTATATCTTCTTCGTGTTAGTTGAGACAAACATTTGTAGAAATTATTGCTCATTTCCTTATAGGTGCAAGGGGAATATTAAAATACTGTAGGCTTTGAGCGATAGTCAAATCTTCTAAAGCTTTCAAATTCTGTTCTTTTTGCACGGTTAACATGAAAAATTCTGTGTTGCACTAACATGACTTTCTCTACTCTTGTACTAATCATTCTTACAAACTCTTATTCCTATATCTTCTTCGTGTTAGTTAAGATAAACATTTGTACAAATTATCTTATTGCATATTTCCTTGTAGGTACAAGGGGAATATTAGAATACAGTAGGCTTTGTGGGATAGTCAAATCTTTTAAAACTTTGAGATTCCGTTCTCTTTGCACACCATTTAAAAAAAAATGTACAACGATGTTCCATTTCACGAAGTTTTAAGTTTTTTGAAACTCACACATTTAACAAGGAATATCTCTTAAATGGTTCACACAACAAGAAAATTTATTCAGACATAAATTGTGTATTTTAGAAAGATCTACATTTTTTTACAGTAAGATTTTGTCTATCTCTAACGGTTTACCAGTTATGCAAAAGTAGTCCAGAGTAAATACGACTACAGGGGCTAGAGTCACAAAATTCAAGATATACATTTCATTTTTCATAAAAATATCTCAAACATATGACATTTAAATCAAAATCGTTAGAGCCATTTTCAAGAAAATCAAACATTTCGAATAATTTTCCATCTAAAGGGTAGTTTAGGTTGGGGCTATTTTGTTCAAAATCTTCGTGTCGCATCCTTGAAAGTCATTAAACTTAAATACCAACTTTGGTTTTTAACTTACTTTTCGTTTCTGAGTTATGCTGTCCATAGACACACAAACACACAGACACACACCCGGACCTTTTTCTAAAAATTGCTTCTTTTTAGGTTCAATGGGTCTCAAAACATATATTTTCGGTGAAATCTCGACATTGAATTTTTGGGTGGAATACAATACTTTCCCTACTTACCAGTAGAGAAACTAAAAATGAACAACGATGTTACATTTCTCAAAAGTTTTAGGTTTCCCGAAACTCACACATATGACAAGGAATATCTCCGAAATGGTTCATACAACAAGAAAATTTATTCAGACATAAATTCTGTATTTTAGCAAGATCTACATTTTTTGCATGGTGTGAATCGAACTTTTGACCTTCACCAGGACTTTCCAGCATCTTCACATTTGCATTACTAAAACACGTTAACAACAAGCACCACCGCTACGCTGATCAACAGACTGGTGAATGCGCTCACAGCACCTTCATCTGTAAAATCCAGGATTGCTTAATTACCAATCTGCAGGATGAAAAGACTCACCCGGTATATACGTTGACAGTGTCTGGAGCATATGCGAGACAATAAGCTGAATGATAATTGATAAAGCTGTATTCGCTCAGTCGATAGGATTTCTGTGAATTTTGAAGGACCCACAGTTCTTGTTTTGGTTAGAATTTTATCACAAAGGCAATCACCTGGAGCCGTTTTCTTTGATTCTATCCAGCAAAGAAACATTGATGTGGTCAAAGAGAATTTTAGAGGGGTTGTGTAATAGTGTGTACCTTGTGCGGAAAGACCATGAATAAGAAGTTGTTACAAGTGGACATAAATACAAGATAGATATTGCTATTACTCAATATTATTATTATTATTATTATTATTATTATTATTATTATTATTATTATTATTATTATTATTATTATTATTATTATTATTATTATTATTATTATTATTATTATTATTATTATTATTGTTATTGTTATTGTTATTGTTATTGTTATTATTATTATTATTATTATTATTATTATTATTATTATTATGATTATGATTATGATTATGATTATGATTATGATTATGATTATGATTATTATCATTATCATTATCATTATCATTATTATCATCATCATCATCATCATCATCATCATCATCATCATCATCATTATTATTATTATTATTATTATTATTATTATTATTATTATTATTATTATTATTTTGTCATTTGAGTGCTTCAAACTTGTTTGTCATGAACAACTTCAGAGAGTATGATTTAATGCTCTTAGAACATGATTTCTGAGATTATCAAAGCATGCTCTAATGTGAATTCATAAAAATTGAAAACAGGTTTACAGATTTTGTGTTCTCAAGAAGATCTGCATGTTTGGGATGGTGTCCGTCCACTGCCAACCTTCTTGGAGAAAAAGTTGTCGCAAGCTTCTCGGAATGTTTCAGTGTTCTGAAAATAATCATTACCATCCCAATGACAACAGTAGGTAGAAAATGAACAGTGTTTTTCAATACTAAACAAAATAAAGATTTTCCTGAGAAGTATGGTGGTAACAGAGAAATTCACCTCTCTGACTATGCTGTCTTAGAACAAAGGATTAGTCAACTCTGAATTGAAAAAAAAATTGCAAAATATTACTATGAAAAATCAAAAAATAAAAGATGGGAACTACCAAACATTCAAACAGTAATTCCTGAGTATCCTCGAAAAATGGCAGTGGCAACCTTCAGGTTGATTACAGGACATGATTGTCTGGTAAAACATTTAAACAGAATTGGGATATATTCTTCACCACTCTGTCCTCCATGTGATTTGCAAGAGGAAATGGATTGAGACCACCTGCAAATATGCCCGGCCATTCCTAGCGCCCCATCCATTAGTGAAAAATATTGCAGAGCAAGACTTCATTGTCAGAAATCCAGCATTAGCTAACAACAACATTTTTTGTATAGTATGATTTGGTCTATCTCTAACGGTTTACCAGTTATGCAAAAGTCGTCCGGAGTAAATACGACTACAGGGGCTATAGCCAGAACATTCAAGATATACGTTTCATTTGGCATAAAAATATCTCAAACATATGCCATTTTAATCAAAATCGTTAGAGCCATTTTCAAGAAAATAAAAAATTTCGAAAACTTTTCCATGTAAAGGGTAGTTTATGGTCTGTCTATTTTCTTCCAAATCTTCTTGTTCCATCCTTGAAAGACTTAAACTTAAATACCAAGTTTGGTTTTTAACCTACTTTTCGTTTTTGAGTTATGCTGTCCACAGACTGACATACAAACTGACACACACACACTCACACACACACACACACACACACACACACACACACACACACACACACACACACACACACAGGCGCGCGCACTCGGGGCTTTTTCTAAAAATGCTTTTTTTTTTTGATTCAGGGGGTCTCAAAACATATATTTCTGGTTAAATCTGTGTGTGTGTGTGTGTGTGTGTGTGTGTGTGTCTGTGTGGACAGCATAATTCAAAAACGAAAAGTAGGTTAGAAACCAAATTTTGTATTTAAGTTTAATGTCTTTCAAGGATGCGACACGAAGATTTTGAAGAAAATAGTCCAACTTTAAACTACTCTTTACATGGAAAAGTTTTCGAAAATTTTGATTTTCTTGAAAATGGCTCTTACGATTTTCATTAAAATGGAATATGTTTGAGATATTTTTATAACAAATGAAATGTGTAGTTTTAATTTTCTGGCTATAGCCCCTGTAGTCGTATTTACTCTGGACGACTTTTGCATAACTGGCAAGCCATTAGAGATAGACCAAATCATACTATACAACAATGTCGATATTGTTAAAATACACAATTTATGTCCAAATAATTTTATTGCAGGGTGAACCATTTCGGAGATATTACTTGTCATGTGTGTGAGTTTCGGAAAACATTACTTTTATGAAATGGAACATCGTTGTTCATTTTTTTCATGTTAAGTGTGCGGAATCTCAAAGGTTTAAGAGATTTGACTATCGTACAAAGCATTCTGTATTCCAATATTCCCCGTGCACCTACAAGGAAATAAGCAATAAGATAATTTGTACAAACGTTTATCTTAACCAACACGAAGAAGATATAGTAATAAGAGTTTGTAAGAATGGTTAGTACAAGAGTAGAGAAAGTCATGTGAGTACAACACATCAGATTTTTACTTTCTCTACTGGTAAGTAGGGGAAGTATTGTATTCCACCCAAAAATTCAATGTCGAGATTTCACCGGAAATATGTTTTGAGACCCCCTGAATCCAAAAAAGAAAGAATTTTTAGAAAAAGATCCGTGTGTGTGTGTGTGTGTGTGTGTTTGTGTGTGTGTGTGTGTGTGTGTGTGTGTGTGTGTGTGTGTGTGTGTGTGTGTGTGTGTGTGTGTGTGTGTGTGTGTGCGCGCGCGCCTGTGGACAGCATAACTCAAAAACGAAAAGTCGGTTAAAAACCAACGTTGGTATTTAAGTTTAATGTCTTTCAAGGTTGCGACACGACGATTTTGAAGAAAATATCCCCACCCTAAACTGCGCTTTACATGGAAAATGTCGATTTTCTTGAAAATGGCTCTAACGATTTTGATTAAAATGCCGTATGTTTGAGATATTTTTATGACAAATGAAATGTATATTTTGAATTTTCTGGCTATAGCCTATATAGTCCTGTCCTGCAACATATCAGATATATTTTCTTTCTTTTTGAATCCAAGGGGTGCGGATTTTCAGGAAATGCAAGGTCCCCTGCCATCACCACCCTCTGTTACGCCACTGGTTTATGCTATGCTCCACTCAAGATAACAGCTGTGACCTTCAGCTGATCAAGTTGCAGACACAGAATGAACGGCCGGGTCATAACTAGACACCGGATAAATATAACTATACTTTACAATATTAGTCGCACAGTAGTGCACGTACGGATGAGTGCACTTCAGTAAGTTTCTCATATTACATAATATTTCGGATACTTCATATGCGTTCATACTTCGCAAGCTTTCTAGCTTCCTTTTTATTTCCTCTACTTTTAAGTAGAAGGAAGTATTATATTTCACCAAAAAATTCAATGTCGAGACTTCACCGGAAATATATGTTTTGAGACCCCCTGAATCCAAAAAAGAAAGCATTTTTTGAAAAAGATCCGCGCGTGTGTGTATGTATGTATTTGTGTGTGTGTGTGTGTGTGTGTGTGTGTGTGTGTGTGTGTGTGTGTGTGTGTGTATCAATCTGTGGACAGGATAACTCAAAAGCGAAAAGTCTGTTAAAAACCAAAGTTGGTATTTAAGTTTAATATCTTTCAAGGATACGACACGAAGATTTTGAGGAAATAGCCCGACCCTAAACTACCCTTTACAAGGAAAATTTTTCAAAACTTTGATTTTCTTGAAAGTCACTAATGATTTTGATTCAAATGTCACATGTTTAAGATATTTGTATGATAAATTAAATGTAGGTATATTTGAATTTTCTGGCTTTTGCCTATGTAGTCCTGTTTACTCTGGATGACTTTTGAATAACTCGCAAATCGCAGGAGATAGACAAAATCTTAATATAAAAAATGTAGATCTCGATAAAACACACAATTTATGTCCGAATAAATGTCTTTCTAGAGTGAACCATTTCGGAGATATTCCTTATTATTTGTGTCAATTTCGGAAAACTTAAAACATTCGTGAAACGCAACATCGTTAAGTAGAGGAAGTAGTGTATTCCACCGAAAAATTCGACGTTGAGATTTCACCAGAAATATATATTTTGAGAGCCCCTGAATAAAAAAAAAAAGAACATTTTTAGAAAAAGGTCTCTCTCTGTGTGTGTGTGTGTGTGTGTGTGTGTGTGTGTGTGTGTGTGTGTGTGTGTGTGTGTGTGTGTGTGTGTGTGTGTGTGTCTGTTAGTCTTGTCAGTCGGTGGACAGCATAACTCAAAAACGAAAAGTCGCTTAAAAGACGAAGTTGGTATTTAAGTTTAATGTGTTTCAAGGATACGACACGAAGATTTTGAAAAAAATGGCCTAAACTACCTTTTACATGGAAAATTTATCAAAAATTGTGATTTTCTTGAGAATGACTAAGAATTTTGATTAAAATGCCATATGAGATAATTGTATGACAAATGAAATGTATATTTTGAATTTTCCGGCTATAGCCTATGTAGTCCTGTTTACTCTGGATGACTTTTGAATATTCCCCTTGCACCTACAAGGAAATAACCATACAATAATTTGTACAAATGTTTATCTTAACTAACACGAAGAGGATATAGGAATAAGAGTTTGTAAGAATGGTTAGTACAAGAGGAGAGAGAGTCATTTGAGTGCAACACATCAGATTTTTACTTTCTCTGCTACTAAGTGAATCAAAAAAAAAAAAAAAAAAAAAAAAAAAAAAAAAAAAAAAAGCATTTTTAGGAAAAGGTCAGCGCGCGCGTGTGTCCGTCTGTCTATCCGTCCGTCCGTACGTCTGTCTGTATGTCAGTCTGTTTGTCTGTCTGTCTGTTTGTTTGTCTGTCTGTCTGTATGTCTGTCTGTCCATCCGTCCGTCCGTCCGTCCATCCGTCCTTCCGTCTGTCTGTCCATCCGTCCGTCCGTCCTTCCGTCTGTCTGTCTGCCTGTCTGTCTGTCTGTCTGTCCGTCCGTCCGTCTGTGTGTCTGTCTGTCTGTCCGTTGTCCGTCTGTCTGTCTGCCTGTCTGTCTGTCCGTCCGTCCGTCTGTCTGTCTGTCTGCCTGTCTGTCTGTCTGTCTGTCTGTCTGTCTGTCCGTCCGTCCTTCCGTCTGTCTGTCCATCCGTCCGTCCGTCCTTCCGTCTGTCTGTCTGCCTGCCTGTCTGTCTGTCTGTCTGTCAGTACGTCAGTCAGTGTGCGTGTTGACAGCATAACTAAAAAACGAAAAGTTGGTTAAAAACCGAAGTTGGTGTTGAAGTTTAATGTCTTTCAAGGATACGACAGGAAGATTTTAAAGAAAATAGCCCCCCTCTAAACTACCCTTTACATGGAAAATTTTTCGAAAATTTTGATTTTCTTTAAAATGGCTCTGACGATTGTAATTAAAATGCCATATGCTTGAGATATTTTGATGACAAATGAAATGTATATTTTGAATTTTCTGGATATAGCCTATGTAGTCCTGTTTACTCTGGATGACTTTTGAATAATTCGTAAACCGTAAGAGACGGACAAAATCTTTCTGTACAAAAGATGTAGATCTTGCTAAAACACAGAGTTTATGTCCAAAGAAATTTTTTTGTAGAGTGAACCATTTCGGAGATATTCCTAGTTATTTGTATAAGTTTTGGAGAACACTTCTGTCAAATGGAACATCGCTATTCATTTTTTATATGTTAGGCGTTCAAAGAGAACGGAATTTGAAAGCTTTAAAAGATTTGACTATCGCTCAAAGCCTACTGCATTCTAACATTCTCCTTGAACCTACAAGGAAATAAGCAATAAGGTAATTTCTGCAAATTTCACCAGAAATATATTTTGAGATATCCTGAATCCCCCCAAAAAAAGCATTTTTAGAAAAAGGTCCGCGCGCGCGCGTGTGTGTGTGTGTGTGTGTGTGTGTGTGTGTGTGTGTGTGTGTGTGTGTGTGTGTGTGTGAGCAGCATAGTTCAAAAAGGAAAAGCCGGTTGAAAACTAAAAGACTTTCACCTAAGAAATAGACCAGATATTACACAAAAGATGTAAATCTCCTTCATACACATAAGTTATGTCCAAATGCACTTTTTGTATAGTATACCATTTCGGAGATATTCCTCGTTATTTGTGTTTTGTGATACTCAAAGTTCACTCAAATGGAGGGTCGCTATTCACTTTTTAAACTGTTGGCTGTGCAAAGAGAACGGAATTTCAAAGCCTCCATATAACGAACAGCTTTAAGATTTGAATATCGCTCAAAGCCTACTGTATTCTCACATTCTCCATACAAGAAAATTAGCAATAAGGAAATTTCAGCAAAAGTTTATCTCGACTAACATGACACTAGAGGAATAAGAGTTTGTAAGAATAGTTAGTACAAGAGTAAGAAAAGGTAATGTGAGTGCAACACATCAGATTTTTTGTGTCAAGCTGACCCTGCATTTTGTGTTCGCGATTTTTAATATAGGTTTAATGTTTCGATAATGTGTGTTTTTAAGTTTTTCTTTTTACTTTAATTTCTGATTCATTAGTGACGCATACTGTGCTTATTAATAGTGTTGAGTCAGCTGGAAATGTGCCAATTACAATACTGGATAACATTAAAAAGCGACTGCTATCTGGCTGTTCTGGACGAGGAAAATGTGATAAAAAGTGAACGAGGAAAAATCTGATTTGTTGCACCCACTTGACATTTTCTACTCCTTTACTAACTATTATTACAAACTCCTATTCTTCTATTGTCATGTTAGTCGAGATAAACATTTGCAGGAATTATTTTATTGCTGATTTTCTTGTAGGTACAAGAGGACTATGGGAATACAGTAGACTTTAAGCGATAGTCAAATCCTTTAATGTTTGGAAATTCCGTCCCTTTGCACGGCCAAGAGATAAAAAAGGTGAACAGTGACCCACCATTTGAAAAAAGTTCAAGTACTCCAAATCCCACACAAATAACAGAATGTCTCAGAAATGGTTCACTCCACAAAAAATATATTTGGACATAACCGGCGTCTTTTAATGAGATCCACAGTTTTGCGTAGCAGGATTTGGTCTATCTCTTACGGTTTACCAGTTATGCAGAAATCAAGAGCAAACAAGTCTACATGGGCTATAGCCCCAGAAAATTCAAAATATACACTTCATTTGCAATAAAGATATCTTAAAAATATTGCATTTTAATCAAATTCATTAGAGCCATTTTTTAGAAAATAAAAATTTTCGAAAAATGTTCAATGTCAAGGGTAGTTGGAAAAAACATTGTGTAAGTTTAACGACGCTGTCAATTACCAGAATCATATCAGTGTCACCGGTGTGCCTGTATTTCATTCCGCAGAGTTATTTTACATGCCACTGAATCATCATTTGCATTTCAATAATCAGTTTTGGCCTGCCTTTCATATCACCCTCATCCTCACTCTCATACCTAGTTCTGAACTGACCACCCGCTTCGAGGTCTTCATTCTGTCCGGTCCTTATGCTCCCCGACAATCATCTGATCTAGGCACAGTAAGTCAGTGCTCCATACGGGAAAAGGAAGGAAGAAAATTGTGTTTATGCATTACCGTTGGCCAGTTAAGCAAACGAAGCTTTTCAGAGGCTATAACTAGGAAATTAAAGACATACTTTTCATTTTGTGATGCAAATATCTTAAAATATTACATCCCATTTTGAGAAAAATAGAAAGTATTCTGACATTTTAATGTAAAGAGAAGATTGGAGTGGCAATTTACGAAACCTTCGTGTGGCATCCTTCAAAAATGGAGAACTTAAATATCAAGTTTGATTATTTCACAGACTCCTTTTTTTTTTTTTTTTTTTTTTTTTTTTTTTTTTTTTTTTTTTTTTGTTAAATATGTTCTGGTGCTTATAGTCAAGGGTTAAAACAAATGCACACGCACATAATATTACTCTAAATACGTTTTAGTCAGAGACTTCAAAACGTGCTTCTCCAGTGAAATCTAGATTTCGAAACTGCAAAGACATCTTTATTTATTAAGAGAAATTAGAAAGGACAGAAAGAACGAAAGGGAGAGAGAGAGAGAGAAAACGAAGGAAGGAAAGAAAGACAGAAAGAAGGAAATAAAGGAACGAAGGAAGGAAAGTAACCAAGACAGCAAGATAGAATTGAAAAAATGAAAGAAAGAAAAAACGACAGGAAGGAACGGAGGGACGGAGGGAGGGAGGGAGGAAGGGTGTAAAGAAGCAAGGGAGGAAGTAAGAAAGGGAGGGAGGAGGGAAAGCAAGGAAGGGAAGGAAAGAAAGTAAGGGAAGGAAAGGAAGGGATGGAGGAAGAAGAAAGAGAGGGAAGCGAGGAGGAAAGGAAAGAAAGGAAAACAACGGAGGAGGAAAGGAAGGGAGGGAGGGAGGAAGGAAGGGAGGAAGTGAGGAAGGAAGGGAATGAAAGCAAGGAAGTGAGGGGAGGGAAGGGAGGTAAGGGAGGGAAGAACAGAAGGAATCAAATATGGAGGAAGGGAGGGAGGGGAGGAAGAGAGGGAGGGAGGGAGGGAGGAAGGAAGGAGGGAAGGAAGGAGGGAAGGAAGGAGGGAAGGAGGAGGGAAGGAGGAAGGAAGGAAGGGGAGGAAGTGAGGAAGGAAGGGAATGAAAGCAAGGAAGTGAGGGAGGGAAGGGAGGTAAGGGAGGGAAGAACGGAAGGACTCAAAGAGGGAGGAAGGGAGGGAGGGAGGAAGGGAGGGAGGAAGGCAGGGAAGGAGGGAATGAGGGGAAGGAAGGAGGGAAGGAGGGGAAGAAGGAAGGGAGGAAGTGAGGAAGGAAAGGAATGAAAGCAAGGAAGTGAGGGAGGGAAGGGAGGTAAG